>JABTXL010019675.1:44851-104540 GCA_025134845.1 Neodon shergylaensis
AATATAGGTTGTTAATGGATAATCATCAATAATAGTCAAGCTTGTAGTCATGTTAGTTAGATTTTCTAGATATATAGAGATATATTTTAGTTAGATAGGCATTCTTCATATCATTCAAAGACTGCAGAATATGGCATTTAAAATATTTTAATAACTTAGGACTTTTTATGACAATGAGACATGTCTGCTCCTGGCGGCACCAATCTACTTCGAGAGGAAGATGGGCATCGAAGAGGATCCTTATGGAGTTTGATAGCCATTTGGGCAAGGAACTGCTCTTGCCTGGACTGATGCATAAACTGGACACAAAGAACCCACAGAGAGAGGACTGCTGAACTTGCCTAAAGGTGAGATGATCTTTTGGGGTTCCTGATTCATGAAAGAATCTACGAGACATTCTGCAGGACACAGCAGAAAGTGACTGAACTGTCTTTTTAATTTCCTGCTTCATGGAAATGTCTGCTGGATACTATGGGCCTGAAGGCTGAAGATGGATGCCCCAACGGTACAGAGGAACTTCGGGTGACTGTCCAGGCAAGTGAGATGTCTCTGTCATTTCTAGAGTTTTGGACTTCCTGTTTACTTAGGTATTATTATATCCTTCTGGAGTCTTTGATGGAGTTGAAGAATAAACAGTTATAGTTTTCCTTAGTTATGATAAAAGATAAAGTAGATATAAATATTGTAACTGTAATTCTTACATGATAACTGTTTTGTTATATGTAATTTTACTATGTTAAAGTTAAAGTCTTTCTTTTTTGTTTAAACAGAAAAAGGGGAAATGATGTGGGAGTGATTTCTTATTAATAAAGAAACTGCCTAGGCCCATTTGATAGGCCAACCCTTAGGTAGGCGGAGAAAACAGAACAGGATTCTGGGAGATAGAAGCTGAGTCAGTGAGTCGCCATGATTCTCCCACTCCAGTCAGACGCAGGTTAAGATCTTTCCTGGTAAGCGCACCTCGTGGTGCTGCATAGATTATTAGAAATGGGTTAAGAGGCTAAAACTAATGGGCCAAGCAGTATTTAAATGAATACCGTTTCTGTGTAATTATTTCGGGCATAAGCTAGCCATGTGGGTGGCTGGGTGCCGGGGACGCAGCCCAACCGCTCCTACTACAACAGGTGATTGTTGTTCTTCTGTTTTAGGATGGGAGTATATAAATTACACAGGTTTAGTCTTTTTGAGAATTTTTTTCTTTTATATGTTCTCTTTGTCACATTATGTTTTCACAACATTATAAAACTAGCTCAGACTAAGTTGGTTCCAGTATGAGTGATTGCTGTGATATGCCAGACAATGCTATTTGTAGCAAGAATGCGGAAGACTTTAGGACATGGACTAAGAAAGGTCTTCAACATTATAATAAGAGCTTTAAAGGATATCCTATTAGGAATTTGGAAGGTAATAGTGCTGGAGAGCCATGTAGACTGTTGAGTACCCTCTCAAGAGATTTCAGTATCGACCAGCATTGAGAATGGAAGACTATAAGATTTTTAAAGTTATACTATGTGTGCATTACCTTATGATATGACCATGAGCTTATGGAAAGTAGGGAGTGGAATGTGATGATTTTGATGACAAACTTTTATCTTCTAAAGTTTAAATACTTGTTCCCTAGTGAGTGGAACTATTTGCGAGTGATTAATAATTATAGACTTGTAAGAGAGGTGTATTGTTGAGAGTGGGCTATGAGGTTTCAAAAGAATTGTGCCATTCACATCATGTTTCCTGTCTCTCTCCTAATTGTGGCTCAAGATATTAGTTCCCAATTGTTCCTTCTGTCATGCAATTGTTATTCCATCAAAAATTCTAACCATCTAAGCCCAATTGAACACCTTCTTTTTATGTTGCTTTGGTCATAGTGTTTTTTCATAATATTAGATGAGTTTCTAGCACAGAGACTAAGAATGAGGTAATTTTTTCGTCAGGTAATATTCAAGGAAGAACAGAATATGAAATGGCATGGTGGATAAAATCATAATAGAATATCTCTGTATAGAAATAAAAATAAACTATGTTCTGCAATGGATGCAATATAAATTTTGAAGACTATACATTCATGCCTCTTAAGGAGGAGAGGATTGATAAGTTTCAGGCACAAGCAGAGTTTAACAGTAGAAGAAAACATGGTATAGAAAAGAAATGTAATCCATACAAACCTCATATATAAATTCTTCATCAAAGCCTACCGTTTATCAAAGCACACCATGAAAGGAGCAGAAAGGTAAAAAGACTAAATTTGAAATGTGTGTGTGTGTGTATTTGACAAGTTCTTTGATAGATTACATGTATCATATAAAGAACTTGTCAAATTATACAGAGAAAAAATGCATTCTATTTAAAAAAGGGAGAAGAATCCAAGACATACCAAAAAGAGAGGATATAAAATAGTTCATAAACACAGAAAAAGACCACAATTTACTAGTCACTAGGGTAATATAAATTAAAACTACAAATCAGTATAGTCACACATCCAAGATAATTACTAACATGAAATAACAAAACCAATGATTCACAGTGTCACAAAGAAACCAAAATTTTATATGCTGCTTACAGAACAATGGATTTATATAGACACTTTAGCACTAGCTCTTAAACCTGAACCTGTGGTGTTCTTCCATATGCTCCTGCTATGTTCTCCCTTCAGCCACACTTGAAAGAAATATAAGTATACATTCTGAAAAGAGCATCTACTAGAATCTTCCTTGATATAATATATGCAATGAATGACTATATGAAATAGCTGAAAAATAATCTTATTACCTTTCATCAGTAAAAGAGATAAATTGCAAAATACTATGTAACATTGACAAGTTATCTATAAAAGTTCCAGAAAATATCAATTATGACACAAGTATACATGAGAAAAATTCAGGCATATACACATATTATAAAAGTTTATTTATAAATATCTAAAAACATAGTTTATGTTATTAGAATTAAAGTTAGAATTTACACTGAAGGATGGAATATTGAGTAAAAGAGAGTATATACGTTGCTGCTAATATTTTGTAATCCAATGGGCATGCTTTTGAAGTAACCTAAGAATCATACTTGGGCCTTCTATTTTAAAGTGGAATAATGACGTTTGTTAATTGTAGATACAATTGATGTTCTTCTTACAGATCTTTCACAATAGAAGAGTTGGCCACAGCAAGTTTAATAATTTCATTAATTTGGATTTCTCTCTTTTTATGCCTCTAGGTTGATGATGTTTTCAAATTCAGAAACATAACTAAAAAGCTATAAAATGTGGAGACACCAATGACCATGTGTATAATTTGCAATAATAAATCCAATAATAGCAAGGTGACAGATGATCTAATATAATAACTTAATTATTTTCCTCATGAATAAAATTTTATCTTTTATATATTTATTTACTAGATTCATTCATGTAAGAAACAATGATGATGAAATATCCTTTTTATGACCCTATATTTACAGTCTTTCATATATGTTTAAGTAATTTATTTCCCATCACTCTTCTTGTGCTTACCTGTCAGGAAATATTGTTCATTCCACACAACCCGGCACATCCTAAGCCATTTGACTCATGATATCCCAGTTTATGTTGATGACGAGAAACTTCTCATTTTTCTAGAGGGTAACTTCTCATTTTTCTAGAGGGTAAATATAGGAATCAAGGCAAGATTAGTTCTTACAGAAACTATTTCTGGTCATATATTTTCAATCAATTTAAGATCTCAATGTAGTATATTGAGTTGCTACAAGTTACCGTGTCACAATCCCTGTAGTCCATGAATGCTATCTTATAATTAATGAGTATTTGCAGATATGTTAAATATTTCCACATGACAAGATTATTTTGAATTTTTCAAATGGTTACTTAATCCAATGACATGTGCCTCATATGAAATAAGCAGAGTAAGATTAGAAAATCACCGATTATAAAGCTCTATGAAGACAGCACAATATAAAGGAATTCAACCACACATGAATGAAATCATGCAGGATGCTGACAACTAGTAGGAAATGGAAAAGTTAAAAGAGGGCCACTCTCTTTAGAGACTACAGAGAATGTGTTGTTAAGTAGTTCAGTTTTAATTAACCATTCGATCTTAGTAAAAGACTTTATTATTGAGGATGTTACAAAAACACATGTCACAGGAAGTTCCTGAAACTTACAGGATTCACAAGTTTCCTCCCAAAGTTATATAAGAAATAACTGTTATAAATAAAGACCCAATCAAAACTTTTCCAATTCATACAGGGTGTTTCAGGGATACAGCTTTCATGTTTTTTTTCCCATAAGATGAAGGAAGTGAGCTTATGGCCATGCAATGGATTGAGTCACTCATATTCCTTTAAGTAACACCTTACCTTCATATTCCTACAAATAACTTCAATACATTCACTGTTTTGCCAAACTTGACTTTGGCAGAATCATTACTTTGATCTGATGCTAGTTTCCTTTCAGGAGATCTTAGATTTTTCTTATCTCTTTCCAGTAAGTGTAAATGTACCTATATAACACATTGAATTTAGCTATGTAAAAATTTTCATCTTTCTTTACCAAAAACAGACAGAGAATAAAGTTTTTTGGGGTCTAGCTGTGTAATTAATCATTGGTGACTATAGCAGTCACCAAAGGTTAATATACCACTCCTAGCCCAAAATTGGAAAATATACCATGTTATAAGTATGTATGCATATGAATGAGATCGAAGGACAGAGACTCAGAATAGGTATATAGTTTACCTTTGTTTTCTACCATCTATAAAACATATCTACATATGGCTATAGGATAGGGTCATTTCAGGTTCCCTCTCCTCAGTTGCTCAAGGTACTAGCTGGGGACATCTTCCTGGACACCTGCGAGCCCCTCTAGAGTCAAGTCTCTTGCCAACCCTAAGATGGCTCCCTTAATTAGGATATATATTTCTCTTCTCCCGTGTCCACCTTTCCTTTATTCCAAACATCCCATTCCCCCAAACTCCGCCAATTCTCCCCATTTCATGTTTCTCACCCCATTTCCCCTTAGCCCCATGCCACCTCACCCCCAAGTTCCCAGGTTTTGCCCTGCAATCTTGTCTACTTTCCATATCCAGGCGGATGACTATATGTTTTCTTTGGGTTCACCTTCTTATTTAGCTTCTCTAAGATCACAAATTATATGCTCAATGTCCTTTATTTATGGCTAGAAACCAATTATGAGTAAGTACATCACATGTTCATCTTTTTGGGTCTGGGATACCTCACTCAGGAGAGTGTTTTCAATTTTCATTCATTTGCATGCAAAATTCACGATGTCATTGTTTTTTTACTGCTGAGTAGTACTCTAATATGTATATATTCCATACTTTCTTCATCCATTCTTCCATTGAAGGGCATCTAGGTTGTTTCCAGGTACTGGCTTTTACAAATAATGCTGCTATGAACATAGTTGAACAAATGCTTTTGTCATATGATAGGGCATACTGATGAATATCTTGCATATCACCTTGGAACCTTCATCTGGAGATGGATCGAGACAGAGACAGAGACCAAATTGGAGTACCGGACTGAGCTCTTAAGATCCAAATGAGGAGGAGAAGGAGGGAGAACATGAGCAAGGAAGTCAGGACCACGAGGGGTGCACCAACCCACTGTGACAGTGGAACTGATCTATTGGGAGCTCACCAAGGCCAGCGGGACTGGGACTGAATAAGCATGGGATGAAACCGGATTTTCTGAATGTGGCGGACAATGAAGGCTGATGAGAAGCCAAGGACAATGGCACTAGGTTTCGATCATAATACATGAACTGGCTTTGTGGGAGCCTAGCCTGTTTAGATGCTCACCTTCCTGGTCCTGGATAGAAGTGGGAGGGCCTTGGACTTTCCGCAGGGCAGGGAATCTGGACTGCTCTTCATTCTCTAGAGGGAGGGGGAATGGAGTGGGGGAGGGGGGAGGAGTAGGGGAGTAGGGGGAGGGGGCTATGTGTGCGGGGAGGGGGAGGGAAATGGAAAACGAGGAGGAGGCGGATTTTTTTTGCAACAACTAAAACAAACAAACAAACAAAAAAACATATCTACGGTGTTGTATAGTGATGATAGGATTCTAAACAGCACTAACTTCCATGAAACCCAATGCCTAAAACAATGCTTTATATAATCCAAATGTTTTCAGAGTAAATGAATGATCAAAATGTTAACTTTTTCTGACATTTGAAGGCATATTGATCTTTAATGCTAGAATTATATTCTAATTCTAAGATACACAGTTTAAACATTTTTTAAACCTGATTTTTTTTCAACATTTAGGATGCAGACTACAACATTGCCAACAACTGGAAATTTCTCAAAAAAAAAACTTTATAGAGTTCACCTTTTATCTCCCGAGTCTAAATCATTTAACAATGATTCGTAGGCATGTTAGATTTGAAAAGCACTAAAATATGATACAATGAGGAAGATTTGATCTCAGTATTTGATAATATTAACAAGCTAATGTTAACATTTTAGTATTAATGATGACATTGGGCTGAGTCCTTTGAAAAATACATAGAAAAATATTCATGACTAAAATTAATGTGTTGAATATTCTTCAAGCCATTCTAATAGTAAGAATGGGAAGATAAGAATGTAAAAAGAACAATTTTGGCTATGGAATAATAGTTTCTTGAAGATGTATATAATATGGATATGTAGGTTAATTATATTATTCCAACTGTTGTTAGATATAGTAGAAGTGTGCAATAGAAAGGATTTCTAAAAGTTCAAGTATACAGTGTTACTTCTATTGCATGTCTTATATATGTTCATGAGCACACTTCTCTAATAAAGGTAAATAAATCAATATGATCATTATATAGAGAGTGGGAAAGCAAAATTCTGACCCTATTTTTTCTTCTACTACAGCCATAAATTTTCTGTATCAGAGTATGTTGGAGTGAGATATGTAAAACTGACCTAAATATGTTGTTCATACAGCATTCCTAAGAATTATGTGACCTTCCAGATCTTAGGAACACAGTTTTTCCAATATTTATACACGTCTTCTGAACAGATTTTCTAAATAATTTGGGCACTTAGAATGCTTATTACATTAGTGAGCCGAGAACTCTAACTGCAGAATCAACATAATATGAACAGAATGGATAAATGTCTAAAACAGGGATCTTTTAGCCTTCCTATAAGGAATAGTAATAGTGAAATCAAAGTATGAAAAACATGAACAAGAAATTAATTTTTGTAGCATCCTATTAGCATTATTACAGAAAAGTGTTTCACTGATCAATTTGGCACATTAACCATTTCTCTTGCAAGATTCTGACAAAGTGTTTCCCAGGTTATTTACTTCCATTTCTATGTTGACTATTTTCAACAGTTGTTACTATTCTTCTCTCCTGAAAGTCTGCTTCAGTCACTACTGCAGGAAAACTGCTACTATAGTTTTTCCAGTGGTTATTAATAGTTGGAAACCCTAGTATTCTATCATGAAAAAGCTGACTAAATCTTGCTTTACTTAGCAACAACGTGCTTGTTGTTGTGCTGAGGCTTTGTTTCACTTTTCAGTTAAGATTTTAAACTTTACTAAATTATAATATCTTTGACTACAGAAAACCAGAAGATTTGGTTCATCACCTCACCCCAACTTCTTTAGTCTCTCATACAGGTATATTGTGAAGGCATAACTAAGACAATCCATTCAAAAGTGTGTTGAAAGTTTACTACCTGCCAGGATTTCTTATTATTTATAGATTACCAGGTTACATCTAGATTGAAAGCCTAAAAGAATAGTAATAATAATAAAAGGTTTCAGCAATAATATTCTGAAAGAAATTGCATCATTTTAGCTGCTTTTGGGATCTTAGAAGTAGATGGTTGGTGTGAGCAAGACATGGGTTTTTTTAAAATAATGTAATTATGCTACATAATTTAAAACTCAGTTGCACTCATTTTGAGATCAATTTAATGATACCAACTTTGTAGTCTTTCAAATGTCAAATCCCCCTCTCTCTAAAAGGCACTATATATACTAATCTTTGAACTTAGCATATGAGAACATCAGATTTTAACTTTCTTATGTTAGTCTTTAACTAAAGATAGAGATCAATTATTGTATAATGAGACTGATGTCAGGCACATCTCTTATAGTGTGAAGCTGTCAAATTGATATAAAATGAAATATTGTTGCCAAAAGCTTTGCATTATCTGTTGCATCCTAGAATCTAATAAATCCTCACCATAATTTCAAGCCCCAGCTCCAAAACTCCAGGGCATTCCAATTCCCAAAATGAAGGTATTGTTTAGCCTAAGTGTCCAAAACACAGGAATAGATAAAGAAAATATGGAGTGAATATGCACAATGAAAAGTTACATCCATATAAAAGAACAAAGTCATCTGCAGGAAAATCTTTTCAAATGCAGGTAATCATATTAAATGACTTAAGTCAGTCTCAGAATAGTAAATGTCATTTCTCATGTGTTTACCAGTTTTTATATAGATACATAATATCATTCATTTACATGAAAATTTAAAGTAGGTTTTGTTCTCATTTTAAACATCATGAAATTAAACTAAAAACAGTAATGAGCAAATCCCTTTAAAGTCTTATATTCTAATCTACTCTATTAGATCTTTTGGGATAATTCAACATAGCTCTTTTTCAAATTGGTATGTATACATCATGTGGAATTCCTTTCTGTATGCTGTAAATATGTTTTGTTATCATTGGTTAATACAGAATAAGCTTTGGGACTATGACAGCACAGAATAGAGAAAGGTGGGAATTCCAAGCAGAGATAGAGGAGAAAGTAGGTATAATCAGGGAAGATGCCATGTACCTGCCAAGAAGAAAAATGCCCACCTTGAGACCTTACCAGTAAACTACGAGGCTCATGGTAAAATACAAAATGATAGAAATGTGTTAGCTTAAGATATAGTATTTAGACAGGAATATTTCTAAGTAGTATGCCAAGCAGGATTTTAATCAATAGAGTTTCTGTGTGATTATTTTGGGTCAGGGTGGCCAAGAAAAAAAAAGAGCAGCCACCACCTACAAATTGGCACAAAACCGTGGGCTTATTACATCCACATGAAAGCTAAGAGAGCTTAAAAAGAAATTCTACACACACACACACAACCCCACAGAGTTTAGCACAGCTTCTTGGTAGCCATATTTTTTATATGGGCTCTGTTTGTTGGCAGTGAGCATTGCAGCTCCTTTAAGAGAGGTCTTCCTGACTCAGCACTGGCAGTTGTGGCTGTGTGACTTCTTTAGGAGAGAACTTACTGGTTTGTGCTAGTTGTTCTTTCATGAGGCTGAGCACATAAATGGGGTCCAGGAGCACCATGTTACAAATTGATTAATGATGATGGAGACCTGCTGTGACCCTTGAGCCAAGGCAATGTACATGGCTCTCAGAGGCACGGAACGTGCCTCCACTCTGTTGGACTAGGTAGAGTTGGTTCTAACCACTCCTACTTAGTATTTTTTTAAAAAAATGGAGGCTCCTGATCAAAAAATAATTACAAATATGCATGTAATAAAGACAAATCCTGATGGAAAAGACTTTTAAATGGGTCACAGTGTTGGATAAATATACATAAGGTTGAGAGAGAGAAATAAGAATACAAACAGTTATAAAAAGAAGTAATGGCAATTTATCAGAAAATTAGGAAACAACCTTCCTCAAGATCCAGTAATACCACTTTTGAGTATATATCCAATGGATGCTCAATCGTGCCACAAGATATGAGCTCAACTATGTTCATAGCAGCTTTGTTTGTGATAGCAAGAACCTCGAAACAATCTAAATGCCCCTCAACCAAAGAATGGAGAAGGAAAATGTGGTACATTTACACAATTGAGTACTACACAGCAGAAAAAGTTAGCAACATCTTGAATTTTGCAGGAAAATGGATGGAGCTAGAAAACAATATTTTGAGCGAGGTAACCCAGACACAGAAAGACAATTATCACATGTACTCATTCATAGGTTGTTTTTTAAACATAAAGCAAAGAAAACCAGCCTACAAACTAAATCCCAGAGAACTTAGACAACAATGAGGATACTAAGAGAGACTTACATAGATCTAATCTACATGGGAAGTAGAAAAGGACAAGGTCTTCTGAGTAAATTGAGAGCATGGGGACCTTGGGGGGAGGGTTGAAGGGGAAGGAGAGAGTCAGGCAGGGGAGCAAAGAAAAAATGTAGAGCTCAATAAAAATCAATAAAAAATTAACAAAATCAAAGCAAAGTCTTCAAAGAAACAGTATAGACAGTCATAGATTAAAGTAGTAAAACAGAAGTAAGCTACATAATAGTGGAATATACACACAGAGTCTGAATTTTGTATATAGTAATAGTGTTTTCTTTGAGGATGGATGATCCAACAATATAGAACTTTGGGTGACTGTCTATGCAATGAGAGGTCTCTGTCAATTCTAGAGTTTTGAAAGTTGCTTACCATGCACTTCCTGTTATCTTAGGAATATTATATGCTTCTTGGATCTTTGATGGAGTTGATGAGAGGATAGTCATAATTATAGCTTTCCTTAGTTATGATAAAAGGTAAAGTAGATATAGATGTTGTAACTATAATCCTTGCATGGTAACTATTTTGTTGTATGTGATTTTACTATGGTAAAGTTAAAGCCTTCCTTTTTATTTCGACAGAAAAGTGGAGGTGATTTGGGATTCTCCTCTGTATGCTGTAAATGTGTTTTATTGTCATTGGTTAATAAAGAATCTGTTTTGGGCCTATGACAGTTCAGAATAAAGCAAGGCAATAATTCCAAGTAGAGATAGAGGAGAAAGTATGGAGAAGTCAGGGAGATGACATGTAACTGCCAAAGGAGAAATATGTCCACCCTGGAATCTTACCAGTAAACAATGAAGCTCATGGTAAAATACAAAATAATAGAAATGGGTTAACTTAAGGTATAAGATTTAGCCAGGAATATGTCAAAGTAATAGGTCAAGCAGTGTTTTAATTAATATAGTTTCTGTGTGTTGATTTTTGGTCTGGGGAGCCAGGAAATGAATGAGTAGCCTCCAACTACATATATAGTCCTCATAATATATGAATACTTTGAAAGAATATATATAGAGATAAAATTTTCAATCATCTCCAATGTTTCTCTTCCCAGTGTACCCATAGACTTCCCCCACCTTATCAAGAAAAAAAATAGCTTCTCCGTATGTAGAAGTTGCCTTATGATCCTTGTTCCAGAATATACAAGCAAGAGAAAAATAAGAATAAAGTCTGAAAGACATTATTTTGTCCCACAGTCCAGAGATATTGTCCACCACCATGAGAACATCTGGGAAGCATGGCCAGATTTGTCTGTTGCCATAAAATATAGCTTGCTTACATCTTTATAGATCAGAAACCAGAGGTAAATAAATGATGATACTGAGTCTGCCTTTCTTCTTTTTTTGCTTAGGAGTCAATGCAGGGTCACAGTGTCTGGGATGATTCTTCACATGTTCATAGTTCAGAGTGAGATTTTTTTTATCTTCAGTTAGTCCTCTGAAAATATCTGCTGTGGAAACTCCTTCAGCCAATGGCCTCAAGATAATGGCTTACTCTGGCTGTGTACCCATATACTTAATATATAGACATGGAAACAAGGACAACGCCTTGGCTGCTAAAATTGGTTCCTGTTACCTGCTCATGTGAAGTACTGATGATCTATAAGTCTACTCCTAAATAAGGAGACCTTTATTATACTTCATTCTGAGCAAGTGTGGGACTGACTAATTTATTATAATTGGCTACATCTGGTACCCAACATGGATCCTGAGTCCACACATACTGGGACTGGCTCAGAAGGCCCAAAATGTTCCCTACCCTCACCCGCCTGGCTTCATTTCACATAATAAGCAGGGTTTTCCCCAAAAAACAACTCTGCGGCTGAACTACCCCTTTGGTGGTCCACCATGCTGCAAATTAGGAATTTCCCACCAGCATATTTTTCCCGCCTACCAATCCAGAAGCACAGACTTCTCTGGCTTGCATTAATGGCTTGTGACTCTGCATTCCATGATATTTTGGAATTGGCCTCAATTTGTTAAGCTTATTTGTCAGTATTTAAAGCCACTGCCAACCAACACAGAAGTGAGAGGGATTCTTCACACAGCCAGCAGTTGCATCTCTCTGCCACTCACAGACAAATGCAACACATGCTGGCCAATAAAGATTATCACACCTAAAACTATTTACTAAAAACTCATAATAGAGGTAAATTCATTTGATTAATAAACAAATAAATAAATTTGAAAGTTATTTACTAACCTTCTTGTTTCTACTATGAATGGCATTCTACAAGGTTTATGTGGTTTTTCTACTACATCCATTTTTGTGATAATAAGATTCATGCTTGTCCTTCATACTATATCCTTAAAGAAATGGTTTGATAACAGAGTCAAGAATGAGGTACATTTAGAAATGATACAGTCTTTATAGACTAATAATAAACAGCTAGCTGACAACATTTATACAATAGAAAATCAAAAATTAACTGATAAAAACTAAACCATTGCAAAGGATAATATTAATTTGACAGACAAAGTTCAATCCATGTTAATGGTTTATGAAGCCTTATAAAAGGATGCTGAGAAATTATCTAAAATAATTCATACTGTTAAAATTCACAATCAAAATTTGTTAAAAAGTTATCATGTGTAAGCAGATAGAGTATCTCTCCAGGAAGGCAATCTGTTCACTGTTCAAGTAATATCCAAAGATGAGAAGCTATCATTAATGATAAAAGTTAATATTTTAGATTAACATGTGCAGAATGAGGACCAGAAGTTATTAGAATTGATGAAGTCATTAGAAATATTCACAGGTCAAGAGATTAAGACTTTATAAAAGACAGTGATATAAAGATTTTAATTGATTGGGGAAAGTATCAGAGCTGATAAGCAAAGAGAGGATGTAAAAAGAAAGGATCTAGCATCGCCAGTACTTGTCAGAATCAGAGATGACTTACCAAGAGTATTAGCTACTTATCCCATTATAACCACTGACAAATCAGCAAGTACTCATTATCAAAATGGATATCAAGAATATAAATGGAAACATATAGGTATGAAAGAACTAAGTGAATTAAGTAAACAGTAGTATCTTATTGTATGTCTTTACCATTTGTTAACGGAGATGATAGACTATAAGCAATAAGGCTACTACTCCACATTATTGACTTCAGTTAGTCTCAATAGTCCTTGAAACTGGATTGCAATTACAGTGGAAGTGCTACTAGAGAGGAGGCTAAAGTCTTAGAAAAACAAGGAAGGGTCAAAAGATTTGAGGCATACCAAGACAAAATTCTTGGTAAGGGCTTTTATTCTGACCCACAGGGTCAAGTTCTTCATGGTAAACACACCTTGTCCATATGCCATACAGCAGCTAAAAATACTTGGGGCAGGATTCAAGAACTAGAAGAAATAATTGAAGCATATATTAGTGTTAAACAAGGCCAAAGAGAATCCTTTAGTAACTTTTTATGTAGATTAACTAAGGCTGTACAAATAGGAGTAACAGACCCAGAAGCTAGATCAGTACTTATTGAATGTCTGACTTTTTTGTCATTATTAATTTTTTTATTGAAAAGAAAAAAAAATTCCGCCTCCTCCCAGTCTCCCATTTCCCTCCCCGTCCTCCCGCCCCTATCCCCCTCCCCCGACTTTTCTCCTCCTCACTCTCCAGTTCTAAGAGCAGTCAGGGTTCCCTGCCCCGTGGAAAATCCAAGGCCATCTCCCCTCCATCCAGGTCTAAGAAGGTGAACATCCAAACTGGTTAGGCTCCCACAAAGCCAGAACATAAAGTAGGATCAAGACCCCGTGCCATTGTCCTTGGCTTCTCATCAGCCCTTATTCATGTTCAGAGAGTCCGGTTTTATCCCTTTCTTTTTCAGTCACAGACCAGCTGGCCTTGGTGAGCTCTCAATAGATCAGCCCCACTATCTCAGTGGGTGGGTGCACCCCTCGTGGTCCTGACTTCCTTGTTCATGTTCTCCCTCCTTCTGATCCTCATTGGGACCTTGGGAGCTAAGTCCGGTGCTCCAGTGTGGGTCTCTGTCTCCATCTCCATCCATCGCTAGATGAAGGTTCTATGGAGATATGCAAGATATTTGTCAGTATTGCTATAGGATAGGGTCATTTCAGGTTCCCTATCCTCAGCTGCCCAAGGAACTAACTGGGGACATTGCCTTGGGCTCCTGGGAGCCTCTCTAGGTTCAAGTCTCTTGCCAACCCTAAGGTGGCTCCCTTAACTAAGATTTGTGCTTCCCTGCTCCCCTATCCAAACTTCCTTTATCCCAATCATCCTGTTTCCCCAAGTTCCCCCATCCTCCCCTTCTCACTTTTCTCTCTCCATCTCCCCTTACCCCCATCCCACACCACCCTCAAAATCCCATTTTTTCCCCTGGCAATTTTGTCTACTTCCCATAGCCAGGAGGATAACTATATGTTTTTCTTTGGGTTCACCTTCTTATTTACCTTCTTTAGGATCACCAATTATAGACTCCGTAACCTTTATTTATGGCTAGAAACCAATTATGAGTGAGGACATCCCATGTTCATCTTTTTGGGTCTGGGTTACCTCACTCAGGATAGTGTTTTCTATTTCAATTCATTTGCATGCAAAATTTGAGAAGTCATTGTTTTTTACCGCAGCATAGTACTGTAATGTGTATATATTCCACACTTTCTTCATCCATTCTTCCATTGAAGGACATCTAGGTTGTTTCCAGGTTCTGGCTATTACATATAATACTCCTATGAACATAGTTGAACAAATGCTTTTGTCATATGATAGGGCATCTCTTGGGTATATTCCCTAAAGAGGTATTGCTGGGTCCAGGGGTAGGTTGATCCCGGATTTCCTGAGAAACCGCCACACTGATTTCCAAAGTGGTTACACAAGTTTGCATTCCCACCAGCAATGGATGAGGGTACCCTTTCGTCCACAACCTCTCCAGCAAAGGCTATCATTGGTATTTTTGATTTTAGCCATTCTGACAGGTGTAAGATGATATCTCAAAGTTGTTTTGATTTGCATTTCCCTGATCGCTAAGGAGGTTGAGCATGACCTTAAGTGTCTTTTGGCCATTTGAACTTTTTCTGTTGAGAATTCTCTGTACAGTTCAGTGCGCCATTTTTTTAATTATTTATTTTTTATTTATTTATAAAAGATTTCTGTCTCTTCCCTGCCACCGCCTCCCATTTCCCTCCCCCTTCCCCAATCAAGTCCCCCTCCCTCGTAAGCCCAAAGAGCCATCAGGGTTCCCTGGCCTGTGGGAAGTCCAAGGACCTCCCACCTCCATCCAGGTCTAGTAAGGTAAGCATCCAAACTGCCTAGGCTCCCACAAAGCCAGTACGTGCAGTAGGATCAAAAACCCATTGCCAATGTTCTTGAGTTCTCAGTAGTCCTCATTGTCCGCTATATTCAGCGAGCCTAGTTTTATCCCATGCTTTTTCATACCCAGGCCAGCTGGTCTTGGTGAGTTCCCAATAGAACATTCCCATTGTCTCAGTGTCTGGGTGCACCCCTCGCGGTCCTGAGTTCCTTGCTCATGCTCTCTCTCCTTCTGCTCCTGATTTGGACCTTGAGATTTCTGTCCGGTGCTCTAATGGGTAACAACACCTTTGCCTATAATTAGTGATCCTAGAGAAGCTAAATAAGAAAGAGAACCCAAAGAAAATCATATAGGCATCCTCCTGAATATTAACCTTCAGCACGCGATGAAATGAGACAGAGACAGAGACCCACATTAGAGCACAGTGTGCCATTTTTTAATTGGATTAATTAGCATTTTAATGTCTAGGTTCTTGAGTTCTCTATAGATTTTGGAGATCAGACCTTTGTCTGTTGCGCGGTTGGTAAAGATATTCTCCCAGTCAGTAGGTTGCCTTTTGTCTTACTGACAGTGTCCTTTGCTTTACAGAAGCTTCTTAGTTTTAGTAGGTCCCATTTATTCAATGTTGCCCTTAATGTCTGTGCTGCTGGGGTTATACTTAGGAAGCGATCTCCTGTGCCCATCTGTTGTAGGGTACTTCCCACTTTCTCTTCTATCAGGTTCAGTGTGTTCAGACTGATATTGAGGTCTTTGATCTATTTGGACTTGAGTTTTGTGCATGGTGATAGATATGTGTCTATTTTCATTCTTCTACAGGTTGATATCCAGTTGTGCCAGCACCATTTGTTGAAGATGCTTTCTTTCTTCCACTGTATACTTTTAGCTCCTTTATCAAAAATGAGGTGTTCATAGGTTTGTGGGTTAAAATCCGGGTCTTCTATACGATTCCATTGGGCGACTTCTCTGTTTTTATGCCAGTACCACATTGTTTTCATTACTGTAGCTCTGTAATAGAGTTTGAAGTCAGGGATGGTAATGCCTCCAAAAGTTCCTTTATTGTATAGGACTGTTTTGGCTATCCTGGGTTTTTTGGTTTTTCCATATAAAGTTGATTATTGTCCTTTCAAGATCTATGAAGAATTTTGCTGGGATCGTGATGGGGATTGCATTGAATCTATAAATTGCCTTTGGTAGAATTGCCATTTTTACTATGTTGATCTTCCCAATCCAAGAGCAAGGGAGGTCCTTCCATTTTCTGGTATCCTCTTAAATTTCTTTCTTCAATGCCTTAAAGTTCTTGTCAAATAGATCTTTCACTTCCTTGGTTAGAGTTACCCCAAGATATTTTATGCTGTTTGTGGCTATCGTGAAAGGTGAAGCTTCTCTGATTTCCCTCTCTGATTCCATATCCTTTGTGTATAAGAGGGCGACTGATTTTTTGGAGTTGATCTTGTATCCTGCCACAATACTAAAGGGGTTTATCAGCTGTAAAAGTTCTTTGGTGGAGTTTTTAGGGTCGATTATGTACACTATCATATCATCTGCAAATAACGAAAGTTTAACTTCTTCCTTTCCAATTCGAATCCCCTTGATCCCCTTATGTTGTCTTATTGCTATTGCTAGAACTTCAAACACTATATTGAAGAGGTATGGAGAGAGTGGACAGCCTTGTCGTGTTCCTGAGTTTAGTGGGGATGGCTTTGATTTTCTCTCCGTTTAATTTGATGTTAGCTGTCGGCTTGCTGTAAATAACTTTTATTATATTTAGGTATGACCCTTGTATCCCTAATCTCTCCAAGACTTTTATCATAAAGGGATGTTGAATTTTGTCAAATGCTTTTTCAGCATCTAATGAAATGATCATATGTTTTTTTTTCTTTCAGTTTATTTATATGATGGATTACATTGATAGATTTTCGTATGTTGAACCAGCCCTGCATCTCTGGGATGAAGCCTACTTGATCATAATGGATAATTTTTCTAATGTGTTCTTGGATACTATTTGCCAGTATTTTGTTGAGGATTTTTGCGTCAATGTTCATGAGTGAGATAGGCCTGTAATTCTCTTTCTTGGATGAGTCTTTGTGTGATTTTGGTATCAGAGTGACTGTAGCTTCATAAAAGGAATTTGGCAATGACTCTTCTGTTTCTATATTGTGGCATACCTTAAGGAGTATAGGTATTAGGTCTTCTTGGAAGTTCTGGTAGATTTCCGCATTGAAACCATCTGGTCCTGGGCTTTTTTTGATAGGGAGGTTTTTGATAACAGCTTCTAATTCTTCGCGACTAACAGGTCTTTTTAGATTGTTCAACTGGTCCTGGTTTAACTTTGGTATATGGTATTTATCTAAAAAAGTGTCCATTTCTTTTTTTCATTTTCCAGTTTTGTGGCATACAGGCTTTTGTAGTAAGATCTAATGATTCTCTGAATTTCCTCTGTGTCTGTGGTTATGTCCCCCTTTTCATTTCTGATCTTATTAATTTGCATATTCTCTCTCTGCCATTTGATTAGTTTGGATATGGGTTTATCAGTCTTGTTGATTTTCTCCAGGAACCAGCTTTTTGTTTCAATGATTCTTTGGATTGTTTTCTGTGTTTCTATTTTATTGATTTCAGCCCTCAGTTTGATTATTTCCAATCTTCTACTCCTCCTAGGTAAGTCTGCTTCTTTTTTTTCTAGAGCTTTCAGGTGGGCTGTTAAGTCTCCAATGTGTGCTTTCTCTGTTTTCTTTAAGTGGGCACTTAGTGCTATGAACTTTCACTGCTTTCATAGTGTCCCATAAGTTTGAGTAGGTTGTTTCTTTATTTTCATTGAATTCAAGGAAGACTTTAATTTTTTTCTTTATTTCTTCCTTAAACCAGGTATGGTTCTGTAGTTGTCTGTTCAGTTTCCATGAGTTTGTAGGCTTTCTGGGGGTAGCATTGTTGTTGAATTCTAACTTTAATCCATGGTTATCTGATAAGACACATGTGGTTACTAATATTTTTTTGTAACTGTGGAATTTTGCTTTTTTACCAAGTATGTGGTCAATTTTCGAGAAGGTTTAATGTGCCAGACTTTGTTGACTCCCCATGGAGGAGTGGATTGGAGCTGAGTTGGGGTAAGAGGAGAACTGTGGTCGATATGTAAAATGACTAAAAAAAATTTAAAAAGGAAATAAGGAAAAGAAAAAATCAAGCAGCCATTATGAAAAATGTATTCAAATACTTAATATAAGAAACCATATAATCCACCAACCCCTCAACTGGGTATAGTAACTAAAGAAAATTATATTACTGTGCACTTTTATTGCAACTCAATCAAAACAGCTGGAATGAAATGAATACAAGTTAGATATCCAAATAATTAATCTTGAAAGAAAAAAAAATCCTATAAGGGGGACAATATGGCTGGAACTGGGGGGTGAAGGTGGGGGTCAATATACTAATTATCGCCCAAACGGAAAAATGCATTGTCCCATTATTATAAATAATCTAATATAATTGATTACATGTAAGTTGATAGTAGAATAGTGATAGCCAGAAGCTGACGAAAGTGTAGAGAAGAATAGAGAAAAGCTGATCAATGGGTATTGCATAATCATAAAGCATAAGTAAGAATCTCTTGTGAACTACTGCAAAGAAGAATGACTACAGATAATAATTATATACTGCATATATGAAAAGATGAAAGAAAAGAAAAATATTTTTGAATACGTTCACAAAAGAAAAGTAAACATTACACAGCATGTATGGAAATATTTTCTGATATTACATTGATATGCAATTAATTAAATTAATGTGCAAAACAGGAAGTATTCACTTTTAGTGAACTTAAAAATGCATTCACTAATAAAGACTCCATTGCTGTGGAATACTCTGCCACAAATAGTACATTTATAACATACTCCCAATTCCCAAGGGTCAGAGATCATCTTGAAATAAGGAGCAGAAGGACTGTAAGAGTCAGAAGTTTGGGAAGATCAGAGCAAATCAATGTCTTCTGGACACTATAAGACTTCTGTACTTGTAAATTCACAGGAGCTGTGGTTGCCTGCATAAGACCTGTATAAGATCAAGCCAACCAACATTGTAGAATGAATAGAGGAGCAGCTTATGAGGCTCCACCCTTTGTTAAGTATCTTTTGACAATTCATGACTTCTGTGAGATGGTAAGACAGTTTTCTATACGGGTGTGTTTCCTTGTATGTCAGTGGATGACCTCACACCAGAAGTACATGGACAGCATAAATGAGTCAGTGAGTTAATAAATTAAAAAAAAAGAAGACATAGAGTTGAGAGTGTGAAAGTGGCTGTGGTACTAAGGGGAGGAGTTATCCATGGGCATGATCAGAATACATTTTACAAATTTCTCCAAGAACTAACAAACTGTTTATTTAAAGAACACTGAAACTGTTAGGTAACAATGGGGAAGATAATGGCTGCTTGAGCTACGCCTCCGAACGCGTCGTGGTGGAGACGGGTCTCTCCCTGGCATTCGGAGGCAGGCTAGAGAGCTGGCGGCAGCAACAGAGAGGCGCTCAGACGATGGAGCCTAGCGAGTCCACTCCTGGCCAGACCACTGAAGCAGAGTGAAGAAAACTGAAAATCCAGTTTATTGGATTTCAGTACTATGTCATAATAGGCAGATAATTCTCCACTTGTTTGTCAAGATGAGAAACTCAGATTGTAACGGTAAAAGAAATGACCAATCTGCAGCACGGCGCAGAAGTCAAATGGATCGATTGGATCATCAAGAAGCTTTCTATCAATTTGTAAATAACCTGAGCGAAGAAGACTATAGACTTATGAGAGATAACAATTTGCTGGGCACCCCAGGTAAGCTACATCTAAGGAAAATTATATATGTAGATTGTTAGGTTTTTAAGAAGTAGCTTGTTTTATAATATGTTTCTTTAACAAAAAAATTAATACAAGAGATACTGAATGGCATTTACTGCCTGCCCTATTTATTGCCTGATTCCATTCTTTAATAATTGGAACAATCATAATACAAAATTTTAGTAAAATGGATTAAATAAAATTGAGCTGAACAATTTAGTTAGCTAGCCATGCATCCAGTTACAAACTGACTAATAGAATTTTAGTTTCTAGGACAGACTCATTTTGTCATCCTTTATTCTATGTGTCCCAACTGTAACCCTAGAGTTAGTCGTGAGGAAAATGACAACTACAATTTTGTCCTTAGTCACTCTCTTTCACGCAGATAAGGTCTCATTTGATCCTAGTCAGAACTCAGTCTACGTCTTCCTTCCCATTTCTATTTCCACCAACATGTGGATGGGTTCATTAGCATTTTGAGCAAACAATACCAGACTTGAGAATTAATCTTAGCTGCAGTTTTGTACAGTTTTGCTGTTACCTGGTGTAACTGGCAAGTCAGTCACTCAATTTAAAGTGCAGATAACAAAGCCAGAGGTGACCTGGTGGCATGTGCCTGTGATCCCAGCTGCACAGGAGGCTGAGGCATGAGGTTGTTGAGTTTGAAAACAGCCTGGGTAAACCCTTCAAAACGAGTCCTGAGGGTGGAAAAAAGACAGAAACTGACTTGTCGATTGATCTCCATTTGTAATTTGGCCAATATTGTTAACTTTCAGGCGAAAGCACTGAGGAGGAGTTGCTCAGAAGACTACAGCACATAAAAGAGGGTCCACCACTGCATAGCTCACATGAAAATAGAGGTATATTGTGCTTTGGGAGGTGGGCTGTTGGTGGAATGATAGGAAATTCATAATAGTAAATGTTAGTCAAAGATTATCCAGAAATGCCACAAGTTAATTTGGTGATAAGTAACTGTTCATAAAAAGAGAGGTGGGGTTTTATTAATGTATGAATGAGAAAGTCAGCATGCTGTTTTCTGCCTCACATTTTGGGTTGTTTGTGTTAATTGGGCCACAGTGAGAAGTAGTCTATTTAAATGAGATTTCCTCCCCTTGGCTTTCATTATCCATTGATATTCCCTACTACTTAGTTCCTTGTTTATAAGTATGGCTTCATCAGCAAAAAGGAAACACTGCTTTGCCTGCCCTAGTGCCTTCAAACTGGGTGTAATTTTGTTCCACATGGGGGGATTAGCAACGACTGCAGACACTGGTTGACACAACTGATGAGGGTTTGTTCTTAGTATCTAGCAGGCAGAAGGCAACTATACTGCCAGCCATTCTGATGATCTACAAAACACACCACAGTTCCCAGCATTAACTGGCTCAGAGGGTCAGTGCTGCTGCTACGTAAGCAAGCTGGCTCTAAGCTCAGGACTGATGCCTCCCTCTCTGCAGGAAACAGAGATTGACCATAACCTAGGAGCTGGTGCTGGTACATTAGTTCGTAAACACACTGCTAGGTATGCTGTTACTCCAGGTTCAGGCTATTCATTTCATATGATCTTCATTTTCCTGGTATTTTAAAATATTGATATTGACAAATATTCAAGTAGTTGTAAACCATTAGCCTTGTTTATATGTTTACTATGACAACAAAATTCTTGTATTTTAAAGCAACTTCATATTTTCAATGGCACTTAAGCTAGGTCCCTAGATGAAGTAATAGAGACTGAATTTGGTAGAAATATAATTGGAACGAAAATACAAACACTAGTCCCCACAACTAGCAATTGTGTTGTTTGATTTTGTTTAGACAATTGACTAGAAAAAACATGTAGCCGTCTCACAATCTTGTAGCTTCTTCTAGAACAGCGCTGTTACTCATGGTGTGGTGATTTTTTTTTGCTTTTCACTTAGAAATCAGTGTTGTGTACAGCATAAGATCTATGAATGTAAAATTCATTCAGAATTGCAAAATTCTTTGTTATTTATATGATTGTCCTAATTATTGTAGTTCCTTTCTCTCCTTCTCCCCCTTCTTTGTTTTAAACTGGTCAAAACTCTACAGAGACATCATCTGCCAGACCATCTGGGTCAGAACGCACTTCTGAAGCATTAACCAAAGTGCCATCCACCAGAGGTCAGAGGAGGGCAAGAAGCCGGAACCCAGAACACCGGAGAACCAGAGCCAGATTTGAAAGAAGTATTTCTCCTGTGCACCCAGCAAATAACATTCCACAAAGATCTCATCATAGCCTCTCATCTCAGACTTTTGAACACCTTTAGTAAACGAGATAGAGGGAAGTTTGGCTCGTATAATCTTCTTAAATGAGAATGACGACCAACGTAGAGGACTCACCAAAGAACAGATTGATAATATGGCAATGAGAAGTTTTGATGAAAATGCTGCGTTGAAGACATGTAGTGTTTGTATTATAGAATATACGGAAGGTGACAAACTTCGTAAGCTACAGTGCTCCCATTAGTACCACGTCTACTGCATCGACTGCTGGTTATAGGAGAATTCCACCTGTCCCGTTTGTCACAGGGCCCTCTTATCTTCTGGGGTCAGAGAAAGTGTTTTGTAATGAGAACAGAATTCTCTAAGCTGTGTAGCTGGAATAATGATGGGAAAATGGAAAGAACTTGCTTTATGTCCATTTTTTTGAGTGGTGCTTAAATATAAAGTCACAACCTGAATCGAGTCATTGCTTTGAGTTTCTTTTCTTTTCTCTAGTTTTTTTTTCAGGATAGAAAGAATATTTCAGAAGCGATGTTTTAGGACTTTAGTGTTTGATTTCAGTACCAGATAATTGCTAACCTGTTACTGATAATTTACCCATGTACACTTGTCATTTTCCCTTTGTTACCATAAGGTCTTCCTTAGCAGTGACTCCTTTATCATCTTGACCTCTTTTTAGGTTTCCCAGGCCATAAGAGGGGCATGACTAAGTTCCATTATATGTTTTGTAAGTGATTAATTAAAACTATACCATTCCCAGTTGTTGACACAAATTTAGTCACATTCTGAATATTGTTTGTTCACCTTCCAGATTAGGTGATGATGGACATATCAGTGTAAATAACACTAAACAGGATCTTCTATGTGTATTAACTGTCCAAAGCCCATCACTGTGGCACACAATAGAGTAAACTTAAAGTTTAATTGAGATATTTTTCTTGTGGAAGTATTAAAAAGCCTATGCTTGTGTAAGTAAAAAAAATCAGTCATTTGTTTCAAAATATAAAGCTATTTTTAGAGGCTCAGTACTTTTCCAATGTAATGTTGTAATGCATTCAAAACTGTAAAGTACCATGCTTAGAAATGAGAACTGCTTTTTGTAAGCCAGCATAGCAAAACAAACACATCAAACAAATTACGAAGCTGCTTTTGTAAGTGTGTAGATGTCAGGAGCAGAACATAACTATATTGAATGTATTTGTGAATAGTTACTGTGACATAGAAAGGAAAGGACCATGTAGAATCACACTGCACTAAAACCCAATGGAAATCACGGATTTTAACTTGGATTTAGGCAGGAAGTGATAGAGGGTAAGAACACTGCTCTGGAGAATGGAACATTTTCATGATGATAGTGATATGAACTTGAACTGGTTTCCTACAGTGGCAGCCACAGCTTCTTGACCCAGTATTCGACTTGAATAGACGAAGCAGAAGATCAACAAATGTGGCAGAGCTGTCTTTGGTTTAAAATAAGCAAACAACTACCACTTAGCACAAGTTAAATTGATGTTTTTACAATCTGCTCTTCTAAAACAAAAGGTGGAGGAAAGAGATTTCTAAACCAATTTTAAAGTAGGGATTGCTTTTTTTAAATTTTTTATTGAAAAAAGGAAAAAAAAGTTTGCGCCTCCTCCCAGCCTCCCATTTCCCTCCCCCTCCTCCCACCCTTCTCCTCCTCTCCCCACTCCTCTCCCCCTCCCTCTCCAGTCCAAAGAGCAGTCAGGGTTTCCTGCCCTGTGGAAAGTCCAAGGTCCTCCCCCCTCCGTCCCTGTCTAGGAAGGTGAACATCCAAACTGGCTAGGCTCCCACAAAGCCAGAACATGAAGTAGGATCAAAACGCGTGCCATTGTCCTTGGCTTCTCATCAGCCCTTACTGTTGGCCATGTTCAGAGAGTCCGGTTTTATCCCATGCTTTTTCAGTCACAGTCCAGCTGGGCTTGGTGAGCTCCCAATAGTTCAGCCCCACTGTCTCAGTGGGTGGGTGCACCCCTCATGGTCCTGACTTCCTTGCTCATGTTCTCCCTCCTTCTGCTCCTCATAGGGACCTTGGGAGCTCAGTCCAGTGCTCCAGTGTGGATCTCTGTCTCCATCTCCATCCATCGCTAGATGAAGGTTCTATGGTGATATGCAAGATATTCGTCAGTATTGCTATAGGATAGGGTCATTTCAGGTTCCCTATCCTCAGCTGCCCAAGGAACTAACTGGGGACATTGCCTTGGGCTCCTGGGAGCCTCTCTAGGTTCAAGTCTCTTGCCAACCTGGCTCCCTTAACTAAGATATGTGCTTCCCTGCTCCCCTATCCAAACTTCCTTTATCCCAATCATCCTGTTTCCCCAAGTTCCTCCCATCCTCCCCTTCTCCCTTTTCTCTCCCCATCTCCCCTTACCCCCATCACACCCCACCCCCAAGATGCCAATTTTTTCCCTAGCAATTTTGTCTACTTCCCATAGCCAGGAGGATAACTATATGTTTTTCTTTGGGTTCACCTTCTTATTTACCTTCTTTAGGATCACCAATTATAGACTCTGTGACTTTTATTTATGGCTAGAAACCAATTATGAGTGAGTACATCCCATGTTCATCTTTTTGGGTCTGGGTTACCTCACTCAGGAGAGTGTTTTTTATTTCCATCCATTTGCATGCAAAATTCGAGAAGTCATTGTTTTTTTATGGCAGAGTAGTACTCTAATGTGTATATATTCCACACTTTCTTCATCCATTCTTCCATTGAAGGACATCTAGGTTGTTTCCAGGTTCTGGCTATTACAAATAATGCTGCTATGAACATAGTTGAACAAATGCTTTTGTCATATGATAGGGCATCTCTTGGGTATATTCCCAAGAGTGGTATTGCTGGGTCCAGGGGTAGGTTGATCCTGAATTTCCTGAGAAACCGCCACACTGATTTCCAAAGTGGTTGCACAAGTTTCCATTCCCAACAGCAATGGATGAGGGTACCCCTTCCTCCACAACCTCTCCAGCAAAGGCTATCATTGGTGTTTTTGATTTTAGCCATTCTGACAGGTGTAAGATGATATCTCAAAACTGTTTTGATTTGCATTTCCCTGATCGCTAAGGAGGTTGAGCATGACCTTAAGTATCTTTTGGCCATTAGATCTTCTTCTGTTGAGAATTCTCTGTACAGTTCAGTGCCCCATTTTTAATTGGGTTAATTAGCATTTTAAAGTCTAGTTTCTTGAGTTCTCTATATACTTTGGAGATTAGACCTTTGTCTGTTGCAGGGTTGGTGAAGATCTTCTCCCAGTCAGTAGGCTGCCTTTTTGTCTTAGTGACAGTGTCCTTTGCTTTACAGAAGCTTCTCAGTTTTAGTAGGTCCCATTTATTCAATGTTTCCCTTAATGTCTGTGCTGCTGGGGTTATACATAGGAAGCGATCTCCTGTGCCCATCTGTTGGAGGGTACTTCCTGTAATGGTGTAAGCAAATGCATACAGATTGTAATGAATGCAGACAGCTTTAATGGGGAAATAGACTTACAGAACCACCATTCCGAGAAGACCAGGAAAGCAGAAGCACGCGTCTGGGAGCACACTCGCCAAATTTATAGGCAAATATTAGCCCGAGGCGAACACGCCCCCTAAGGGGCGGGACTTATCCCTACATTTCCCCTTTTTGTCTAAATAAGACAGCACTAAACCAAATACAACTATAAACAGTAATAACAAATAATAAATATAACAAAATATAACAAACGATATTGAGAATCAAAAGTTTTGCTAAACATTCTATCTCAAGGAGTCTAAATAATGTAGAGAGTAACTACAATTACATAATCTTCACCTCCATCAAAGATCTGAGAAGGGAATAAAAATTACTTAACAAACGAGATATATCCAAAATATGCAACAATTGACAGAGACAACTGACTACCTGGGCAATCACCCAAAGTCTCGTTTGCAATGTTGAGTCAACCAACTTTTGCTAAGGCCTAACATAACTGACATACTATTATTAAAGGCAAGGAACTTTCTTAGAACTATCCTACCCTGTCTTGGCAGGATAAGACAATCCTGTTTCATTGTCAGAAGTTGAGGTATGGGCTTTTCCTAACCCAAAGGCCAGTTCTGCCAAGAAGACAAGCTCCCAGTGGAGTGTCTTTGGTGCTCAATGTTCTCTTGGGAATAGAGCGGTGTTGCCAGGAGCAATTGTGTCTCACTATCACAAAACGCTGAGTTATATTAAAGGCCATTTTCTACAGCTCTTTGAAGAGGTTGAAGATTATCTATCTATACTGAGTATAATCTCTATATATCTAAAGAACCTGATTAGTCTAATTATAAATGACAAACTTAGATGACTATCAATCTATATAATTCTCAATATCTATCTAACTTAAAGACTAAGACAATAAACAACTGCGTAACAAATGAGGATAATGACCTCCAAATATAAACACTGTACAAATATACATTGCAATGGTAAATATATATCAATACACCAATATTACATAAGTATCTTAATCAGAGGTAGAAATGTACACTGCAATATGGTAAATATATACAATATATATATATTTCAATACAATCTATGTCAATACATAAAAAATGTTTTAAACAGATGTTAAAACAAGCATGCATACATTAGTCAATATAATTTAACTTTGTATCAATATACAAGAATCGACATCAATATATTTGTCTAAAAACAGTAATTCACAATTATAAATCTATTATCCCATCATTCCCTCTTTTTTTCTGTTTCAAAATAATCCCTGAGCTTATAAAATTCCTCCCCCAACCTCCCAACCCCTAAATGATGTCCCTAAACCCAGGGGCAAACTTTACTGGGAGAGGGGACATTGTCCTCTAGAATTACTTCCAGCTGTCATGGAGGCGACGTTCATTCTGGGGGATCCTGTGAAAGTAAAATGATGGTTAAATTTCAAGATCAATGTCTTTTAAAATTGCAAATAGTCTCTGAGTATTTTGTGGAGGTCTGGCCAGAATGTTGTACAAGATGTGCACCATTTCAGCTAACCAAGTTGGGATCGTCTTGTGTAGCTGGTACCCAAAACAGGTCTTGTAGTAGCGCTATCGGTATCATGACATCATAACAACCAGAAAGAGTTATTGTTGTGGGGCCCCATCTTCTTCCTGGAAACTTCAAATGTCACTTCAGGAAAAACTCATTGTTCATTGTGAAAAACTTAAACATTAATCATATAGACATATATAGACATACATATATATATTCAATGAAAGGCATGATAGATATATTCAATGAAAAGTATGATAGATATGAAGAAAAGCAAAAATATTTTCTAAACTCATAATTCTTTCTGTCCCATATCATGGCTCTTGACATGAGACAGAAACTCCAGAAACTTTGGGTTTTTCTCTTACTTACAGGCTTGGAATTGGAGAGGGACTGAACCAGAGTCCGACTTCAAAATCAGCTCTACATATTATAAAGAAATGTTTAATAAGACATATATATATATATATATATAAATTAATATTTACAAAATGTGTCCATCCGTCAGTGATTAAATATTCAGGGTCCCTTAATTTCTTTGAAGATGAGTATTTTCCTGTGGAGATAAGAAAAGAACCCTGCCCCCAACCTATCTGTATTTCTTACCATCAGTATGCTCGCCATCCTTGTGAATGAATTGTTATTTATCTTTTCCAAGAGGCTTCTCTTTTTCAAACCAAACCTTTATTAATTTTGACGGTATCCACAATGTTTCCTCACCTGTGGAGATAAGAGCAAAACCCCTTCCCCAACGCAGCACATCTCCTGGCTTCCATTATGAGGTCAGCACATCCTTGAAATAAACTGGTTGATTTAGTTCAGTAGACTTTTCCATTATCTTTCTGCAGCCGTTGTTCCCTTCTCATTAGCGTTGAGAAAATTCAAGGTTAACAAAGCATTATGCAACCTATTTCTGGGGGTATTTTCCATGCCTTTCTGTTTGTTCAACATATCCTGTAAAGTTTGATTTGATCTTTCTATGACTGTTTGACCTGTAGGATTGTATGGTATACCTGTAACATGTTTGATAATGTAATAATCAAAAAAATGTTACATTTTCCTAGAGACATAAGCAGGACCATTATCTGTCTCTATTTGTGTAGGTATACCCATGATAGCCATGACTTCTAATAAATGAGTGATTAGTGAATCAGCTTTTTCTGAACTTAAAGCAGTTGCCCACTGAAAGCCTGAATAAGTGTCAATGGTGTGATGAACATATTTTAATTTGCCAAATCCTGCAAAGTGGAACACATCCATCTGCTAGATTTCATTCCTTTGGGTGCCCTTTGGATTAGCCCCTGCAGGCAGTGGCGTTTGGTTATAGAAAGAGCAAGTAGGGCATTTCTTTACAATCTCCTTAGCTTGTTGCCATGTAATAGAAAACTCTTTCTTCAAACCTTTGCTATTGACATGATGTTTTTTATGAAATTTAGAGGCTTGTAGCACACTACCAAGCAATAATTGATCAATTTCTGCATTACCTTGTGCTAGAGGACCCGGCAGACCCGTATGGGATCGGATGTGTGTTATGTACATAGGGCAAAGCCTGTTCCTGATCAAAGCTTGAACCTGGAGAAACAATGAGGTTAGTTCTGTATCATCAGGTATAAATTCAGCAGTTTCAATATGTAAAATAACTGTTTATGCATATTGTGAATCAGTAACTATATTAATAGGTTCTTTAAAATCCCTTAGCACCATAAGAATGGCATATAATTCTGCCTTCTGGACAGAATCATAAGGACTTTGTTCCACCTTACCCAAGTCTTCTGATTTGTAACCTGCCTTCCCTGATTTATTGGCATCAGTATAGAATGTACGGGCTCCAGTTATTGGAGCATCACGGACGATTCGAGGAAGGAGCCAAGAAGTTCTCTTTATGAAGTTAAGCCTTTTGTTTTTGGATAGTTGTTATTAATGTCTCCCAAAAAATTAGCACAAGCTCTTTGCCTTTGTTCATTATCTTCCCATAATATATTTAGCTCATCAGCAGTGAAAGGCACTATAATTTCTGCTGGGTCTATGCCTGTTAGTTGACGAAGTCTCAGCTTGCCTTTTATAATTAACTCAGAGACATTTTCCACATAAGTTTTCAGTTTCTTACTTGGTTTATGTAGTAAAAAGATCCATTCCAAGATAATATCATCTCTCTGCATTAAAATTCCTATAGGAGAAATTTTTGATGGTAGTATGACGAGAATACAATCGAGCTCTGGATTCACACTGTCCACATGTGCCTGTTGAAATTTTTCCTCAATCATTGTCAGTTCCTTTTCTGCTTCAGCTGTTAATTCTCTGGGACTGTTTAAATCTTTATCACCATCCAAGGTTTTGTTCAAATGAATTATTAGATCAGGTGTTATCCCAATAGCTGGTCGTAAGTGGAAATGTCTCCTAACAGTCTTTGAAAGTGATTAAGAGTCCATAGGCGATCTCTCCTAATTTGTGCATTTTGTGTCTTAATTTTTTACAAACCTACTTTATAACCTAAATAATTAACAGAATCTCCCCTCTGAATCTTTTCAGGAGTGATTTGCAATCCCCATTTAGGTAAAAGTATCTTTATTTCTTCAAACAGTCTGTTCAAGGTATCCATGTTTGAATCGGATAACAAAATGTCATCCGTGTGATGGTATACTATAGATTTGGGAAATTTCTTGCAGATCATTTGCAATGGTTGGTTCACAAAATATTGGCACAGGGAGGGGCTATTTAACATACCCTGGGGTAGGACGGCCCAGTAGTACCTCCTCGAAGGTTGAGAATTGTTATAAGTAGGCACTGTGAAGGCAAACTTTTCTCTATCTTCCTTTTGTAAAGGTATAGTGAAAAAACAATCCTGTAAATTAATAACTATGAGAGGCCATCCTTTTGGTAATAAAGAGGGCAAAGGAATTCCAGATTGCAGAGGGCCCATAGGTTGAATAACCTTGTTGATGGCCCTGAGATCTGTCACCATTCTCCATTTACCGGATTTTTTTCTTAACCACAAATACAGGAGAATTCCAAGGGTTGGTAGATTCTTCTATATGTCCAGCATCTAATTGTTCTTGTACCAGCTGTTCTAAAGCTTGTAACTTTTCCTCAGCTAAAGGCCATTGCTTTGTCCATATTGGTTTCTCAGTCAACCATTTTAGAGGCAAGGCTGTTGGTATCTCTGAAGGGACATCAATTGCTTGTTTCTTGTACAGCCCGAATAGCCGGTTTTCTCCATTTGTAATATTTTTAATATTATTCTCAGAAATATAGGCTCTAGAAGTAGCAGGAATGTTAATTTGGGTATTCCATTGTTGTAATAGGTCACGACCCCATAAATTCATTGCAATATTGGCTACATATGGCCTTAATTTTCCTCTTTGTCCCTCTGGCCCTATACATTCAACCCATCTCGTGCTCTGCCTTACTCGAGATAGGGTTCCAATTCCCAGGAGCTGAACATTTACATTCTGAAGAGGCCAATATGGATGCCAAGATTCTGGGGTAATGATACTTACATCAGCACCTGTGTCCAGCAGGCCAGTAATAAAAATGCCATTTACACACACTCTCAGCTTAGGTCTTTGATCATTTATAGAAGTTTGCCAAAACACACGTAACTCATCTTTCTGATCATTATTGCTTGGAACAGTAGGCATGGGGCTTCCTAATTGTCCTGATGAGGCACGTTCTCTGCAGAAACTGGAAATGACTGAACCATGTTTGCCATGGGGGCCTGTGAGGCCTCCCTCTCACGTTTCCCGTCTGTATCAGGTTGCCTTGTCTATCTCTTGTAGACCTGCATTCATTCATCCAATGTCTGCCTTTTCCACATCTTCTACATAAACCTGAAGGCTGAGTCCTCCTATTTCTGTTATTTCTAGAAGATGCATTATTATTATTTCTGAAAATCCATTGTCTACAATTCCTTTTCATATGACACATTTTGCCACAATTAAAACATTTGGTATTCTGGTGTCTCCTTTTACCATTGGAAATTGCTTCTCCTACCTATGCTTCAGTGCCATAATCAAATATATCAACATTCAGTGTATGCAAGACCCATTCTTCCAAGGGCACTGATCTGAGATTTAAAGGCCCCAAAATCCTTTTGTTTTCCACATTTGCATTTTCATAAGCCAAAGACTCAATCATTATACATCTTGCTTCTGGGTCAGATATCCCTATTTGTACAGCCTTAGTCTGTTGTAGGGTACTTCCCACTTTCTCTTCTATCAGGTTCAGTGTGTTCAGACTGATATTGAAGTCTTTGATCTATTTGGACTTGAGTTTTGTGCATGGTGATAGATATGCATCTATTTTCATTCTTCTACAGGTTGACATCCAGTTGTGCTAGCACCATTTGTTGAAGATGCTTTCTTTCCTCCATTGTATACTTTTAGCTTCTTTATCGAAAATGAGGTGTTCATAGGTTTGTGGGTTAAATTCCGGGTCTTCTATACAATTCCATTGGGTGACTTCTCTGTTTTTATGCCAGTACCACATTGTTTTCATTACTGTAACTCTGTAATAGAGTTTGAAGTCAGGGATGGTAATGCGTCCAAAAGTTCCTTGATTATATAAGATTGTTTTGGCAATCCTGGTTTTTTTTTGTTTTTCTATATAAAGTTGATTATTGTCCTCTCAAGATCTATGAAGAATTTTGATGGGACCTTAATGGGGATTGCATTGAATCTACAAATTGCCTTTGGTAGAATTGCCATTTTTACTATGTTGATCCTCCCAATCCAAGAGCAAGGGAGGTCCTTCCATTTTCTGGTATCCTCTTCAATTTCTTTCTTCAATGCCTTAAAGTTCTTGTCAAATAGATCTTTCACTTCCTTGGTTAGAGTTACCCCAAGATATTTTATGCTGTTTGTGGCTATCGTGAAAGGTGAAGCTTCTCTGATTTCCCTCTCTGCTTCCATATCCTTTGTGTATAAGAGGGCGACTGATTTTTTGGAGTTGATCTTGTATCCTGCCACATTACTAAAGGGGTTTATCAGCTGTAAAAGTTCTTTGGTGGAGTTTTTAGGGTCGCTTATGTACACTATCATATCATCTGCAAATAATGAAAGTTTAACTTCTTCCTTTCCAATTCGAATCCCCTTGATCCCCTTATGTTGTCTTATTGCTATTGCTAGAACTTCAAGCACTATATTGAAGAGATATGGAGAGAGTGGACAGCCTTGTCATGTTCCTGAGTTTAGTGGGGATGGCTTTGATTTTCTCTCTGTTTAATTTGATGTTAGCTGTCGGCTTGCTGTAAATAGCTTTTATTATATTTAGGTATGACCCTTGTATCCCTAATCTCTCCAAGACTTTTATCATAAAGGGATGTTGAATTTTGTCAAATGCTTTTTCAGCATCTAGTGAAATGATCGTATGTTTTTTTTCTTTCAGTTTATTTATATGATGGATTACATTGATAGATTTTCGTATGTTGAACCAGCCCTGCATCTCTGGGATGAAGCCTACTTGATCATAATGGATAATTTTTCTAATGTGTTCTTGGATTCGGTTTGCCAGTATTTTGTTGAGGATTTTTGCATCGATGTTCATGAGTAAGATTGGCCTGTAATTCTCTTTCTTGGTTGAGTCTTTTTGTGGTTTTGGTATCAGAGTAACTGTAGCTTCATAAAAGGAATTTGGTAATGACTCTTCTGTTTCTATACTGTGAAATACATTAAGGAGTATAGGTATCAGGTCTTCTTGGAAGCTCTGGTAGAATTCTGCATTGAAACTATCTGGTCCTGAGCTTTTTTTGGTAGGGAGGTTTTTGATAAGGAGCTTCTAATTCTTCTCGACTAACAAGTCTATTTAGATTGTTCACCTGGTCCTGGTTTAACTTTGGTATATGGTATTAATCTAAAAAAGTGTCCATTTCTTTTACATTTTCCAGTTTTGTGGCATACAGGCTTTTGTAGTAAGATCTAATGATTCTCTGAATTTCCTCTGTGTCTGTGGTTATGTCCCCCTTTTCATTTCCGATCTTATTAATTTGCATATTCTCTCTTTTCCATTTGATTAGTTTGGAGTGGGGTTTATCAATCTTGTTGATTTTCTCCAGGAACCAGCTTTTTGTTTCATTGATTCTTTGGATTGTTTTCTGTGTTTCTATTTTGTTGACTTCAGCCCTCAGTTTGATTATTTCCAGTCTTCTATTCCTCCTAGGTGAGTCTGCTTCTTTTTTTTCTAGAGCTTTCAGGTGGGCTGTTAAGTCTCCAATGTGTGCTTTCTCTGTTTTCTTTAAGTGGGCACTTAGTGCTATGAACTTTCCTCTCAGGACTGTTTTCATAGTGTCCCATAAGTTTGAGTAGGTTGTTTCTTTATTTTCATTGAATTCAAGGAAGACTTTAATTTCTTTCTTTATTTCTTCCTTAATCCAGGTATGGTTCAGTAGTTGACTGTTCAGTTTCCATGAGTTTGTAGGCTTTCGGGGGGTAGCATTGTTGTTGAATTCTAACTTTATTTTATTTTATTTTTGGTTTTTCGAGACAGGGTTTCTCTGTGGTTTTGGAGCCTGTCCTGGCACTAGCTCTTGTAGACCAGGCTGGTCTCGAACTCACAGAGATCCGCCTGCCTCTGCCTCCCGAGTGCTGGGATTAAAGGCGTGCGCCACCACCGCCCGGCTGAATTCTAACTTTAATCCATGGTGATCTGATAAGACACAGGTGGTTACTAATATTGTTTTGTAACTGTGGAAGTTTGCTTTGTTAGCGAGTATGTGGTCAATTTTTGAGAAGGTTCCATCAGCGGCAGAGAAGAATGTATATTCTTTCCTATTTGGGTGGAATATTCTATAGATGTCTGTTAAGTCCAATTGATTCATTACCTCCATTAATTCTCTAATTTCTTTGTTAGGTTTCTGTCTGATTGACCTGTCCATTGGTGAGAGAGGAATGTTGAAGTCTCCTACTACTGGTGTGTGTGGTTTGATAACTGCCTTGAGTTTTAGTAATGTTTCTTTTACGTACGTGGGTGCTTTTATATTAGGGGCATAGATATTCAGGATTGAGACTTCATCCTGATGAATTGTTCCTGTTATGAGTATAAAATGTCCCTCTCCATCTCTTCTGATTGATTTAAGTTTGAAGTCAACTTTGTTAGAAATTAGTACGGCCACATCTGCTTGTTTCTTAAATCTATTTGCTTGATAAGCCTTTTCCCAGCCCTTACTCTGAGTAGGTGCCTGTCTTTGTGGTTGAAGTGTGTTTCTTGTAAACAGCAGAATGTTGGATCCTGTTTTTGTATCCAATCTCTTAGCCTGTGCCTTTTTATAGGTGAGTTGAGCCCATTGACATTAAGTGATATTAATGACCAGTGGTTATTAACTCCGGTCACTTTTTTAGTAGTAGAGTTTGTGTGATTCTCTTCTTTGAGTTGCGCTGGTGAAAGGTCTTTAGATATCTGAGTTATTGTGGTCATTGTTGGACTCCTTGGTTAGTGCTTTTCCTTCTGTTACTTTCTGTAAAGCTGGATTTGTGGCTATGTATTGTTTAAATTTGTTTTTATCCTAGAAAATTTTGTTTTCTCCATTTATAGTGAATGAAAGCTTGGCTGGGTATAGTAGACTGGGCTTGCATCCATGGTCTCTTAGTTTCTGAAGTACGTCTATCCAGGACCTTCTGGCTTTCATGGTTTCCATAGAGAAGTCAGGTGTAAGTCTGATAGGTTTACCTTTATAAGTAACTTGGCCTTTTTCCTTTGCAGCTCTTAGTATTCTTTCTTTATTCTGTATGCTTTGTGTTTTGATTATTATATGACAAGGGGATTTTTTTTTTGATCCAGCCTCTTCGGTGTTCTGTATGCTTCTTGAACCTTCATAGGTACATCTTTCTTTAGGTTGGTAAAGTTTTCTTCTATAATTTTATTAAATATATTTTCTGGACCATTGAGCTGTACTTCTTCTCCTTCTTCTACTCCTATTATTCTTAGGTTTGGTCTTTTTATTGTGTCCCAGATTTCCTGAATGTTTTGTGATGAGTGTTTGTTGGGCTTGCTGTTTTCTTTGATTAGTGCGTTTTTTTTCTCTATGTTATCTTCAGAATCTGAGATTCTTTCTTCTATCTCTTGTATTTCTGCTGGTTATGCTTGTTTCTGTAGTCTTTATTTATTTACCTAGATTTTCCATGTCCAGCTGGTCCTCTGTTTGTGTTTTCTTCTTTGCCTCCATTTCACTTTTTAAGTCTTGAACTGTTTCTGTTTGATTGTGTTACCTTGGTTTCCTAGCGTATCATTCACTGATTTATTCAGTTCTTCAAACTTTCTGTTATACTTCTCATCCATTTCTATAAGGGCATTTTTTTATATGCTGTTTAAGGTCATCAAACACTTTCATAAAGTCAATTTTTTCTACTTCATCTTGATTAAGGTGTTCATGTCCACATGTTGTGAGGTCACTGGGTTCTGGTGGTTTCATGTTGTTTTTGAGATTGTTGGGTGAATTCCTGCATTGGCACCTGCCCATCTCTTCCTCTGAATGCTCCCCTGTGGATCTTCTTTTACAGGATCAGGTCTCCTTGCCTATTGATGTATCTTCCCAGTGATGGCATTCCCCAGTGATGGCTCTCCTGCTGCTCCAGTGATGTCTTTCCTGGTGCCAAGATCAGATCTCCTTACTGCTTGGGTAGCTCCCAATGATGGCTCTCCTGGTGCCGAGATCAGATCTCCATGCTGGTTGGGTAGCTCGTAAACAAAGCACCTACCTTGCTTGCTGCAGGCAGGCTATTGAAACAAAGGAACTCCCACTGCCTGCTCGGTTGCCCAAAGGATTCGGTCCCAGCGCCCAGACAGGCTGAGCTGGGAGAAGTTATGTGCCCAAAGAGGGAAGAGAGGCAGAAGGGGTGAGGGTTCTGGATGCAAGCTGGGTGGGATAGGAAGAGAGAGGCAGTATTGGGGGGTATAGGCCCTGCAGAAAGGCCAGGAAGTATAGGGGGGATGAGGAACATCTGAGTTCCGGGGCCCTGGGCTGCTGCCAGAAACTCACCCCACTTATGGCTCTCCTGGTACCGAGATCAGATCTCCATGCTGCTTGGGTAGCTCCCAGTGATGGCTCTCCTGGTGCCGAGATCAGATCTCCGTGCTGGTTGGGTAGCTCATAAACAAAGCACCTACCTTGCTTGCTGGCTGCTTTTATTGGTTAATGAATAAAGCTGTTTTGGTCAATGGCTCAGCAGAGTAAAACCAGGTGGAATATATGAACAGAGAAATAATAGATGTAGTTGAAGGAGATAGCATGTAGATGACTAAAGAAGCAAGAGATAATAAGCCACATATCTTGTGGTAAAATATATAATAATAGAAATGGTTTAAATTAAGATATAAGAGTTAGTTAATAAGAGCCTGCGCTAATAGGCCAAAGAGTATGTAATTAATATTAAGCCACAGAATGGTTATTTCATAACCGGCTTTAGGACCAGACAGGGGGAGAAAAACTAGTCCAGGAGGATGAGTAGAATGGAGAATATTTGTAGCTACAATTATCTATGTCCTCCTTCTATATTTTATTTCTTAAATATCCCAGATTGTTCCAAAATCAATTCCACTAGCTAAGAAACATCTCAAAACAAGAGCTTGTGAAGGTCATTTTACAACTGAAAGGAGAACAAATGCAAGTTAGCTGTTTTGACTATTAGGCAAAGCAATGGTCTCCAGTCTCATACTAGAAATACTGCATTTCAAAGGAATACTTTTTAGAAAGCTTAGTATTTTTATATTACAAATGAAAAGAGACAATTGTCTTGTTACTTATAGTATTTTTGAATTCTGACCAACAGTTTTTTTTAGGAAGAAATATCTCAGCAGCTGAGCTACAAACTACAGCTTTAAGTGATCTGTAGAAGGATTTATTTAGCAAAAATACAAATGAGTTTGGTATATGTAAATCTGGTCATATTAGTTCTTCATAGAAAAAAACATATATTGGATCATAATTAAGTATAAATTCTTGGTTAAAACAAATACATTTGACATTCATATTTTTTTACGAGAAAAAGAATTGCTTTATTATTAGCCTTCTTTTTTTATTGAAAAAAAATCCCTGCTTACTCCCAGCCTCCAATTTCCCTTCCCCTCCTCCTCCCCTCCCCCTTCCCCCCACTCCCCTCCCCCTCCCTCTCCAGTCTGAAGAGCAGTCAGGGTTCCCTGCCCTGTGGAAAGTCCAGGGTCTTCTCCACTCCATCCAGGTCTAGGAAGGTGAACATCCAAACTGGCTAGGCTCCCACAAAGCCAGAACATGAAGTAGGAACAAAACCCCATGCCATTGTCCTTGGCTTCTCATCAGCCCTTATTGTCCGCCATGTTCGGAGAGTCAGGTTTTATCCCATGCTTTTTCAGTCACAGTCCAGCTGGCCTTGGTTAGCTCCCAATAGATTAGCCCCACTGTCTCGGTGAATGGGCGCACCTCTCATGGTACTGACTTCCATGCTCATGTTCTCCTTCTTTTCTGCTCCACATTGGGACTTTGGGAGCTTAATCCGATGCTCCAGTGTGGGTCTCTGTCTCTGTCTCCATCCATCCCTAGATGAAGGTTCTATGGTGATATGCAAGATATTCATCAGTATGACTATAGGATAGGGTCATTTCAAGTTCCCTATCCTCAGCTGCCCAAGTAACTAACTGGGGACATTGCCCTGGGCACCTGGGCACCACTTTAGGTTCATGTCTCTTACCAACCCTAATTAAGTTATGTGATTCCCTGCTCCTCTATCCAACCTTGTTTTATCCCCAATCATCCAGTTTCCCCAAGTTCCCCCCATCCTCCCATTCTCACTTTTCTCTCCCCCTCTCCCTTTACCCCTATCCTACCCCACCCTCAAGGTCCCAATTTTTTGCCCAGCAATCTTGTCTACTTCCCATAGCAGGGATAATAACTATATATTTTTCTTTGAGTTCACCTTCTTATTTAGCTTCTTTAGGATCACAAATTATAGACTCAGTGACCTATATTTATGGCTAGAAACCAATTATGAGTGAGTACATCCCATGATCCTCTTTTTGGGTCTGGGTTACCTCACTCAGGATAGTGTTTTCTATTTCCATCCATTTACATGCAAAATTTGAGAAGTCATTGTTTTTTATGGCAGAGTAGTACTCTAATGTGTATATATTCCACACTTTCTTCATCCATTCTTCCATTGAAGGACATCTAGGTTGTTTCCAGGTTCTGGCTATTACAAATAATGCTGCTATGAACATAGTTGAACAAATGCTTTTGTCATATGATAGGGCATCTCTTGGGTATATTCCCAAGAGTGGTATTGCTGGGTCCAGGGGTAGGTTGATCCCAAATTTCCTGAGAAACCGCCACACTGATTTCCAAAGTGGTTGCACAAGTTTGCATTCCCACCAGCAATGGATGAGGGTACCCCTTTCTTCACATCCTCTCCAGCAAATGCTATCATTGGTGTTTTTGATTTTAGCCATTCTGACAGGTGTAAGATGATATCTCAAAGTTGTTTTGATTTGCATTTCCCTGATTGCTAAGGAGGTTGCGCATGAACTTAAGTATCTTTTGGCCATTTGAACTTCTTCTGTTAAGAATTCTCTGTTCAGTTCTGTGTCCCATTTTTTAATTGGGTTGATTAGCATTTTAAAGTCTAGTTTCTTGAGTACTTTATATATTTTGGAGATCAGACCTTTGTCTGTTGTAGGGTTGGTAAAGATCTTCTCCCAGTCAGTAGATTGCCTTTTTGTCTTAGTGACAGTGTCATTTGCTTTACAGAAGCTTCTCAGTTTCAGTAGGTCCCATTTATTTAATGTTGCCCTTAATGTCTGTGCTGCTGGGGTTATACTTAGGAAGTGATCTCCTGTGCCCATCTGTTGTAGGGTACTTCCCACTTTCTCTTCTATCAGGTTCAGTGTGTTCGGACTGATATTGAGGTCTTTGATCCATTTGGACTTGAGTTTTGTGCTTGGTGATAGATATGCGTCTATTTTCATTTTTCTACAGGTTGACATCCAGTTGTGCCAGCACCATTTGTTGAAGATGCTTTCTTTATGCCATTGTATACTTTTAGCTCCTTTATCGAAAATGAGGTGTTCATAGGTTTGTGGGCTAAAAACCGGGTCTTCTATACGATTCCATTGGTCTACTTCTCTGTTTTTATGCCAGTACCACACTGTTTTCATTACTGTAGCCCTGTAATAGAGTTTGAAGTCAGGGATTGCAATGCCTCCAGAAGTTCCCTTATTGTATAGGATTGTTTTGGCTATCCTGGGTTTTTTGTTTTTCTATATAAAGTTGATTATTGTCCTCTCAAGATCTGTGAAGAATTTTGATGGGACCTTGATGGGGATCGCATTGAATCTATAAATGGCCTTTGTTAGAATTGCCATTTTTACTATGTTGATCCTCCCAATCCAAGATCAAGGGAGATCCTTCCATTTTCTGGTATCCTCTTCAATTTCTTTCTTCAATGACTTAAAGTTCTTGTCAAATAGATCTTTCACTTCCTTGGTTAGAGTTACCCCAAGATATTTTATGCTGTTTGTGGCTATCGTGAAAGGTGATGATTCTCTGATTTCCCTCTCAGCTTCCATATCATTTGTGTATAAGAGGGCGACTGATTTTTTGGAGTTGATCTTGTATTCTGCCACATTACTAAAGGTGTTTATCAGCTGTAGGAGTTCTTTGGTGGAGTTTTTGGGATCGCTTATGTATACTATCATATCATCTGCAAATAACGAAAGTTTAACTTCTTCCTTTCCAATTCGAATCCCCTTGGTCCCCTTATGTTGTCTTATTGCTATTGCTAAAACTTCAAGCACAATATTGAAAAGGTATGGAGAGAGTGAACAGCCTTGTCGTGTTCCTGATTTTAGTAGGATGGCTTTGATTTTCTCTCCATTTAATTTGATGTTAGCTGTCGGCTTTCTGTAAATAGCTTTTATTATATTTAGGTATGACCCTTGTATCCCTAATCTCTCCAAGACTTTTATCATAAAGGGATGTTGAATTTTGTCAAATGCTTTTTCAGCATCTAGTGAAACGATCGTATGTTTTTTTCTTTCAGTTTATTTATATGACGGATTACATTGATAGATTTTCATATGTTGAACCAGCCCTGCATCTCTGGGATGAAGCCTACTTGATCATAATGGATAATTTTTCTAATGTGTTCTTGGATTCGGTTTGCCAGTATTTTGTTGAGGATTTTTGCATCGATGTTCATGAGTGAGATTGGCCTATAATTCTCTTTCTTGGTTGAGTCTTTGTGCGGTTTTGGTATCAGAGTAACTGTAGCTTCATAAAAGGAATTTGGCAATGATTCTTCTGTTTCTATGTTGTGAAATACATTAAGGGGTATATTGGATCATAATTAAGTATAAATTCTTGGTTAAAACAAATATATTTGACATTCATATTTTTTAAATTTTAATTTCACTGATATTGGGAAGTGTCAAACCAGTTGTAGGGAGCCTGGTATGACATGAATGAGTATGCAAAGAATAGATGGAATTCTGAGTTTTTATTATGGAAATGGACACAGACATGTTAAGGAACAGTGCCTCAGACTCATGAAAATTTGGCAAAGATTCCCTGTGGATAAAGAAGGCCAAGATGGATAGTAAAGGCACCCTTTGCTCAGAATGTGAATATTAAAAATGTGTGCAAAGTAAAAATCTTCAAATTTCTCCTCCCAGATATTTACAGCTTGAGACTTCCTATACAGAGACCTCCTACTAAGACTATGCCTGTGTTGTGTATAATAAACACACCAAGATTCATGTTGTGTGATAGTTTAGTCAGCTTTATCAGAGTGCTCACAGCTAAACTGACCAAAATTTTCTGTCTATGCATCTGTCTTATTTTTCATTCTCTCATTGTCCTTATTCAGGTTAAAGCCTCAAGTTATTCAGGACATGGCAGGCAACATTCAAATCTATATAGCACTGGTAATCATTATTTTAAACTCTTTTGACTTAAATTTATATAACATATATGTTTTGTATTTTAACTCATTACATATGCCTACATGCAACTCATACATTTATTTTCAGTATATGTGCTTATGTGTGTGTACATGTACAGACATGTATACATACATATACATAAATCAAAATATCCAGAAAGCAAAATGTTCTTTTGTTATGTGTCATATGTTTTCATATTTTTTATTCTGATTCACTCTATTTTCAAGAATTTTCAAAGTCATTATATAAGAATACTTTTATAAATTCCAAATTAAACTCAACTCAGATCTCTAAAGGATAGTGTTGATATAAAATGATTTGATGCCATACTACAGGAACCTGTCTTCTTGTTCTTTGTTACTAAGTCATAAAGAATACAAAACCTTTTGTCATTCCTACTAAGCATCCTGATTACAGATCAATGGTGCCTTCATATTCTTAGCTTAAGTACTTCAGTTACAGCAAAAGAAACAGAAAAAAAAAATACAGAGAAAATTTTTTGGTACAATGCTAGTTGTCACAGGTTTTTTTTTCTTCCAAGATTCAATTTTATTAACTTAAGTTTTTCCTGACAGTCTGAAGTTTGGATAGGTCAGTTTTTAATATTTGTCTATTTCCTACTAATTAACATTTGGATTTTTTCAATTTGTGACTTTTCCCAATAATGCTGCTATGCATATTGCTATAAGGCCTCACTGTGAAGATATATTTCTTCATCTTTTGTGTAACTACCTAGGATTATAACTTAATTACACTCCATACATGATATGTGAAGAAACAAACTCATTGTCATAGTGACTGTATCACTGCTCATGCCCCTAGATTGCTTGATTCCAGAACTTGATTAGCAGTGCTGAGTGAATAAAGGACAGACAGAAAAGCTACGGTCACGTGGACTGTACACATAATTATGGAGCCAAGAGGACTACCATCCAACCTGGAAGTTAAGTGTGTTTATCATGTATGACATGGGGAGGAAGAGTTAGCTAGTTTACATAGGAAGTCTCTGTAGGTAAACAATTTTAGACTGTGAAAATCTTGGAGGAGAGAGCTGCTATTGCTTGCTTTTGCATACATATCAGCATTTGCATTTGTGCCAGGGGAAGATGTTAGCATTCCTCTCAGCATCACTCCATGGGGGAAGGCATTGACAAAATACCATGGATCTTAACCACTGGTGCATGACAATGCCATGCCCAGGTCAACAATAGACATTCACTGGGGACTTCATTTGCTCTTTATGTATTCAGGCATTCTTCAGCTCCCCACATTTCCCACTGAAAATTAATAAAGGCTCTAATTGTTACTTGTCTTCACTATAACTTGAAATTTCTGTTTTTTTAATTTTCCATTATTCTAATTTTGTATAGGATAACCTCACTAAGAATTTATATTAATTTTATATTATTTGAGAGACTGAGCTAATTACTTGAGAAACTAAGCATGTGCTACTATATTTTTCATTTATAAGTAATTGTTAGATCATATCAGACAGCATAGTACCAGCAGAGTAATTTGCCCAATTTCAGTTCACTTTAATAAATCATCCTTCTGAATCTCTCTCCCTGTATGTGAAAATGTCTGTGATGCCTACAGTAAGACAGAGTTAAGTACCCTTGATTTTTAGACTGCAGCACTATATTTTAAATATTTTTACTGGTATAAAATTGAATGTATATTTTTTTCTTTCTGAGACTGTAATTCTTCCAAATTCTTGAGAAATATAATATCAAGACTAGGTTTATTTCCAGAAATTAAACAAAACTATAATAAAGGCAGGAAGAAAAATATTGTCAAATAATTCTGTTTTCTGATAGAAACTACCTTTTATACTGTAAAATTTGGGGATTATAGAAAATTATATTGGAGAAAATGAAGAACAAAGATGATTCTTAATCTTAAATGCTGTGAAAGGAATAATACATGAAATTAATTTTTGTGGTATTCATGTATAGGCATGCATACAATTTCTTTTGCTTAGGTCCACTTATTTTTCTTGCTTCCTTATACATTTTAAAAGTGTTTACCAAAATCTACTACTGAAAATTGTTTTGCATTTCTGGACTGGAGAGATGTTTTTGAGATTAAGAGCACTGGCTGTTCTCCATTAGGATTCAGGTAGTGTTCCCAGAACCCACAGGATCACTCAGATCATCTGTAACTCCAGTTCCAGGACATCCAATATCATCTTCTGGCCTCCATGAGTACCAGGAAGTCACATGGTGCCCAGACATAAATGCAGACAAAAAACTCATACACGTAAAAAAAATATTAAAAAAATAAAATGCAAAAAAGAAAGTTGTCACCAGTGCCAATGTGTTCCATGCTATTTTTCACTTTCTCTTCTATCAGGTTCAATGTATTTGGTTTTATGTTTATGTGTTTGATTCACTTGGATTTGGGTTGTAGGCAGTGTGAGAGATATGATCTATTTGCATTCTTCTACATGTTGACAACCAGTTAGAGTAGTGCCATTTGTTGAAGATGCTTTATTTTATCCATCAGATATTTCTGCTCCTTCATCAAAAATTGGTGTCCATAGACGTGTGGATTTATGTCTGGGTCTTTAATTAAATTCTGTGGATCAAGGTGTCTGTTTTTATGCCAATATTATGCAGGTTTTTTCCCACAGCTCTGCATTACAGCTAGAAATTGGGGATAATGATACCTCTAGTAGATATTTTATTATATAGGGATGTTTTACTTATCTTGGAGTTTTTGTTTTTCCATATGAAGTTGAAGATTGCTCTTTCATGGTCTGTAAACAATTGCATAAGAATTTTTATGGGGATCCGGGTCATGGTAGTTGCATTCATTTAATCCCCACACTTGGGAGGCAGAGGCAGGCAGATCACTGTGAGTTTAAGACTAGCCTGGTTTACAAGAGCTATAAAGAAACCCTGTCTCAAAAAAAACATAATAATAATAAAAACAGCAATAATTTTGATGGGGATAACATTGAGTCTTTAGGTTGCTTTTAAAAGGATGCTAATTTTAACTATGTTAATGATACCAATCTATGAGTGTAGAAGACATTATCATCTTCTCATATCTTCCTCAATTTATTTTTTTTAAAAACTTAAAGATTTTGTCATGCAGGTCTTTCACTTCTTAGGTTAGAGTTATCTCAAGATATGTTATATTATTTGTGGCTATTGTCAAAGATGTTGTTTTCTTGACTCCTTCTTAGCCTGTTTATCCTTTTTATAGAAGAAGGCTACTGATTTTTTTTAGGTAATCTTATATCTAAACACTTCAGTGAATGTGATTATCAGCTGTAGAACTTCTATGGTAGAAATATGGAGTTTATGTATAGAATGAATTTATCTGCAAATATCAATATTTTGACTTTTTTTCCTGATGTACATCCCTTGATCTACTTCAGTCGAAATACTGCTCTGTTGTTGGAGGCTGTTCATTTGTTTCCTGATTTCCCTGGCTTGAAATAATCACACAGAAACTATATTATTTGCAACACTGTTTGGACAATAGCTTAAGCTCATTTTTAGATACCACTTATATCCTAAACTCACCCATTTATATTAATCTGTGTATCATCACATGGTTGTGGCCCACTGGCACCATTTTGATGGGCTCCAGCAGAGGTGTCTGTCTCCAGTGGCAGCTACAGGGATTCTCCTTGATTCTGCCTTCTTTCTTCCAGCATTAAGTTTAGTTTTCCTGCCTACCTCTATTCTGCTAAACTACTGCCCAAAACAGCTTTATTCATTAACCAATAAAAACAACACATATACAGAAGGACTTCTCACACCATTTCCCCTTTTCTGTCTAAATGAAAAGGAAGGTTTTAACAATAATATGGCAAGATTACATACAACACAATAGTTATCAAGCAAGAATTATAGCTACAAAATTTAGTCCATTTACATTTGGCAAAATAAGGAAAATAATCTATCATCTATCCTATCTTTGTGAGTATAAAGTTTGATATCTAAGCTATCTTTTAAAACCATTGTTATCTTTCTTCAACTCCATCAAAGACTCCAGAAGGATATAATATTTCTATTATGCCCAGATCACAACCCACAGAGGGATACCACCAAAAACCAGAGCAGACTGGACAGAAAAATGCAAGGTTAACTCCTTTATTGTACAGGCTAGCCAGGAACTTCTCCTATACTGCAAAGCTGCAAGGTAGCAAGGTAGAGAGAGAAGTTCCTCTGTGGGGACAGTTTTTTTTAAAGTTGAAACTACATGGAGGCTTTTCAGATCTGCTTTGGCATGGGTACAAGTTCTTTTGTTCTTTCCCATAGCTTGTTCTTTGTTTTTCTTTATCACCAGGTGGCTGGCTGAGTGTCCTTGTGCTTTGGAATTTCTCAGGTGGGAGGGGGGAAGGAATGCATTATCTTTCTGTGAAGCTAGTCTGTTTTTCTAATTTTAAAACATTCTGCTAAGAAATTCTTGTCCCTTTTTAGAATAAGGGGTGAGGGTCTCACAATTACCTAAGTAAACAAGAAGTGCATTGTAAGCAACTTCCAAATCTCTAGAACTGGCAGAGACATCTCACTACCTGGACAGTCACCCAAAGATCTTCTGTAAAATTGAGATTTTCAATCATCAGCCCACATGCCCAAAGCATCTAGCAGACTTTTTCATAAAGCAAGAAACTTGAAGATCTGTTCTGCCTTGTAATGGCAAAGTCAATCAGTTGCATTCTACTGTGTCCTGCAGAATTTCTGGCAGACTCTTCCATGGAGCAGGAATGCCAAAGGATAATCTCACCTATAAGAAAGTTCAGCAGTCACTTGCGTGTCCTGCTTGTCTAGTTCATATAACATAACATCAAGCAGTCCAGGCAAGAGCAGTTTCTTGCCCAAATGGCTAACCAACTCCATAACAAGCCTCTTCGATGCACACCAACCTCCTGAAGAAGATTGGTGCTGCCAGGAGCAGATGTATCTCATTATCAAGAAAAACATAAGTTCTTAAAACAATTTAAGTGTTATATTCTATAGGTCTTTAATAGGTTTGAAAATTATCTTTCTATCTGAAATATATCTTTATATATCTAGAAAACCTAGTTAATATGACTAAAAGCTTGACTATTATAGATGACTATCTATTAACTGCACAAACAATACCTTAATCAAGAGCAGAAATATATGTATAACAAAATTGACTTAAAATTTGTATCAATAGACCAAGATCCATACCAATGTAAAATATTCATCTCTATAGCATATACCTCTTTAAATGTAAACAAACATTTATAAACAAAAATCTTCTTAAAACCAGAGAAATTTTGGGAAGTAATTCTAGACACAAAAGAAAAGAGTTAAGCATGGCTTGTTGGTAGCACCATTTTCTTGGGTGGGCTCTATTTAATAGAGGCAAATACATCTTATTTAAAAGAGTTTCCCTGACTCAGCTTTATTTGTACAAACCTTGTAGCTCTTTTAAGAGGCCCCACCCCCAAACACTTAAGTGGTGTTTATGAATAGCCAAAAGCATGCTTTGGCTATTTAATGGTGGCAGGGACCTTGAAACTCCATAGAGTTGTGGCAATACACATGGCTTCCACTAGAACCTCTGCCAAGAACTAGACTCTCAGAAAGTGAAGGAATGTGGTGGATCCAGCCTTCAAAGCCACAGTTTTAATTCTAGCCACATTGTTTAGCAAATTAAAGACTCATGTAGTCAGAAAAAGGGAGATATACAGTAAAGATGGATCCAGATGGAAAAAAAAACCTCTAAACATTTTAGAGTATGCTTCAAAATATATTTAAGCTTGAGAGAGAAAAGAAAAAGAATAAAGTCCCAGAGAGAGAGAGAGAGTCAGAGAGTTAATTGTTAGGTATGATGGCACACAACTTTACTCCCAGCATTTGAGAGGCAGAGGCATTCAGATCTCTGTGTGTTCAAGGACAGCACTGTCTATAGAGTCAGTTCCTGGACATAAAAATATGCACAGAGAAACTCTCTCTCAAAAAATTAAAAATTAAAATGAAAAATAAAAGAAATAGAGTTTTAAATAAAACCATGTAAAGATGGAAAATACACAGAGAATCTGGATACTGTATGTTATTGTGTTGTCTTTGAATAGCTTGATGGCTGAGGAAGGAGCAACAGCTGCTAAAAGACATTTGAGTATAAATGCTGCTGGATTAATCCAACATATATATTTTGAAAATGCCTTGACTTCAAAATTTAAGCCAAAATATATGTTGTTTTTTTATTAGAAGAGGTTTAATTTTGTGTCCAAAGGAAATGAGAGACTTTGGATTCATTCTAAGTTAAGAAAAGGCAGGTTTGATCAAGGAAGACCCCCTGAAAAACCTCCAATTGGAAAAGATAGTCCAGATGATCCAACATTTTAGAGGACCTCTGTTGAAACTTCCTCTGGGTTCTTGCAATTTGTTTATATGGAGAATTCCATTGACATATTTTTATATGTTTAACCATCACCGCATCTCTGAAATGAAGCACGGTTGATTACAGGGAATAATATTTTTGGTGCGTTCTTAGATTTAGTTTGCATATATTTTATTGAATAATTTTTCATCAGTGTTCATGAGATAAATTGGTCTGTAATTCTCTTTCTTGAATCTATGTGTTTGGGTATTAGGGTGACTTGGGCTTCATAAAATGAATTTGGCAATATTCTTTCTATTTTGTGGAATAATTTGAGGAGTATTGATATTAGCTCTTCTGTGAGAATCTGGTAAAATTCTCTGCTAATACAACCTGACCCTGGGCTCTTTGTGATTGGGACACATTTAATGACTATTTTTTTTTCCCTTAGGATTTTTTTTAATTAACTTTTTTTTACTAAAAATTTCCGCCCCTTCCTCACCTCCCTCTCCCCCCTACCCCCACTCCCCACATCCCACTCCCTTCCTCCTTGCTCTCCAGTCCAAAGAGCAGTCAGGGTTCCCTGCCCTGTGGGCAGTCCAAGGTCTTCCCCCCTCAATCCAGGTCTAGGAAGGTGAGCATCCAAACAGGCTAGGCTCCCACAAAGCCAGTACATGCAGTAGGATCAAAACTCAGTGCCATTTTCCTTGGCTTCTCAGCAGCCCTCATTGTCCACCATATTCAGAGAGTCCGGTATTATCCCATGCATTTTCAGTCCCAGTCCAGCTGGCCTTGGTGAGCTCCCAATAGATCAGCTCCACCATCTCAGTGGGTGGGTGCCCCCCTCGGGGTCTTGACTTCCTTGCTCATGTTCTTCCTTCTGTTTCTCATTTGGATCTTGGGAGCTCAGTCCATTGCTCCATTGTGGGTCTCTGTCTCTATCTCCATCCATCGCCAGATGAAGGTTCTATGGTGATATGCAAGATATTCATTAGTATGCCTATAGGATCGGGCCATTTCAGGCTCCCTCTCTTCAGCTGCCCAAGGACCTAGTTGAGTACATCTCTCTGGACCCCTGGGAACCCCTCTAGAGTCAAGGCGCTTGCCATCCCTAAAATAGCTCCCTTAATTAAGATACATACATCCCTGCTCCCATATCCATCCTTCCAATATCCCAGCCATCCCATTCCCCCAAGCTCTCCACATCCTCCCCTTTTCACTTGTCTCTCCCCATCTCCCCTATCCTCGATCCCACCCCACCCCCCAGTTCACAAATTTTTGCCCAACAATCTTGTCTACTTCCAATATCCAGGAGGATTACTGTATGTTTTTCTTTGGGTTCACCTTCTTATGTAGCTTCTCTAAGATCGCGAATTATAGGCTCAATGTCCTATATTTGTGGCTAAAATCCAATTATGAGTGAGTACATCCCGTGTTCATCTTTTTGGGTCTGGGTTACCTCACTCAGGATAGTGTTTTCTATTTGCATCCATTTGCATGCAAAATTCGAGAAGTCATTTTTTTAACTGCTGAGTAGTACATTAATATGTATATATTCCACACTTTCTTCATCCATTTTTCCAAGGAAGGGCATCTAGGTTGTTTTCAGGTTCTGGCTATTATAAATAATGCTGTTATGAACATAGCTGAAAAATAATTTTGTAGTATTATAGGACATCTCTTGGGTAGATTCCCAAGAGTGATATTGCTGGGTCCTGTGGTAGGTTGATCCCAAATTTCCTGAGAAACTGCCACACTGCTTTCCATAGTGGTTGCACAAGTTTGCATTCCTACCAGTAATGGATGAATGTATCCCTTACTCCACATCCTCTCCAGCAAAGGCTATCATTGGTGTTTTTTTTTTTTAATTTTTTTTATATTTGTTATCTTTTCATTTATTTTTTTAGTTGTTGAAAAAAAATTCCCGCCTCCTCCCCATTTACCATTTCCCTCCCCCTCCTCCCACACATTGCCCCCTCCCCAACTCCCCTCCCCCTCTCCTCCTATCCTGGGTTTTTTGTTTCTCCATATAAAGTTGATTAATGTCTTCTCAAGATCGTGAAGAATTTCGATGGGCTTTTAATGGGGATTGCATTGAATCTATAAATTGCCCTTCATAGAATTGCCATTTTTATTATGTTGATCCTCCCAATCCAAGAGCAAGGGAGATCCTTCCATTTTCTGGTATCCTCTTCAATTTCTTTCTTCAAAGACTTAAAGTTCTTGTCAAATAGATCTTTCACTTCCTTGGTTAGCATTGCCCCAAGATAGTTTATGCTATTTGTGGCTATCATGAAAGGTGATGCTTCTCTGAATTCCCTCTCTGCATCCTTATCCTTAGTGTATAGGAGGGCAACTGATTTTTTGGATTTGATCTTGGATCTTGCCACATCAATAAAGGCATTTATCAGCTGTAGGAATTCTTTGGTAGAGTTTTTGGGATCGCTTAGATGTACTATCATATCATCTGCAAATAACGAAAGTTTAACTTCTTCCTTTCCAATTTGAATCCCCTTGATCCCCTTATGTTGTCTTATTGCTATTGCTAGAACTTCAAGCACTATATTGAGGAGGTATGGAGAGAATGAACAGCCTTGTCGTGTTCCTGATTTTAGTGGGATGGCTTTGAGTATCTCTTCATTTAATTTGATGTTAGCTGTCAGCTTGCTGTAAATAGCATTTATTATATTTAGGTATGACCCTTGTATCCCTAATCTCTTTAAGACCTTTATCATAAAGGGATGTTGAATTTTGTCAAATGCTTTTTCAGCATCTATTGAAATGATCATGTGGGTTTTTTTCTTTCAGATTATTTATATGATGGATTATATTGATAGATTTTCGTATGTTGAACCAGCCCTGCATCTCTGGGATGAAGCCTACTTGATCATAATGGATAATTTTTCTAATGTGTTCTTGGATTCGGTTTGCCAGTATTTTATTGAGAATTTTTGCGTCGATGTTCATGAGTGAGATAGGCCTATAATTCTCTTTTTGGTTGGGTCTTTGTGTGGTTTTGTTATCAGGGTAACGGTAGCTTCATAAAAGGAATTTGGCAATGACTCTTCTGTTTCTATATTATGAAATATATTAAGGAGTATAGGTATTAGTTCTTCTTGGAAGTTCTAGTAGAATTCTGCATTGAAACCATGCTTGGGCTTTTTTTGGAAGGGAGGTTTTTGATAACAGTTTCTAATTCTTCGGGACCAGCAGGTCTATTTAGATTTTTCACCTGGTCTTGATTTAACTTTGGTATATGGTATTTGTCTAAAAAAATGTCCATTTCTTTTGCATTTTCCAGTTTTGTGGCATACAGGCTTTTGTAGTAAGATCTAGTGATTCTCTGAATTTCATCTGTGTCTGTGGTTATGTCACCCTTTTCATTTTTGATCTTATTAATTTGCATGTTCTCTCTCTGCTGTTTGATTAGTTTGGATAGGGTTTTGTCGATCTTGTTGATTTTCTTCACAAACCAACTTTTTGTTTCATTGATTCTTTGGATTGTTTTCTGTGTTTCTATTTTGGTGATTTCAGCTCTCAGTTTGATTACTTCCAGTCTTCTATTCCTCCTGGGTGAGTCTGCTTCTTTTTTTTCTAGAGCTTTCAGGTGTGCTGTTAATTTTCCAATGTGTGCTTTCTCCATTTTTTTTAATGTGGGCACTTAGTGCTATGAACTTTCTTCTTAGCACTGCTTACATAGTGTCCCATAGGTTTGAGTATGTTGTCTCTTTATTTTAATTACAGTCAAGGAAGACTTTAATTTCTTTCTTAATTTCTTCCTTGACCCAGGTGTGGTTCAGTCGTTGATTGTTCTGTTTTCATTAGTTTGTCGGCTTTCTGGGGGTAGCCTCATTATTGAATTCTAACTTTAATCTGTGGAGATCCAATAAAATACAGGTGGTCACTAAAATTTTTTTTGTATCTGTGGAGGTTTCCTTTGTTACCGAGTATTGGTCAATTTTCAAGAAGGTTCCATGAGCTGCAGAGAAGAAGGTATATTCTTTCCTATTTGAGTGGAATGTTCTATAGATGTCTGTTAAGTCCATTTGCTTCTTTACCTCCATTAATTCTCTTTTTCTCTATTATTAGGTTTCTGTCTGACTGACCTGTCCATTGGTGAGAGAGGTGTGTTGATGTCTCCTAATATTAGTGTGTGTGGTTTGATATCTGCCTTGAGTATTAGTTATGTTTCTTTTACATAAGTGGGTGCTTTTATATTAGGGGCATAGATATTGAGGATTGAGACTTCACCTTGATGAATTGTTCCTGTTATGAGTATGAAATGACCATCTCTATCTCTTGTAATTGATTTTAGTTTGAAGTCAGATTTGTTAGAAATTAGTATGGCCACACCCGCTTGTTTCTTAGGTCCATTTGCTTAAAAATTTTTTTCCCAACCCTTTACTCTGAGTAGATGTCTATCTTTGTGGTTGAGGTGTGTTTCTTGTAAACAGCAGAATTTTGGATCCTGTTTTTGTATCCAATCTCTTAGTCTGTGCCTTTTTATAGGTGAATTGAGTCCATTGATATTAAGTGATATTAATGACTTGTGGTTGTTGACTCCGGTTGTTATTATTTTTTTAGTAGTAGAGTTTTTGTGTTTTCCTCCGTTGAGTTGTGCTGCTGAAGGGTCGCTAGTTGTCTGAGTTATTATAGGCAGTGTTGGCAATGTTGGATTCCTTGGGTTGTGATTTTCCTTCTATTACTTTCTGTAAGGCTGGGTTTGTGGCTACATATTGTTTAAATTTGTTCTTATACTGGAATATTTTGTTTTCTCCATTGATAGTGAATGATAGCTTGGCTGGGTATAGTAGTCTGGGCTTGCATCCACGGTCTCTTAGTTTCTGAAGTACCTCTATCCAGGACATTCTGGCTTTCATGGTTTCCATAGAAAAGTCCGGCGTAAGTCTGATAGGTTTACCTTTATAAGTAACTTGGCCTTTTTCCTTTGTAGCTCTTAATATTCTTTCTTTAATCTGTATGTTTTGTGTTTTGATTATTACATGGTGAGGGGATTCTTTTTTTATCCAGTCTATTTGGTTTTCTGTATGCTATGCTTCTTGAATATCCATAGGAATATCTTTGTTTATTTTGGGAAAGTTTTCTTCCATAATTTTGTTAAATAAATTTTCTGGGCCTTTGAGCTGTGACTCTTCTCCTTCTTCTATCCCTATTATTCTTAGGTTTGGTCTTTTTATTGTGTCCCATATTTCCTGAATGTTTTTTGATGAGAATTTGTTGGATTTGCTGTTTTCTTTGATCAATGCGTTTATTTTCTCAATGGTGTCTTCAGAGTCTGACATTCTTTCTTCTATCTCTTGTATTCTATTAGTTATGCTTGTTTCTGTAGTCTCTGTTCATTGCCCTAGATTTTCCTTATCCAGTCGGCCCTCGGTTTGTGTTTTCTTCCTTGCCTCCATTTTAGTTTTCAATTCTTGAACTATTTCCATTACCTGTTTTGATTGTTTTTTCTTGGTTTCCCAGGGTATCATTTACGTATTTATTCATTTCTTCAAACTTTTTGTTATACTTCTCTATAAGAGCATTTTTTACATGCGGTTTAAGGGACTCTATTGCTTTCATAATGTCAATTTTTCCCCTTCTTCTGGATTAGGGTATTCAAGATTTTCTTTTGTCAGATCACTGGGTTCTGGTGTTTTCATGTTGTTTTTTTCAGATTGGTGGAGGAATTCTTGCCTTGGCACCTGCCCATCTCTTCCTTCAAATGCTATCTGATGGATCTTATGGAACAGGATCAGGTTCCCTTGCTGGCCAGGGACCTCGCTGACAAAGGGCCTACCTTGCTGCAGGCAGGCTATTGAAGTAAAGCAATTCCCGCCAGCCTTGTTGTCCTCAGCACCCTGTCCCAGCACCCAAACAGGCTGAGCTGGCGGATCCCATGGCCCTGCAGAAGGGAGGAGGTTCCTGGGTGCAAACTGGGATGGGTTAGGGAGAGAGAAGCCCCAGCAGAAGGGAGCAGCCCCTGCTGAATCTCCCTTAGGGTTTATATGTCTATTTTTATTCTTTTTTGGAGAGCAGAAAATAAGTTTAGTAACTGCATTTTTTCAGCATCTATGAATATATTCCATACTTCAAGGATATTTAATACAGGTGAAATAAACAAATAAGGGATATAGAATCTTCCCAGGAGAGATTGTTGTATCTCACTTCTTCTTTATTATTATTGTTTTTATTGAGCTCTACATTTTTCTCTCCTCCCATTCCTACCTCTCCCCTCCACTTCAACTCTCTCCCAAGGTCCCCATGCTCCCAATTTACTCAGGAGATCTTGTCTTTTTCTACTTCTCATGTAGATTACATCTATGTATGTCTCTTTTAGGGTTCGCATTTTGTCTAGGTTCTCTAGGATTGTGATTTGTGAGCCTATTTACATACTTCATTTGATCTTAACTTTGTAAGCAGTATCTATCAAGAAAATTGTTCATTTCCTTTAGATTTTCCAATTTTATGGAATATAGGTTTATGAAGTATGACCTAATGATTCTCTGGTATTCCCCAGTGCCTGGTGTTATGTCTTCTTTTTCATTTCTTATTTTGTTAATTTGGATAATCTCTCTGTGTCTGTTAGGTTAGATTGGATAAGTTCTTATCTATCTTGTTGATTTTCTCAAAAAAGAACTCTTCAGTTTATTGGTTCCTTATATTGTTCCCCTTTTATCTCTTCTGTTAATTTCAATTCTCAGTTAGATTATTTTCTGCCATATATCCATCTACTTCTCTTGGGTGTGTTTGCTTATTTTTTTCTAGACCTTTCAGGAGTGATATTATGTTTCTTGTTGTGATCTCTCCAATATATTTATGAAGTTACTTAATCTATGAACTTTCTTCAACAGGATTTTCATTGTGTCCTATAAGGAAGGAAATATTGTACATTCATTTTCCTTGAATTTTAGAAAGTCTTTGTTTATTTCCTTTTTCTGCCTTGACCCAGTAGTCATTCAGTAGACTGTTTTTCAGTTTCCATGAATTTATTCACTTTCTGTTGTTATTGATATTCCGCATTAATCTGTGGTGGTCTGATAAATTCATAGGGTTATTTCAACTTTTTTCTTTTGATCATTGAAACTTCCTTTATAACCAATTATATAGTCAATTTTGGAAAAGTTCTTTGCAAAGTGCTGAGAAAAAGGTCTATTCTTTTATGTTTAGGTGAAATGTTCTGTATATATCTGTTAGGCACATTGGGTTCATCAATTTTTTATCTTTATTATTTTTCTGTTTTTTTTTCTGGATTATTTGTACATTTCAGTGAAAGGATTAACATTGATAATAAATGGAAATAAATGGAAATAAATGAATAATAATGATTCTGTAAGGCAGAAGGTGCAGTCAATAGGACATAACAGCAGCCTACTGTTGTGGAATCATCTTTATGTATGCTGGAAAAATGTTACATTGATTGGTTTAATAAGGAGTTAAATGGTCAATAGTTAGGAAGGAAGAGGTTAATCAGAACTTCTGGACAGGGAGAGAGTTCTGGGATGAAGAAGGGTGGAGTTGACTGGAGATTGTGGTAGAAGCAAGATGAGCATGCTATATTGAGGAAAGGAAACAAGCCGTGTGGTAGAATGTAGATAAGAAATAACAGTTCATTTAAGCTGTAAGAGCTAATTAGTAACAAGTCTAAGCTAATGGCTGAGCATTCATAATTAATAATAAGTCACTATATGGTTATTTGGGAGCTGGCAGACAGGACAGAAAACTCCACCTGGAGCCTATAGAATGGAAAAATATCTTTATCAACTCCATACTTGACAGAGAGATATCAAAGAAAATATATAAAGAACTCAAAAAACTAGAAATAGACAAACAAATTAACCAATTAAAACATGGGTGAAAAATCTAAAGGGAGAATTTCAAGTGAAGAATTTAAAATGGCCAAGAAACACTTGCATAAATGTTCTACAACCTTAGCCATAAGGAAAATGCAAGTCAAAACCACTCTGAAATTCTTATCTTAAACCTCACAGAAGGGTGAAGATCAAAAACACAAGTAACAAATCATGCAGGAGAGGATGGAGAACAAGTGAAACACTCCTCCATTGCTGGTGGGAGTTCAAACATGTATAGCCAATTTGAAAATAAATATGGTGGTTTCTCAGAAAATCAGGAATCAAACTATCTCAAGACACAGGTATACCACTCCTGGACATATACTCAAAGAATGGGCCATCCTACTAGAAGGGTACTTGCTCATCTATGTACATACCAGGCTTTTTTCATAATAGGCAGAAACCGGAAACAACTTAGATATCCATCAACTCAAGAATATTATGAAAATTGCAGGGAAATGCATGGAACTAGAAAAACACCATCTTGTGTAAGTTAACTTAAACCCAGAAAGACAAGCATGTATGTCCTCATTTGTAAGAGAAGTGTAAAGTAAAGGATAATCATGCTGCAAACCCAGAGAAGCTAAGTAATAAGGAGACCTCAAAAGGACACACATGGATCTCTATTGGAAAGGGAAATAGAATAAATTTTTCAGGTGAACTAGGAGAAGGTAGGGATGTTAACAGGAGGGAACAGGTTGGGCAAATGGAGGGAGAAAATACTGGGAAAGTCAACTGGAACTTGTTGGGGACATTTCTGGGGTAAGGTAAAAGACTAGTACAATGGAAACTCCCAGGAATCTATGGGAGCAAAGATTTCTAATAATGGAAGATATGGAGCTTGAACCAGTCATCTTATATAACCAGAGAAGATTTTCAGTGGAGTGACTGGGGCACTAAACCAGCCAGAAAATCTTTGATCTACCTTTTTTGCTGACTGCAAGATATGCTCTGATAAAGAAAGCACAGTAATTGTGGTAATGTCAAATCAATGATTGGTCAAACTTGAGACCCTTGTCAAGAGAAAGAGTACATTCCTGATGCTGTCTCAAGGGCCATAAACCAAAAACTGGATAAACTAGAAACCTACAATAGAAACACAACCTGCAAAAAATATCAATGAAATGATTCCAATTTTTTCTGCTATAATTTGGACAAGATCCTAGCATAATTGTCATCAGAGAAGTTTCAAGCTACTACTAGCCAGGGCTCATAGGGGTTCACAGTGACTGAAGCAGCAATCATAGCCTGTATGTGTCTGACCTAGATCCTCTGTGTATATATTCTATTTGTGTATATATTCTATTTGTGTAGTTTGGTGTTCTTGTTGGAGTCCTAAAAGTGGTAGTAGAATCTCTTTTTTTTGCCTTCTTTTGGAATCTTTTCCCTTTTACTCGTTTGCCTTATCCAGTATTACTATGAGCAGCAATGCCTAGACTTATTCCAACTTGATATGCCTTGTTTTGCTTTTATCCCTGGGAAGCCAGGTCTTTTCTGATGAGAATGGAAGAGAAGTAAATCTGGGGTAGAAGTGATATAGAGGGAGGAACTGGAAGAATCAGAGTGAAGAGTAACTGAGATCAGGATGGAATTTCTGGGAGAAAAATGAAATCTTCAAAAGGAAAAACATGAAAATTCCTCTGCATGTCTTCTTCTTTAGATAATACATGTACTAGTTGTCTCTACTAAGGACAAGTTCTTTCTCCATAAACAAAGCAATGATGACTGACCAGTAAAATGATCTTACTTTACTCTATCTTGATGAGTTAATTGGAATTACCAGTAGGAACTTGGTAACAGTATTATCAAAATCCATTTTAATAGGGAAGCTAAATCATGAAAACTCCCTGCCTATCTTGACCTTGAGCACCACCAATATTTATTCTCTCATTACATAACCCTGAGAAGGGGCCTCAAGAATTTTGTAACTTTTTGAGCCTCTTGATTCTTGTAAATTTCATTAACTTCTTGAACTGGCTACACTAGCGTTCTTAATCTTATGATTCTTGGGAATCTTTTTCCTCCCTTGAAGAGAAAATGTTTCAGTTTAGAATAAATACCTTTACAACACAGAGAAATAAAGAGGAAGTTTTAATATTTTTCTTCTGTCCTACTTATCTTTTAATTGCTGTAATAAACACCATTACTAAAATGATCTTGGAGGGAAAGGAGTTTGTCTTATCTTATAGTTTATAGTCCATCATGGAGGAAATTCAGAGCACAACTCAAGGTTGTGTCCTGCAGGGAGGTACTGAAGCATGGGCCATGGAGGAACACTGCTTATTAACTTGCTCAGCTTCTTTTCTTATATATCTCATGACTACCTGCCCAGAGGTGGCACTGACCACAGTAGGCAGAGTGCTGCCCCATCAATCATTAAACAAGAAAATGTGTTATGAAATTGTTGAAGAATCAGTCTAATAAAGGCATTTTCTCATTCGAAATTTCTTTTTCCTACATGACTCTGGTTTTATATCAAGTTGGCAAAAACTAACCACATCATAAGTGACTTCTATTCGACATACAAATACATAACACTAAATCATAATTTTTCTTTCTTGTTGTCCCTATTATCTTATGATAATATTAATATCACAATATAAAGTACATTATAACTTTAAAATTCTCATGATCTTTAAATATTTCAACATTTACATATTAATATTAATCAGGTAACAATTGCCATCATCACAGCCAGTAATTTCTGTTATCATTTACGTAAAATCTTCTTTCCTCCAAAGGATTTTCTGGGTCCAAATGACTGTCAAAAATATGAACTTTTGAACTAAGAGAAAATGAAAAAAAAGTGTTATTCATAAATCAAAACAAAAAAGATAAGTAAAAACCTAAAGTCATATGATTGCTTGGGAAAATGAGACAAGCATTTATTATGTAATAATTGTGAAGTAGTGTCACTTCCATTCATGAGAGAACTCACATTATAAATGGTCTAAAATAATAATTTCTAAACATCCTAAAGTTGCAACTAACTACTAATTCTAATAAGTACTTTCTATAAGTCATTTTCAAGTATATTATTATTACTAGAGACATGTACGAAGATAAATTTCTTGAAGAGTCCTGTCCCTGTGCCGAGGACAAGCTTTCAGACTGGTGAGTGGGTGCCATCCCAGGGAGGGGCTGAACGTCCAGGAAAGGATCACTGGGCTCTTGCTGCAGGGACACATCCCTGCCTGCCTCCAAAGCCTGCCCAATTGTCTGCCAAGTCCTTGGCCCAGGAACAGTTCCTGTTCTTGCACTGAGGCTATCCACCCAGAAGAATGAGTGTGCACCTGCCCAGTCAGAGGAGAGTGCACCCCACCTCCAGCTCCCGCTGCAGGGGTTTCTTGGCTCCACACAACCCTCCCCTCCCTCCAAGTTTGCCCTTTTGTCTGTGGGTTCCTTCAACCTCCAAGAGTCCTGTCCCTGTGCTGAGGACAACCTTTCAGATCTGTGAGTGGGTGTCATCAAGGGGCGAGGCGGAAAGTAGCACTGGGCACCTTCAGCTCCTGCTTCAGGGGCTTCTTTGTTCCACATACCCCTGCCCCCCCCCAAGCCTGCCCTATTGACTGCTAGGTCCTTGGCTCAGGAACAGTTCCTGCTCCTGCATTGAGACTACCTACCCAGAAGGGTGAGTGTGCATCCAACCATCCAGAGGGGACTGCACGGCACCTACAGCTCCTGCTGCAGGGGCTTCTTGGCTCCACACAACCCTCCCCCCCTCAAGTCTGCCCTTTTGTACGCAGGGTCCTTCGACTTCCAAGAGTTCTGTCCCTGTGCTGAGGACAACCTTTCAGACTGGTGAGTGGGTGACATCCCAGGGCAGGGCTGAACATCTGGGAAAGTAGCACTAGGCCCTTTCAGCTCCTGTTGCAGGGGCTTCTTTGTTCCACACGTCCCTGCCCATCCCCGCCCCAAGCCTGCCCTATTGGCTGCCAGGACCTTGGCCCAGGAACAGTGCTTATTCCTGCACTGAGGCTATCCACCCAAAGGGGAACAGTTCCTGCTCCTGCACTGAGGAGATCCACCCAGAGTCAGTCACAGCATAGACTGGACCAAGACACAAGACTCTCCTGGCTGAATTTGAAGGAAGAAATGGGCTGGCGTCAATGCAAGAATTTTTCCAACAACCTGAAAGGCAACATGACAACACCAAATTCAATGGATCATGCAACAAGAAGACTGAACACCCTATTCCAGAAGAAGAAGAAGAAGAAGAAGAAGAAGAAGAAGAAGAAGAAGAAGAAG
>JABTXL010019675.1:110449-178644 GCA_025134845.1 Neodon shergylaensis
AGATTTAAGGTCAATTTTGTTATATGTATATGTATTTCTGATCTTGATTAAGGTATTGTGATTGTGTAGTTCATTAAAAAATGTAATGTATGTAGGTTGTTAATGGATAATCATTAATAATAGTCAAGTTTGTAGTCATGTTACTTAGATTTTCTAGATATATAGATATATATTTCAGTTAGATCAGCATTCTTCATATCTTTCAAAGACTATGGAATATGTTATTTAATGTTTTATTTATTTATTTTTGGTTCTTTTTTTTCGAGACAGGGTTTTTCTGTGGTTTTGGAGCCTGTCCTGGAACTAGCTCTTGTAGACCAGGCTGGTCTCGAACTCACAGAGATCCGCCTGCCTCTGCCTCCCAAGTGCTGGGATTAAAGGCGTGTGCCACCACCGCCCGGCTATTTAATGTTTTAATAACTTAGGGTTTTTCATGACAATGAGACATGTCTGCTCCTGGATACACCAATCTACTTCAAGAGGAAGATGGGCATCGAAGAGGATCCTTATGGAGTTTGATAGCCATTTGGGCAAGAAAACTGCTCTTGCCCGGACTATTGCATAAACTGGACACAGAGAACCCGCAGAGAGAGGACTACTGAACTTGCCTAAAGGTGGGTGATCTTTCGGGTTTCCTGATTCATGAAAGAGTCTTTAAGCCATTCTTCAAGACAAGCAGATAGTGACTGCCTTTGAAATTTCCTGCTTCATTGAAATGTCTGCTGGAAACTATGGACCTGTAGGCCGAAGATGGTTGCCCCAATGGTACAGAGAAACTTTGGGTGACTGTCCAGGCAGCAAGATGTCTCTGTGATTTCTAGAGTTTTGTAAGTTCCTTACTTCTCATTTACTTAGGTCTTTGATGGAGTTGAAAAATAGATAGTTATAATTTTCCTTAGTTATGATAAAGAAAAAATAGATATAAATATTGTAATTCATACTTGATAACTGTTTTGTTATATGTAATTTTGATATGTTAAAGTTAAAGCCTTCCTTTTTTTGTTTAAACAGAAAAAGGGGAAATGATGGAGAAAGGTCATTGGTTAAAAAATAAAGAAACTGCTGGCCCTCATAGGTTAAAACATAGGTGGGAGGAGTAAACAGAACAGAATGCTGAGAGGAAGAGGAAGTGAGGTAAGACGCCTCAGACAGACTCCATAGCTCCTCTCAGAGCCAGACGCATGATGAAGCTCCGACCCAGGATGGACGTAGGCTAGAATATTTCTGGTAAGTGCACCTTGGGGTGCTACATAGATTATTAGAAATGGGCTAGTCCAGGTGCGAGAGTTAGCCAAGAAGAGGCTAGATATAATGGGCCAAGCAGTGTTTAAAAGAATACAGTGTCCATGTAATTATTTCGGGGCATAAGCTAGCAGGCGGCCGGGGTGCTGGGGACGTAGCCCCGCTGCTCCTATTACAACAGGGGGACATAACCACAGACACAGAGGAAATTCAGAGAATCAGATCTTACTACAAAAGACCGTATGCCACAAAATTGGAAAATGTAAAAGAAATGGACATTTTTTTAGATAAGTACCATATACAAAAGTTAAATCAAGACCAGATGAACCATTTAAATAGAACTTTAAGTTGCAAGGGATTAGAAGCTGTCATCAAAATACTCCCAACCAAAAAAAGCCCTGGACCAGATGGTTTCAATGCAGAATTCTGCCAGAACTTAAAAGAAGAGCAGATACCTATACTCCTTAATGTATATCACAAAATAGAAACAGAGGAGTTATTGCCAAACTCTTTTTATGAAGCTACAGTTACCCTAATACCAAAATCACACAAAGACTCAACCAAGAAAGAAAATTACAGGCCAATCTCACTCATGAACATCAATGCAAAAACTCTCAATAAAATACTGACAAACTGAATCCAAGAACACATTAAAAAATTATCCATTATGATCAAGTAGGCTTCATCCCAGAGATGCAGGGCTCGTTCAACATAAGCAAATCTATCGATGTAATCCATTATATAAACAAACTAAAAGAAAAAAAATATGATCATTTCATTAGATGCTGAAAAAACATTTGACAAAATTCAACACCCCTTTTATGAAAAAGGTCTTGGAGAGATTAGGGATACAAATTTCATACCTAAATATAATAAAATTAATATACAGCAAGCCAACAGCAAATATCAAATTAAATGAAGAGAAACTCAAAGCCATTCCACTAAACTCAGGAACACGACAAGTCTGTCCATTCTCTCCATACCTCTTCAGTATAGTGCTTGAAGTTTTAGTAATAGGAATAAGACAACATAAGGAGATCAAGGGGATTCAAATTGGAAAGGAAGAAGTCAAACTTTTGTTATTTGCAGATGATATGATAGTGTACATAAACGACCCAGAAAACTCTACTAAAGAACTCCTACAGCTGATAAACACCTTTAGTAATCAACTCCAAAAAAATCAGTTGCCTTCCTATACACAAAGCATAAACAAGCAGAGAGGGAAATCAGAGAAGCATCACCTTTCATGATAGCCATAAATAGCATAAAATATTTTGGGGTAACTCTAACCAAGGAAGTGAACAATCTATTTGACAATAACTTTAAGTCTTTGAAGAAAGAAAACGAAGAGGATGCCAGAAAATGGAAGGATCTCCCTTGCTCTTGGATTGGGAAGATCAACATAGTAAAAATGGAAATTCTCCTAAAAGCAATCTATAGATTCAATGCAATCCCCATCAAAATCCCAACAAAATTCTTCACAGACCTTGAGAGACCAATAATCAACTTTATATGGAAAAAAAGAACCCAGGATAGCCAAAACAATCCTATACAATAAAAGTACTTCCAGAGGCATTACCATCCCTGACTTTAAACTCTATTACAGAGCTACAGTAATGAAAACAGCTCGGTATTGGCATAAAAACAGAGACGTTGACCAATAAAATCGAATCGAAGACGCAGATATTAACCAACAAACCTATGAACACCTGATTTTCCACAAAGGAGCTAAAATTATACAGTGGAAGAAAGAAAGCATCTTTAACAAATGGTGCTGGCATAACTGGATTTCAACATGTAGAAAAATAAAAATAGATCCATATCTATCATCATGCACAAAACTCAAGTCCAAATGGATTAAAGACCTCAATATAAATCTGACCACTCTGAACCTGATAGAAGAGAAAATGGGAAGTAGTCTGCAACACATGGGCACAGGAGACCACTTCCTATGTATAACCCCAGTAGCACAGACAATAAGAGCAACAATGAATCAATGGGACCTCCTGAAACTGAGAACCTTCTGTAATGCAAAGGTCACTATCATTAAAACAAAAAGGAAACCTACTGACTATGAGAAAATCTTTACCAACCCTACATCAGACAAAGGTCTGATCTCCAAAATGTATAAAGAACTTAAGAAACTAGACATTAAAACTCTAATTAACCCAATTAAAAAAATGAGGTACTGAACTGAACAGAGAATTCTCAACAGAAGAAGTTCAAATGGCCAAAAGACACTTAAGGTCATGCTCAACCTTTCTTAGTGATCAGGGAAATGCAAATCAAAACAACTTTGAGATACAATCAAAACAACTTTAAGATACCATCATACCTGTCAGAATGGCTAAAATCAAAAACACCAATGATAGCCTACGCTGGAGAGCTTGTGTTGTAAGGGAAACACTCATCCATTGTTGGTGGGAATGCAAACTTGTGCAACCACTTTGGAAATCAGTGTGGCAGTTTCTCAGGTAACTGGTAGTCAACTTACCTCAAGATCCAGCAATTCCACTCTTGGGAATATAAACAAGAGATGCCCAATCATACTACAAAAGCATTTGTTCAACTATGTTCATAGCAGCACTATTTGTAATAGCCAGAACCTGGAAACAACCTAGGTGCTCCTCAATAGAAGAATGGATAAAGTAGGTGTGGCAAATATATACTTTAGAGTTCTAGTCAGCAGTAAAAAACAATGACATCTTGAACTTTGCATGCAAATGGATGGAAATAGAAAACACTTTACTGAGTGAGATAACCCAAACCCAAAAAGAGGAATATGGTATGTACTCACTCATAAATGAATCCTAGCCATAAACAAAGGCCATTGATCCTATAGTTTGTGAACCTAGAGAAGCTAAATAAGACAGTGAACCCAAAGAAAAACATATAGTTATCCTCCTTAATATTTGAAGTTGACAAGATTGCAGAATAAAAGTTGGGAGAAGGGTGGTCAGGGTGGATTGGGGGTAAAGGGGAGATGGGGAGGGAGAAGAGAGAAGGGGAGGATTAGGGAGAGCTTGGGGGAATGGGGTAATTGAGATGGAGGAGGGGTAGATATGGGAGCAGGGAAGAAGTGATCCTAACCAAGGGAGCCATTTTAGGATTGTCTGGAGTCTTGGCTCTAGAGGGGTTCCCAGGTGTCCAAGGGGATTTCCCAACTAGTTCCATGGAAAATAGAGGAGAGTGTGGCTGAACTGGCCTTATCCTATAGCCACACTGATGAATATCTTGCATATCACCATAGAACCTTTATCCAGCAATGGATGGAGATAGAGACAGAGACCCACATTGGAGCACTGGACTGAGCTCCCAAGGTCCAAATGAAGAGAGAAGGAGGGAGAACATGAGCAAGGAAGTCAGGACTGCAAGGGGTACATCCACCCACTGAGATGGTTGGGCTGATCTAATGGGAGCTCACCAAGGCCAGCTGGACTGGGACTGATGGAGCATGTGATCAAACTGGACTCTCTGAATGTGGCTGACAATGAGGGCTGACTGAGGAGCCAAGGACAACGACACTGAGTTTAGATTTTATTTTATGAACTGGCCTTGTGGGAGCCTAGTCTGTTTGAATGCTCACCTTCCTAGACCTGGATGGAGGGAGTAGGACCTTGGACTTCTGACAGGGCAGGAAACCCTGACTCCTCTTAGGACTGGAGAGGGAGGGGAGGGGAGGGGTGGAGTGGGAGGGAAGTAGGAGGAGGTGGAAATATTTAATTAATAAATAAAAACAAAAATAAAAAACAAAAAGATAAATTTCTTTCCTCTTTCCAAGGATTACATTGCAAAGTAGGAATCACCTTTGATATGAATATGATTAGCTAACTTTTTGACATAAATCACTTCAAATTGTTACATTTAAATTTTTCTTTTTTTAAAACGCAAACAGAAAACAAGAAATTATTTGTAATCAAAGCATTAAGCTAACAAATCACAACTCAAATAAGCATTATTTTATATTTTCATGACATATCAAATAAAGTAATAAATATCATAGAGACAATATGTAAAACAATCCTTTGAAAATCTGGAAACTAATACAGCAAAAAGTGTATATGTAGAGACAGTTTAAAAACTGAAGAGACAGATTTAAATCCCTAAATAGATCATAAAGAAGAATTGCCCATAACCATGTCATTGTAGCAGCAGGTGACTTCAGAGGGTCATCCCACCAGCATTCAAGGCAGTGATGAGAGGTGAATCTTGGATAGGCAAGGCCCTGAGGTCTTAGGTCCCAGAATGTCTCACACTAATGCTGTGCCTTTATATATTTATGGGTAACATTTTTCTCTGTTATCTGGCATGGTGTGAATGGGTGTGGGGAAATCCCCACTGCCTTTAATGTATTGTGATTATTTCATAAAAATATTCCATTCTACTTGGCATTTATACCTGTGTATTATTATGAAGATGATTTTCTCCTCCATTATCCTAGTTACATGAAGCAATGATGTTATACATTATTATTGTTAGCTTAAATAGAATTTTGATTAATGATGGGTTTTAATAAATGTACTGAAGGATTATGATAGAGGTTAGCTTAATGGGAAAACTACTAGAGACAAAAGCAAGATAAGTTGTTGCTCCACCTCTGATAAATTGAAGGATAGAAAATAAAAACAAAGAAATATCATAAAACATCAAAATTAAGTTTCTATTGATGATCTATGTAAACTGTGGCTTAGGTTAATGATTAAGAAAAACAATTGAACCCCATAAGCCAGCTAGTTCAAGTTCTTTTAATCTTAATGTTAAGAGATTTGTTCACAAATTTTGGTGTGTATCATAGCTAAAAAAATAAATAAAAGCCTTAAATATGACTTGAGATTAGGTTAAGATGTTTTGTTTGTTATTTTGAGGTAAAATATTTTGAAAAACAGTTTAAAGGCAAATTTGTACTAGCTTAATGAGAGACTCATTGAGGTCAACGAATAAAAAATGATGATCTGGCTTTTGCTGGTTGATGTACTATTCTTGTTAAGATGTGTTGATGATAAAGGGTGATGATTAATTCTGTCTACCCATTTCTGTGCTCAGCTTCCTGATTTAAAAATGCAGTTGATGAGTGGTATGCATCCCTGAGGATTTAAAGTACAGATGACTAATTATTTTTTAATTTATTTTTTAAGACTTTTTATAAGATTACCTTCTGAGATAAGTAATAAAAATGATTGGTTCTTTCTTTGTAACTGCAAGATACAGCCTGCTAGCAAAAGCAAACAAGCAAACAAAACCCTGACTGAGAAAATTACCTTGCTTGCCTACGCTCTGTTAATCTATATCAAATTACTTGTGTATGAATTTATATGGGTCCTGGGTACAGCTTGTTTTTCATCTGTAATACATAAAACAGTAAGTCATGTAAGGAATATGGAAAACATGCTGTATTTTTACTTTTATTTATTGTAATCATTCACTTAAAAATGGACTGTAACTGCATTGTAATTGTCATACTGCTTTAAACATTTTGCTGGGGATAAATAAGCAGTCAGGAAAAAAATAAAGTTAGTTATAAGGAAGACATCAAGAGAGACAGAAGGAAAATATCAGGGTAGAAAAACAGAACAGAAAAACAGAGTAGAATAAGCAACATTATAAGTATTAAGATGAAAAAGTAAGCTTTAACTCTCAGAAAAGTCCTCGTGTTTCTGTTCATCTATATATTACAATATTTTACCTACTCTGAAACTCCACTTCAGTCTTTCTGCCCTGCTAGGGCTTGCCATTCATTGGAAACCCAGGTGAGATATTGACATACTGGAGATGTATGTGTGTGTGTGTTGAAAGTTGCACTGAGGAACATACATGCCTATGCTCTTTCATAAATGTACACTCACAGACATAAACACACGGAGTATTCACAAGCAAACATACACATAAGAAATAAGTAGGTTTATAGGATTTTATAATGGAGATTTGAATAATTTGAATGCCACACCATCAGTTCTGACTCAAAATTATATTTGTTTTTAACTTAGATCATTTCTGCTTGGGAAATGCATATATGTTTCTCAATGGCATGCATAATAAATTGTATTTATTTGGATATGATTATTTAAAAACTATAATACTGAATTATACACAGTGGGAAAACTGAGACAGGCTGTATAGCACAGGAGAAAAGGCAGCTACACAGATGCTGAAGGCTGATGTACCAGCAGAACAACATTAAAGTAAATCATTATGTCATATCTCAAAGAACATGTCTTGGTCAGTATTTTCTCAACTTGACACAAATTAGAGTTACTTGAGAGAAGGAGCTCTCAATTGAGAAAATGTTTCTATAAGATTGTTCTGTTGGCATGTCTGTGAGGGGATTTTCTTGATTAAGGATTAATTTGGGAATGCCACGTATACTATGGATGAGGACACCCTGGGCAGGTGTTCCAGAATTTTTTTTTATGAAAGCAGGCTGAGCAAGCCACAAGGGGCAAGGTAGCAAACAGCAGCTTTCTGTGGCCTCTACATTAGTTCCTGCCTCCAAGTTCTTTCACTGAATTCCAGCTCTGAATTCTTTCAGTGATAGAGTGAAACCTGAAAGCTGTAAAATGAAATAAGCATTTTTCTTCCCAATTTGCTTTGATAATGCTGCTTTATCCTAGCAATAGAAACACTTAGAGAAGAGTACTAAGGCTTCTTCTATCTTTGCCAGAACCAATGTGGTAATTAAGACTACTGGTGGCTTTTGTTTCATAATAATGATATCTCCATATTAGTAAACATCACAAAATCAAACTTTTTTAGAATTCCCTGTTTGTATTCCTTCTTAGATCAAGAATAATCTTGCTTAAAAGTAACCTGACAAGAACATGGTGGGCATAAATAACTCCAAGAGAACTGTCACTCATTCTGTGAGAATATACTCTCATAAAACTTTCAATTTCAAATTGCCTCACATACAAAATTCTTTCTGGACAATGACAAAATTCTAAAAAAATGTAGGCCAAAGTCAATGGATGAGTTTCTGTCCTTTTTTCTTGTGACCAATCCAGGAATCAGCACAGAAAGCAAAATCATAAATAAAGGCTGACTCTGAGAAGAAACTGAGGTATAGAGTTCCATAGGGAGGCTAAAGGAAATCTTTGTTTCCAGAAAGTGTGCTGTACGAATATCACTTTCCCCTAAGGATAGTTCAACATTCTTTCAACATAAGGTAATCTAACATAATTTCCAGTATGCTAGGAAAAAAAAAACTGTGGGCATGATTGTTGTTTAAATAATTTAAAAATATTACAAACTAAATGTAGTTTTCTGTTATAATTAAGGTTTTATCTGACACCATTCGAATCAATTCCTTTTTATACAATGAGGACTGTTACCATCACCTAATAGGGAGCAGAGAACAATTAATTGGTTTAATTAATTCTTTACAGATTGAAAATATATTTTTTGTGTTCTGAAATTTTAAGTATTTTATACAACTGTTAATTATTTCAATAAAGTTTAAAATGATGTCCTAGGGCTGGAGAGATGGCTCAGCGGTTAAGAGCACTGACTGTTCTTCCAGAGGACCTGAGTTCAATTCCCAGCAACCACATGGTGGCTCACAACCATCTGTAATGAGATCTGGTGCCCCCGTCTGGCCTGCAGGCATACATGGAGGCAGACTGTTGTATACATAACAAATAAATAAAATCTTTAAAAAAATGATATCCTACAACTCTAGCCTTTAAATCGCAATCAATTTATAAAATATATTTAAATTCACGAGGAGAACTTATTACTTTTAGAATGCTTTAAGTAATCTAAGGAATATCATTGGGTTCTATTCATTGAGTTATCTACTTGGATATCATTCAACACAGAGATCCATAAAAACACTCTGTAAAGGCACACCACTGCATAAACTCATTCTATATATTCTTCCTTCATAGAACGTTTCAAACTTGATAATATTTTTGTTTGTCTATTCTTCACAATATTCTGTAATATCCATGTGATTAAAAATATCATTTTTACCAGTGCATGTCCAACACCCAGCAAAAATAATACTTGGCATAACACTGAATGTGACATGCTTGTTACATTATCTAGTTTGCTTCCAGGTGGTGAGAAAATATTGACTAGAGTAAACTTGTGGCTAATAGATTTATTTAATATACAGTTTAAAGTTTACTGCCCACTGGATTCAAGGAAGACTCTCATGCGGGATCAGAGGAAGAAATATCAATAACCAATTAAGAAAATGTCCTGCAAACTGATCTACTAGCCAAATGATGGGGGAATTTTCTCAATTGAAGTTCTAACTTTCCAGATAACTCTGGATACTGCCCAATTGAAAATAAAATATCCAATGCAATTGTCATCAATATACGAAATGCTATCTATATTACAGCAGCATTCCCTGGCCACCATTGTCCCAAAACACAAGAAAATATAAATTATTATTCTCCATCTAAGAGTATCTGAAGAATGATAGTCCATCATAACACACACTGTGAAAAATTTTTATTGCAGCTTAAATTGAAAAACTAAGAAAAACAAAGGACTTAACAAATTGAAGATCTGATTATTTTGAATGTGAAGACATCTGCATAATGACTCTTCTTTTTTCTTTTTTCTTGCTTTATAAATAATACCATTCAAAATTTCCACCTCTTCCCCTCCTCCCATTTCCCTCCCATTCCTCCCCTCGCCCTACATTCTCCCTCCCCCTCCAATCCTAAGAGGGCAGTGAACCCTGCCCTGTGTGAAGTCCAAGCCCCCCCCTATCCAGGCCGAGGAAGGTGTGCATCCATACAGACTAGGGTCCCAAAAAGCCAGTACATGCAGTAGAATCAAATCCCAGTGCCATTATCATTGGCTTCTCAGTCAGACCCCATTGTCAGACACTTTCAGAGAGTCAGGTTTGATCACATGCTCATTCAGTCCCAGTTCAGCTGGCCTTGGTGAGCTCCCATTACATCAGTCACACTGACCCAGTGGGTGGACCAACCACTTGCCCTCCTGACTTCCTTGCTTATCTTCTCCCTCCTTCAACTGGAACTTGGAAGCTTAGTCCAGGACTCCAATGTGGGTCTCTGTTTCTATCTCCATCCATCACCCAACAAAGGTACTATGGTGATGTTGAAGATATTCATCAGTGTGGCTATGGGACAAGGCCAGTTTAGGTACCCTCTACTGCCCAAGGACCTAGCTGGGGACATCCCCGTGGACACCTGGAAACCCCTCTAGAGCCAAGTCTCTTGACAACCCTAAAATGGGTCCCTTAATTAAGATATCTTGTTCCTTGCTCCCATATCTGCCCTTCCTCCATCTCAACCATTACACTCTCCCAAGCTCTCTCCAATCCTCCCCTTCTCTCTTCTCTCTCTCCCCTCCCCCACCCCCATGCTCTCAACTTTTGCCTGGCAATCTTGTCTGCTTCCAATTTCCAGGAGGACATATCTATGGTTTTCTTTCTGTTCAACTTATTATTTAGCTTCTCTAGGATCGCAAACTATAGGAACAATGTCCTTTGTTTATGGCTAGAATCCACTAATGAGTGAGGACATACCATATTGGTCTTTTTGGGTCTGGGTTATCTCACTCAGGGTAGTGTTTTCTATTTCCATCCTTTGCATGCAAAATTTAAGATGTCATTGTATTTTTTACCACTGAGAAGTACTCTATATGTACCACACTTTCTTTATCCATTCTTCCATTGAGGGGCATCTAGGTTGTTTTCAGGTTCTGCTATTACAAATAATACTGCAATGAACATACTTGAACAAATGATTTATAGTATATTTGGGCATCTCTTGGGTATATTCCCAAGAGTGGTATTGCTATATCCTGAGGTAGGTTGACTCCCAGTTTCCTGAAAAACCACTACACTGATTTCCACAGTGGTTGCAAAAGTTTGCATTCCTACCAGGAATGGATGAGTGTTCCCCTTACTCCACATCCACTCCAACATAGATCATCACTGTTTTTTTTTTATTATTTTAGCCATTCTGCATTCTGACAGGTATAAGATGATATATCAAAGTTGTTTTTATTTGCATTTCCCTTATAGCCAAGGAAGTTGAACATGACCTTAAGTATCTTTTGGCCATTTGAACTTCTTCTGTTGAGAATTCTCTGTTCAGTTCTCCACAACATTTTTAATTGGGTTATTTAGAAGTTTAATGTCTAATTACTTGAGTTCTTTATATATTTTGGAGATCAGTCCTTTGTCTGATGCAGGGTTGATAAAGATCTTCTCCCATTTAGTAGGGTCTTTTTTGTCTTAATGACAGTGTCCTTTCCTTTACAGAAGATTTTCAGTTTCAGGAGGTCCCATTTATTCATTGTTGGCCTTATTGTCTGTGCTACTATGGTTATACATAGGAATTGGTCTTCTGTGTCCATGTGTTGTAAACTACCTCCCACTTTCTCTTTTATCAGGTTCAGTGTGGTCAAATTTATATTGAGGTCTTTAATCCATTTGGACTTGAGTTTGTGCATGGTGATAGATATGGATCTGTTTTCATTCTTCTACAGGTTGACATCCAGTTATGTCAGAACCATTTGTTAAAGATGCTTTCTTTCTTCCATTGTATAATTTTATCTCCTTTGTGGAAAATCAGGTGTTCATAGGCTTGTGGACTAATATCCAGGTCTTCAATTCTATTCCATTTGTCAACATCTCTGTGTTTATGCCAATACCAAGCTGTTGTCATTACTGTAGCTCTGTAATAGAGTTTAAAGTCAGGGATGGTAATGCCTCCAGAAGTACCTTTATTGTATAGGATTGTTTTGGCAATCCTGTTTTTTTTTTTCCATAGAAAGTTGATTATTGGTCTCTCAAGGTCTGTGAAGAATTTTTGTTGGGATTTTGATGGGGATTGCATTAAATCTATAGATTGCCTTTCATAGAATTTCCATTTTTACTGTGTTGATCCTACCAATCCAAGAGCAATGGAGATCCTTCCATTTTCTGGTATCCTCTTCGTTCTCTTTCTTCAAAGACTTAAAAGTTATTGTCAAATAGGTCATTCACTTCCTTGGTTAGAGTTACCCCAAGATATTTTATGCTATTTATGGCTATCGTGAAAGGTGATGTTCCTCTGACTTCCTTCTCCACTTCTTTATTCTTTGTGTATTGGAGGGCTACTCATTTTTTGGTGTTTATCTTGTATTCTGCCACATTACTGAAGCTATTTATCAGCTGTAGGAGTTCTTTGGTAGAGTTCTTGGGGTCACTTATGTACACTATCATATCATCTGCAAATAACGAAAGTTTGACTTTTTCCTTTCCAATTCAAATCCCCTTGATCTCCTTATGTTGTCTTTTGCTATCGTTAGAACTTCAAGCACTATATCGAAAAGGTATGGAGAGAGTGGAAAGCCTTGTCTTGTTCCTAATTTTAGTAAAATGGTTTTAAATATCTCTCCATTTAATTTGATGTTAGTTGTCGGCTTGCTGTATATTGATTTTATTATACTTAGGTGTGGTCTTTTTATCCCTAAACTCTCCAAGACCTTTATCATAAAGGGTTGTTGAATTTTGTCAAATGCTTTTTCAGCATCCATTGAAATGATCATATGGATTTTTTCTTTCAGTTTATTTATATTATGGATTACATTGATAGATTTGCATATGGTGAACCAGCCCTGCATCTCTGGTATGAAGCCTAGTTGATTATAATGGACAATTTTTTATGTGTTCTTGGATTCAGAGTGCCAATATTTTATTGAGAACTTTTGCGTCGATGTTCATGAGTGAAATAGATCTGTAATTCTCTTTCTTGTTTGAGTCTTTGTGTGATTTTGGTATCAGGGTAACTGTAGCTTCATAAAAAGAATTTGGCAATGACTCTTCTGTTTCTATTATGTGAAACACATTAAAAAGTATAGAAATTAGCTCTTCTTGGAAGTTCGGGTAGAATTCTGCATTAAAACCATCTGGTCCTGGGCTTTTTTTGGTTGGGAGGTTTTTGATGCCAGCTTTTATTTTCTTGTGACTTATAGGTCTATTTAAATTGTTTATCTGGTCTTGATTTAATTTTGGTATATGATACTTATCTAAAAAATGTCCATTTCTTTTAAATTTTCCAATTTTGTAGCATAAAATTTTTTGTGGTAAGACCTATTGAGTCTCTGAATTTCCGCAGTGTCTGTTATGTTATGTCCCCCTTTTCATTTCTGATCTTGTTAATTTGCATGTTCTCTCTCTGACTTTTGATTAGCTTGGATAGGGGTTTGTCAGTCTTGTTGATTTTCTCAAAGTTTCATTGTTTTTTTTTTCATTTTCTCTTTGTTTCATTGATTTTTTGGATTTTTTTTTGTGTTTCTATTTTGTTGATTTTAGCTGACAGTTTAATTATTTCCAGTCTTCTGTTCCTCCTGGGTGAGTCTGCTTTTTTTTCCCAGAGCTTTCAGCTCTGCTGTTAAGTCTCTAATGTGTGATTTCTCTGTTTTCTTCATGTGGGCATTTAGTGTTATGAACTTTTCTCTTAGCACTGCTTTCGTAGTGTCCCATAGCTTTGGATATGTTATGTCTTTATTTTCATTGAATTTAAAGAAGACATTAATTTCTTTCTTTAATTCTTCCTTGACCCAGGGGTGTTTCAGTAGTTGACTGTTCAGTTTCCATGAGTTGGTAAGCTTTTTGGGAGTAGAATTGTTGTTGAATTCTAACTGTATTCCATGGTGATCTGATAAGACACAGGTGGGTACTGCAATTTTTTTATATCTGTGGATGTTTGGTTTGATACCAAGTATGTGATTAATTTTTGAGAAGGTTCCATGAGATTCTGAGAGGAAGGTATATTCTTTTCTATTTGGGTGGAATGTTCTGTCGATGTCTGTTAAGTCCATTAAATTTATTACATCTGTTAGTTCTCTTATTTCTCTGTTAAGTTTCTGTCTGGTGAGAGAGGAGAGTTGAAATCTCCTATTAGTGTGTGGGGTTTGGTGTCTACTTTGAGTTCTAGTAATGTTTCTTTTACACATGTTGATGCTTTTGTATTAGCGGCATTGATATTCATCCTGATTAATTGTTCCTGTTATGAGTATGAAGTGTTCGTTTCCATCTCTTCTGATTGACTTTCATTTGAAATCAATTTTGTTAGATATTAGTATAGCCACCTCTACTTGTTTCTTAGGTCCTTTTGATTGAAAAACCTTTTTTCAACCATTTATTCTGAGGTAGTGTCTGTCTTTGAGGTTGAGATGTTTTTCTTGTAAACAGCAGAATGTTGGATCATGTTTTCTATTCTCTTAACCTGCCTTTTTATACGTGAATTGAATCCATTGATATTAAGCTATATTATTGACTAGTGGTCTATTAATTCTGGTTATTTATTTATTTTGGTGGTAGTATTTGTGTGTTTCCCTTCTTTGAGATGTGTTGGTGGAGGGTTGTCAAATGTCTGTAATATTGTGGGGGTTGTTGGTTTCCTTGGGTTGAAGTTTTTCTTCTAGTACTTTCTCTAAGGCTGAGTTTGTAGATACCTATTGTTTAAATCTGTTTTTGTCACGGAATATCTTGTTTTCTCCATCAATGGAAAAAGAAAGATTTGCTGGTTATAGTAGTCTGGGCTTGCATCCATGGTCTCTTAGTTTCTGCAGCACATCTATCCAAGACCTTCTGGTGTTCATGGTTTCCATTGAGAAGTCAGGTGTAATTCTGCTAGGTTTGCTTTTATATATTACTTGACCTTTTTCTTTTGCAGCTCTTAATATACTTTTTTATTTCTAATGTTTTGTGTTTTGATTATTATATGGCGAAGGGATTTTTTTTTGATTCAGTCTATTTGGTGTTCTGTAGGCTTCTTCTCGCTTCATAGGAATATCCTTCTTTAGGTTGGAAAAGTTTTCTTCTATAATTTTGTAGAATATATTTTCTGGGCCTTTGAGCTGGAATTCTCCTTCTTCTACCCCTATTTTTTTTTTAAAGTTTGGTCTTTTCACTATGTCCCAGATTTCCTGGATGTTTTATGTTAAGGATTTGTTGGAGTTGCTGTTATCCAGCCATCCCTCATTTTGTGTTTTCTGTATTGCCTCCATTTCGACCTTCAAGTCTTGAACTGTTTGATTGCCTTTTCTTGGTTTTCTTGGGTATATTTGATGGATTTATTCATTTTTTCTAACTTTTTGTTTGTCTTCTCTTCCATTTCTTTAAGGGCATTTTTCACATCTTGTTTAAGGGCCTCTATCATTTTCACAATGTTATGTTTAAAGTTGATTTCTTCTACTTTTTCTGGAATAGGCTGTTCAAGTGTTCCTCTTGCATGTTCACTGGATTCTGGTGTAGTCATGTTGATTTTCAGGTTGTTGGAGGAATTCTTGCATTGGCGTCTGTTCATCTCTTTCTTCAAACGTGGCCAGGAGAATCTTGGCAACTTGGTTTATTCTTTGCTATGACTAATTGTGTACTTGGGGGATTTTCTTGGTCTGCCCTCTCTTAGGACCCCTCAGTACTGGAGCTGGCTCTCAGATTCCCTCCGCCCTGAAGCAGGATGTACTGGATGTACTAAGAACCACGCAAATGGAAAGGAGTGCTTGGGGGCAAGATGGGGATGGGGAACTAGAGGAAGCCAGTAACCGGGGACACACCCCCACTGAATGGCCAAAAATGTTTAGGGAAATGGAGTGACCCTGTACTCCGTTCCTGGGATCGCCTATTCTGGTGGGCATATACTTACCCCTCTGGATGGAACTCCTCAGTACAGGAGCAGGAACTCTTGCTTGGCCAAGGACCTCACAGACAAAAGGGCGGGCTTGGGAAACAGGGTGGTGTGGAACAAAGAAGCTCGTGCAGTAAGAGCTCGAAGGGACCTGTACTCTGTTCCCTAGATGGGCCAGCCGGCTGGGCACACACTTACCCCTCTGGATGGACCTCCTCAGTACAGGAGCAGGGACGTTTCCTCTTATTTTTTCTTTAGCTCTCAGTTAAATAAGCTAGAGCACTATTCACATACACATGTGAACAAAGGCTATATATTAGGATATATGGTCATGGATTATTTAAAATATGCCTCCACCTTTGATATATGCAATAGACTCTGTTTAAAATTGAATTTGAAACTACTTAGCTACCAGAAATTAACATTACTTAACATCACTTTCTAACTATCTTCACTCACTCAATCCTCCTACTGTCTCCCAATACCAATGTCTTGCAAATGATCTAATATGTAAGATGGAATTGACACAGTACTTGGAATGTCTTATCTCATTCACCCATTAAACAAAAATTTGTTATTTTTTACTCCAAAACAAACACTGTTTTAGAATACGAAAGAAAAAACAGCAACACAAAACCCCTTTCTTCATGAAATTTGCCTTTAAAAGAACCTTGGCAAATTCTCTTTCACTCCCTTCCTCCTCCCCTCCCTCCCTCCCTCCCTCCCTTTCTCCCTCCCTCCCTCCCAAGACTACCCATGTGTATTGTAGGGTTGTGTGATTTGAACTAGGATTTTATTTCATAGCTTATGGCATTTAAGACACTTTGAAAAAAATCTCTAACCCACTTTACTTCAAAAACACCAAAATGTCATTACTAATGTGGAAATGAGTCCTGTTGGTCTTATACTATCTAATAATTCTAGACTATCAGGTCTGTGCAACAACAGCCTGTATTCTGAAGATGCACATTAGATAGACCTAGTTTCTTGCCTGTGATTGTGGCTATCTGTAGTATAGCCTGGTGACTACTATGCACTAGGACTGTTCTCATAATTACACATTTAAAAACTCAGTAATTGATAATAATCACATAACAAGACAATGTTAAATTCTCAATCTAAAGCTTAAAAAACTATCCAGGTGCATCCATTTACTCCAAGCACTCAGGAGGTAGAGGGAGGCATATCTATGTGAGTTCCTGATCAGTCTCATATACATAGTGAATTCCAAGTGAGCCAGGGCTACATAGTGAGATCCTGTCTCAAGAAAACAAAACAAGCTGGACATGGTGGCACACAAGTTTCATCCCATTTCTCTTGGAAGACAGAAGCAGGTGAATCTCCTAAGGTCCAAATGAGGAGCAGAAGGAGGGAGAACATGAGCAAGGAATTTAGGATCACGAGGGGTGCGCCCACCCACTGAGACAGTGGGGCTGATCTAATGGGAGCTCACCAAGGCCAGCTGGATGATGGAGCATGTCATCAAACTGGATTCCCTGAAAGTGGCTGACAAGGAGGGCTGAGAAGCCAAGGACAATGTCACTGAGTTTTGATCCTACTGTATGTAATGACTTTGTGGGAGCCTAGTCTGTTTGGATGCTCACCTTCCTAGTCCTGGATGGAGGGGGGAGGACCTTGGACTTCCCACAGGGCAAGGAACCCTTACTACTCTTTGGACTGGAGATGGAGAGGAAAGGGGATGGGGGAGTGGGAGTGAAATGGGAGGAGGTGGAAAATTTTAATTAAATAATAAAAATAAATTAAAAAAGAAGAATTTACCAGCCCTTGGAATTCTCCTGTATTTATTGTTAAGAAAAATCTGGAAAATGGAGAATGGTGACAGTTCTTAGTGATATCAACAATGTTATTCAACCTATGATCCCTCTGCAATCTGGAATTCCTTTGCCCTCTCTGTTACCAAAGGGGTGGCCTTTCATAGTTACTGATTTAAAGGATTGTTTCTTCACTATACCTTTACAAGAAAAGGAGAGAGAAAAGTTTGCCTTCACAGTGCCTACTTATAATAATTCTCAGCCTACGAGGAGGTATCTGTGGACTATCTTCCCACAAAGTATGCTAACTAGCCCCACCTTGTGTCAATATTTTGTAAGTCAACATTGGAAGTAATACGCAAGCAATTTCCTAAGTGTATAATTTACCATTACATGGATGATATTTTGCTATCTGATTCAAACAGAAACCTTAGAAAGACTGTTTGAAGAAGTAAAGATAATTTTACCTAAATGGGGATTGCAGATTACTTCTGAAAAAAATACAGAGAGGAGATTCTGTCAATTATCTAGGATATAAAATAGGTTTACAAAAAAATAAGACACAAAGGCACAAATTAGGAGAGATCAGTTACAGACTCTTAATGATTTTCAAAGATTGTTAGGAGACATCTCCAGCCTGTTGGGATAACACCTCATCTAAAATAATTCATTTAAACAAAACCTTGGATGGTGATAAAGACTTGAACAGTCACAGAGGATTAACAGCTGAAGCAGAAAAGGAACTGAAAATGGTTGAAGAAAAATTACAGGAGGCACATGTGGATAGGGTGAATCCAAAGCTTAGTTGTATTCTTGTCATATTGCCTTCCAGAATTTCTCCTACAGGAATCTTAATGCAGAGAGATGATATTATCTTAGAATGGATATTTTTACCACATAAACCAAGTAAAAAATTAGAAACTTATGTGAAAAAGGTCTCTGAATTAATTATAAAATGTAAATTGAGACTTCGTCAACTAGCAGGCATAGACCCAACAGAAATTATAGTGCCTTTCACTACAGATGAGATAAAAAAGTTATGGGAAGACAATGAACCATGGCAAAGAGCTTGTGCTAATTTTTTGGGGAGAAATTAATAGAAACTATCACAAAAGCAATAATCTTAACTTTATAAAGAGAACTTTTTGGATTCTTCGTCGAATCATCCGTGATGCTTTGAAAACTGGAGCCCAAACATTTTATACTGGTGCCAATAAATCAGGGAAGGCAGGTTACAAATCAGAAGAATTGAGTAAGGTGGAACTAAGCCCTTATGATTCTGTCCAAAAGGCAGAATTATATGCCATTCTTATGGTGCTAAGGGATTTTAAAGAACCTCTTAATATAGTTACTGACTCGCAATATGCAGAAAGAGTTATCATGCATATTGAAACCACTGAATTTATACCAGATGATAAAGAACTGACTTCATTGTTTATCCAGGTACAAGACATGATCAGGTACAAAACAGGCTTTGCCCTATGTACATAACACACATCCAATCCCATATGGGTCTGCCAGGTCCTGTAGCACAAGGTAATGCAGAAATTGATCAATTGTCTATTGGAAGTGTGCTGCAGGCCTCTAAATTTCATAAAAAAACCATCACATCAATAACAAAGGCTTGAATAAAGAGTTTTCTATTACATGGCAAAGAGTTAAGGAGATTATAAAGAAATGCCCTACTTGCTCTTTCTATAACCAGACAGCACTGCCTGCAGGGACTAATCCAAAGGGTACTCAAAGGAATGAAATCTGGCAGATGGATGTGTTCCACTTTGCGGAATTTGACAAATTAAAATATGTACACCACACCATTGACACCTATTCAGGCTTTTAATAGGAAACTGCTTTAAGCTCAGAAAAAGCTGATTCAGTAATCACTCATTTATGTGAAGTCATGACCATCATGGGTATACCTGCACAAATAAAGCCAGATAATGGTCCAGCTTATTTCTCTAGGAAAATGAAACCTTTTTGTTTTTGTTTTTTTTTTTTTCTTATTACAAGATTAAGCATGTTACAGGTATACCATACAATCTTACAGGTCAAGCAGTCATAGAAAGATCAAATCGAACTATAAAGGATATGTTAAACAAACAGAAAGGGGTGGAAAATACCCCCAGAAATAGGTTACATAATGCTTTATTAACCTTAAATTTTCTCAGCGCTAATGAGAAAGGGGCAACAGCCGCAGAAAGACATCTGGTAATGGAAAAGTCTGCTGAATTTAACCAACTATTTTATTTCAAGAATGTGCTGACCTCACAATGGAAGCCAGGAGATGTGCTGTATTGGGAAAGGGGTTTTGCTCTTGTTTCCACAGGAGAAGAAAAATTGTGGATACCATCAAAATTAATAAAGGCTTGGTTTGAAGAGGAGGAACCTCTTGGAAAGGATAAATGACAATTCATCCACAATGATGATAATCATACAGGTGATAAGAAAAACATATAGGATGGGGGCAGGGTTCTCCTCTTTTCTCTGCAGGAAAACACTCATCTTCAAAGAATTCAAAGGACCCTGGATGATTGAATACTGACAGATGGAAACTATCTACAACCCAATATGGGTCAGCAAAAAAACTGAATAGTTTTAGTAAGTGAAATTATTATAAACATATTTTTAAATATGCATTAATGTGCATTTATTTATAAATATATAGAGCTGGTTTTGGAGTTGGACCCTGGCTCAGTCCCTCTCCAATTCCAAGCTTATTGGTAAGAGATATCACAGAGTTTCTGTCTCATGTCAAGAGCCACCCCATGACAGCTGTTATGTATTTCTTGTTTAATATTGTTTGTTGCTTGTAATTTTATATTTGGTATCTGTTACTATTGTATATAGTTGTATTGGGTTTGGTTCTATCTTGCTTAGACAATAGGGGGAGATGATGGGGAAGCTCAGCCAATCACATCTGGCTAGGGTGTGGCCGTCTGGAGCCGGGTAGAAAAACCTGGAGATCCTGGTGCACGTTCTCTGTACGCAATGATTGCCCCGCTGGTTTGGACTTCTGACCTTCTCCCGGAGCGTGAGTTTCCTGGTTTTCAATTATTATATTATATCTGTTGTTTTGAGTTGGTCGGTTTATTTAAGCATACTGGTCGAATATGCCTTCATGTATGTAAACTGGAGTAGAAAGCTTCAACCATTCTACATAAATTCTTATCAGACATCAGTAACACTATCATTTCATCATTTTTACAGATTTCCAATTTAATATATTTGGATTTTTATGATTCATTAATGAATTCTTTTATAAAATAAATACAAAATTCAAGTCAGTCAAATTTTTAGATAAGTTTTTACATATGCCAATTTCTAAAATTATCTTGTGTTAGACCAATGTTAAACATTTCAGGAACTGACAAAAGCCCATGGATCATAAAGTGAGGAGCACTGTCATAGATATTTTAGTACAACCTATGAGTTATATTGAGAAAAAGACATAATATAGAAATTTATAATTTGCAATATTAATGAATCTCTGTATTCATTGTCCTTCAATATATGGGGAATGTTCTCTACAAAATGAGAGCCAAGATACTGAAGTTTTCACTACCAGTGATGAAAAATAGTTACAATACTTGGTCTATTTCTCAGGATTTGTAAGGCTACATATTGTACATTTGGTAGGCTGTTCTTACACATCTCTTGCTAACCTGTAAAGCTTCCAATTTTAATTTGATGACATGAAAGGATAAACTTTGCACCAGCTCCAAGTAAAAGTACAAATGTACTTTATAAACTAAAGGTACTGAAATGATCAAATGTTTGTAGGGCATAAAGAGGTATTTTCAACCTCTAGCAAACCTCAATGGGATGATAAGCCTATATTTTCATTGGCTGTGGCATATAGGTCTTATTCTACTTTTCTCTTGACATGAAAATTGTTCCTGGTGAATGAATGAGTAGTAGACAACAGTATTACTGATTATCAAATAGAATAGTTTTAAATAAATTTGCACAGTAACATTTAATTATAAAAAGAAATTGCACATACCTGGCCTAAATAAATCTGTTGAGAATTATAAAAATTAAAGCAGATAATCCAGCAGTCACACTTCTTGGTATTTGGTATGATTGGTATATAAAGTCCACCACAAAAGTCTGTGTTTTTGGTCTCTAGATGGTGTTGTTAAGGTTATTCTTGAAACTCTAGGAGTTGGTTTGACACTAACATAAAAAGAAACTTGAGGTGGGTTATTAAGAATACCTTCATTTTCTTCAGTCTCCTCTCAGATTTTTGCCTGAAATGAAGTGCAGAAGCTCCTCTGCCTGTGGTTTTGTTTAAGTACTTAAGGCCAAATGTTCTTGGAATGAATGGGAAACAAAATAAATCTGCCTCCCTTATGTTGTTTATATTAGATATCTTGGTCATAATAGCACAATCTTAATACTATATTAATCTCTTAGTAGCTGACATCTTTTCATCATACAAAACTTGGCACAATGATGTTATAGCAGCAGTAAATTATGCCATAATAAATAAAAGATATTCTGAAAAAAGAAAGTCTATGAAGATAGTAAAGGAAATCAGAGTTTTTCAGTATTTAAGGAGAGATGAAGAGATGGAACAAGGAATTTAAGACAAGGAAAATGTACTATATAATGAAATTGTAGTAGATACAAATGATTATTCGTGTGTTCAAAACCTACAAAATGTAAAATAACAGTAATTAACCAAATATAATCTATGGTATTTAAATAATAATAAGTCAATGTAGGATCATAAATTCAATAATATGTGTCATTATCATACAGGATACTTATAGTGTGCAAAGATGCACATATTTAAGATAGAGTTATTTACAAGACATCTTTATGTTCTGCTTAATTTAGTGTGAGTATAAAACTGTTCTAAAATATTACCTATTAAAATTGATAAGTACACATTTTGGATGTTTATGGTATCTCATAGAACTTCTTCCTCAAAGTTACCTAGCACCTTTTAAAAAATGAACCTTAAAATATTATGCTAATTGGATAGAGGAGATGGTTACCAGGTCTTACTCCTAGCTGGGAAGCTGCTGGCAGTTTAAAGCTGCTGAAGGAGGGAGAGTCAGTTTTCTTTGGGTGTGTGGCCACTATTAACTTGCCCATGCTCAAAAGGTTGGAACCATACCAATGTGTTTTTACTGGACTTAGTGGGCAATTTTTAAAAGTGAATAAATGGAGCCAACAGGGACCATGTTGTAGGAGGGGGTCCATGAGGAGTTGTATAGAGGCATTAAGATATATATGATGAAAATAGATTGTATACATACTTGAAATTTTCAAACACAAATAAATACTTTCAAATCAGTAGAAACATGCTAATTAAACAAAGCTAGACCAAGAAGCCACTTATGTTATCATTTTAATTTTATGAAATATTTAGACTAGCTGGACTCTGCCCCGCCTGCCACTTTCTTCCTTTTGTCCCCGGAGCATTGCGCCAGGTGCTGAGAAATTCCATCTGGACGGGTGAGTGTGTGCTATCCAGGGGCACTCTGTCCCAGGGGAGAGCACAACCCCCCCTCCCCCAGCTCCTTCTGCAGGGCCTTCTTTCTTACTCACGACTCAGCCCCCCAGCACCCTTCCCCCAACTCTGCCCTGCTGTAAGCTAGGACCAGTGCTCAAGAACAGTTTTAAGCTCCTACACTAAGGCTACCCACTCAGAGCGGTGAGTCCTGCCGGGCAGGACTCAAGGTGCCCCAGTAAGGGAGCCGGGCACCTCCAGCTTGTGCTCCTGGCTCTCCTGTGCTCTCCTGGACTCCGCCCCGCCTGCCACTTTCTTCCTTTTGTCCCCGGAGCATTGGGCCACCAGGAGGCCCGGTTTAGGTGCTGAGAAATTCCATCTGGACGGCCTGCCTGCAGCAAGCAAGGCAGGACCTCTGTTTACGAGCTACCCAAGCAGCACGGAGACCCAATCTGGAAACCAGGAGAAACATCATTGGGACCCATAGGGGAGCATTCGGAGGAAGAGATGGGCAGGAGCCAATGCAAGAATTCACCCAGCAATCTGAAGAACAACATGAAACCACTAGAACCCAGCAACCTCAAAACAGGAGGACAGGAACACCTTAACCAAGAAGAAGCAGAAAAATTTGACTTTATGAAAGTGATTGACACCCTTAAAAGGCATGTAAAAAATGCCCTTGTAGAAATGGATGAGAAGTATAACAGAAAGTTTGAAGAATTGAATAAATCAGTGAATGATACCCTAGGAAACCAAGGAAAAACAATCAAACAGATAATGGAAACAGTTCAAGACTTGAAAACTGAAATGGAGGTAAAGAAGAAAACACAAACAGAGGGCCGGCTGGACATGGAAAATTTAGCTAAACGAATAGAGACCACAGAAACAAGCATAACCAGCAGAATACAAGAGATAGAAGAAAGAATCTCAGATTCTGAAGATAACATAGAGAAAATAAGCGCACTGATCAAAGAAAACAGCAAGTCCAATAAGTTCTCATCACAAAACATTCAGGAAATATGGGACACAATAAAAAGACCAAACCTAAGAATAATTGGAGTAAAAGAAGGAGAAGAAGTGCAACTCAACGGTCCAGAAAATATATTTAATAAAATTATAGAAGAAAACTTTCCCAACCTAAATATGGATGTACCTATGAAGGTTCAAGAAGCATACAGAACACCGAATAGGCTGGATCAAAAAAAAATCCCCTTGCCATATAATAATCAAAACACAAAGCATTCAGAATAAAGAAAGAATATTAAGAGCCACAAAGGAAAAAGGCCAAGTTACTTATAAAGGCAAACCTATCAGACTAACACCAGACTTCTCTATGGAAACCATGAAAGCCAGAAGGTCCTGGATAGATGTACTACAAAAACTAAGAGACCATGGATGCAAGCCCAGACTACTATACCCAGCCAAGCTTTCATTCACTATAAATGGAGAAAACAAAATTTTCCAGGATAAAAACAAATTTAAACAATACATAGCCACAAATCCAGCTTTACAGAAAGTAATAGAAGGAAAATCACTAACCAAGGAGCCCAACAATGACCACAATAACTGACACATCTAGAGACCCTTCACCAGCGCAACTCAAAGAAGGGAAACACACAAACTCTACTACTAAAAAAGTGACCGGAGTTAACAACCACTGGTCATTAATATCACTTAATGTCAATGGGCTCAACTCACCTATAAAAAGGCACAGGCTAAGAGATTGGATACGAAAACAGGATCCAACATTCTGCTGTTTACAAGAAACACACCTCAACCACAAAGACAGGCACCTACTCAGAGTAAAGGCTTATCAAGCAAATGGACCTAAGAAACAAGCAGGTGTGGCCATACTAATTTCTAACAAAGGTGACTTCAAACTTAAATCAATCAGAAGAAATGGAGAGGGACATTTTATACTCATAACAGGAACGATTCAACAGGATGAAGTCTCAATCCTAAATATCTATGCCCCTAATTTAAAAGCACCCACATACGTAAAAGAACCATTACTAAAACTCAAAGCAGCCATCAAACCGCACATGCTAATAGTAGGAGACTTCAACACTCCTCTCTCACCAATGGACAGGTCAATCAGACAGAAACCTAACAGAGAAATTAGAGAATTAAAGGAGGTAATGAATCAATTGGACTTAACAGACATCTATAGAATATTCCACCCAAATAGGAAAGAATATACCTTCTTCTCTGCAGCTCATGGAACCTTCTCGAAAATTGACCACATACTCGGTAACAAAGCAAACTTCCACAGTTACAAAAAATATTAGTAACCACATGTGTCTTATTAGATTACCATGGATTAAAGTTAGAATTCAACAACAATGCTACCCTCAGAAAGCCTACAAACTCATGGAAACTGAACAGTCAACTACTGAACCACACCTGGATCAAGGAAAAAATAAAGAGAGAAATTAAAGTCTTCCTTGAATTCAATGAAAATAAAGAAACAACCTACTCAAAGTTATGGGACACTATGAAAGCAGTCCTGAGAGGAAAGTTCATAGCACTAAGTGCCCACTTAAAGAAAACAGAGAAAGCACACATTGGAGACTTAACAGCCCACCTGAAAGCTCTAGAAAAAAAAGAAGCAGACTCACCTAGGAGGAGTAGAAGACTGGAAATAATCAAACTGAGGGCTGAAATCAACAAAATAGAAACGCAGAAAACAGTCCAAAGAATCAATGAAACAAAAAGCTGGTTCCTGGAGAAAATCAACAAGATTGATAAACCCCTATCCAAACTAATTAAACGGCAGAGAGAGATTATGCAAATTAAAAAGATCAGAAATGAAAAGGGGACATAACCACAGACACAGAGGAAATTCAGAGAATCATTAGATCTTACTACAAAAGCCTGTATGCCACAAAACTGGAAAATGTAAAAGAAATGGACACTTTTTTAGATAAATACCATATACCAAAGTTAAACCAGGACCAGGTGAACAATCTAAATAGACCTGTTAGTTGCGAAGAATTAGAATCTGTTATCAAGAACCTCCCTACCAAAAAGAGCCCAGGACCATATGGCTTCAATGCGGAATTCTACCAGAACTTCCAAGAAGACCTAATACCTATTCTCCTTAATGTATTTCATAATATAGAAACAGAAGAGTCATTACCAAATTCCTTTTATGAAGCTACAGTTACTCTGATACCAAAACCACACAAAGACTCTACCAGGAAAGAGAATTACAGGCCAATCTCACTCATGAACATTGATGCAAAAATCCTCAACAAAATACTGGCAAACCGAATCCAAGAATACATTAGAAAAATTATCCATTATGATCAAGTAGGCTTTATCCCAGAGATGCAGGGCTGGTTCACCATACAAAAATCTATCAATCATATAAATAAATCATATAAATAAACTGAAAGAAAAAACCATATGATCATTTCATTAGATGCTGAAAAAGCATTTGACAAAATTCAACATCCCTTTATGATAAAAGTCTTGGAGAGATTAGGGATACAAGGGTCATACCTAAATATAATAAAAGCTATATACAACAAGCCGACAGCTAACATCAAATTAAATGGAGAGAAACTCAAAGCCATTCCACTAAACTCAGGAACACGACAAGGCTGTCCACTCTCGCCATATCTCTTCAATATAGTGCTTGAAGTTCTAGCAATAGCAATAAGACAACATAAGGGGATCAAGGGGATTCGAATTGGAAAAGAAGAAGTTAAACATTCGTTATTTGCAGATGATATGATAGTGTACATAAGCGACCCCAAAAACTCCACCAAAGAACTCCTACAGCTGATAAACATCTTTAGTAATGTGGCAGGATACAAGATCAACTCCAAAATATCAGTCGCCCTCTTATACACAAAGGATATGGAAGCAGAGAGGGAAATCAGAGAAGCTTCACCTTTCACTATAGCCACAAACAGCATAAAATATCTTGGGGTAACTCTAACCAAGGAAGTGAAAGACCTATTTGACAAGAACTTTAAGGCATTGAAGAAAGAAATTGAAGAGAATACCAGAAAATGGAAGGACGTCCCTTGCTCTTAGATTGGGAGGACCAACATAGTAAAAATGGCAATTCTACCAAAGGCAATTTATAGATTCAATGCAATCCCCATCAAGATCCCAGCAAAATTCTTCCAGATCTTGAGAGGACAATAATCAACTTTATATGGAAAAACAAAAAACCCAGGATAGCCAAAACAATCCTATACAATAAAGGATCTTCTGGAGGCATTACCATCCCCGACATCAAACTCTATTACAGAGCTACAGTAATGAAAACAGTGTGGTACTGGCATAAAAACAGAGAAGTCGATCAATGGAATAGCATAGAAGACCCAAATTTTAACCCACAAACCTATGATCACCTCATTTTCGATAAAGGAGCTAAAAGTATACAATGGAGAAAAGAAAGCATCTTCAACAAATGGTGCTGGCACATCTGGATATCACCTTGCACAAAACTCAAGTCAAAATGGATCAAAGACCTCAATATCAGTCCGAACACACTGAACCTGATAGAAGAGAAAGTGGGAAGCACCCTACAACAAATGGGCACAGGAGATCGCTTTCTATGTATAACCCCAGCAGCACAGACATTAAGGGCAGCATTGAATAAATGGGACCTACTAAAACTGAGAAGCTTCTGTAAAGCAAAGGACACTGTCACTAAGACAAAAAGGCAACCTACTGACTGGGAGAAGATCTTCACCAACCCTGCAACAGACAAAGGTCTGATCTCCAAAATTTATAGAGAACTCAAGAAACTAGACTTCAAAATGCTAATTAACCCAATTAAAAAATGGGGCACTGAACTGAACAGAGAATTCTCTACAGAAGAAGTTCAAATGGCCAAAAGACACTTAAGGTCATGCTCAACCTCCTTAGCGATTAGGGAGATGCAAATCAAAACAACTTTGAGATATCATCTTACACCTGTCAGAATGGCTAAAATCAAAAACACCAATGATAGCCTTTGCTGGAGAGGCTCTGGAGGAAGTGGTATCCTTATCCATTGCTGGTGGGAATACAATCCTGTGCAACCACTTTGGAAATCAGTGTTTCGGTTTCTCAGGAAATTCGGGATCAACCTACCCCTGGACCCAGCAATACCACTCTTGGGAATATACCCAAGAGATGCCCTATCACATGACAAAAGCATTTGTTCAACTATGTTCATAGCAGTATTATTTGTAATAGCCAGAACCTGGAAACAACCTTGATGCCCTTCAATGGAAGAATGGATGAAGAAAGTGTGGAATATATACACATTAGAGTACTACGCTGCGGTAAAAAACAATGACTTCTCGAATTTTGCATGCAAATGGATGGAAATAGAAAACACTATCCTGAGTGAGGTAACCCAGACCCAAAAAGATGAACATGGGATGTACTCACTCATAATTGGTTTCTAGCCATAAATAATGGTCACGGAGTATATAATTGGTGAACCTAAAGAAGCTAAATAAGAAGGTGAACCCAAGGAAGATCATATAATTATCCTCTTGGCTATGGGAAGTAGACAAAATTGCCGGGGAGAAAATTTGGGATGTTGGGGGTGGGGTGGGATGGTAGTATCGGGGAATGGGGAGAGAAAAGTGAGAAGGGGAGGATGAGGGAAACTTGGGGAAACAGGATGATTGGGATAAAGGAAGGTTGGATAGGGGAGCACGGAAGCACAATTCTTAGTTAAGGGAGCCACCTTAGGGTTGGCAAGAGACTTGAACCTAGAGTGGTTCCCAGGAGCCCATGGCGAGGTCCCCAGTTATTTCCTTGGGCAGCTGAGGATAGGGAACCTGAAATGACCCTATCCTATAGCAATGCTGATGAATATCTTGCATATCACCATAGAACCTTCATCTGGGGATGGATGGAGATAGTCACAGAGACCCACACTGGAGCACCGGACTGAGCTCCCAAGTTCCCAATGAGGAGCGGAAGGAGGGAGAACATGAGCAAAGAAGTCAGGACCACGAGGGGTGCACCCAACCACTGAGACTGTATGGCTGATCTATTGGGAGCTCACCAAGGTCAGCTGGACTTTGACGGAAGAAGCATGGGATAAAACCGGACTCTTTGAACATGGCAAACAATGGGGGCTGATGAGTAGCCAAGGACAATGGCCCTGGGTTTTGATCCTACTTCAAGTTCTGGCTTTGTGGGAGCCTAGCCAGTTTGGATGTTCACCATCCTAGACATGGACGAAGGGGGGGGGACCTTGGACTTTCCACGGGGCATGGAACCCTGACTGCTCTTTGGACTGGAGAGGGAGGGGGAGAGGAGTGGGGGAAGGGGGAGAAGGGTGGGAGGAGGGGGAGGGAAATGGGAGGCTGGGAGGAGGCGGAAACTTTTTTTTCTTTTTCTCAATAAGAAATTAAAAAAAGGAAATATTTAGACTAGGGAAAACCACACAGACAGAAGGCACATCAGTTTTCCAAGGGCATGTAGAAACATTGGGGGTAGATACATGTCATGTAAGGGGAACAAAATTTAATTTAATTGCATGGATTTAGTCTTTTCTTCTCTCTCTCTCTCTCTCTCTCTGTCTCTCTCTCTTTCTGCATGTTTGTCTGTCTGTCTCTTTCTGCATGTGCATTTATTTAGAGCCTTCTTTCTTCTATGACCTGATCAACTACTTTTATTAGTATGAGGAAATCCCTAACAATAACCACCATCATTATAAGAGAGAAAGAAAGAAAGAAAAGAAAAGAAAAATCATGTAGCTTTAAGAGGGTAAAAATACACTCCATGTGAAATGATGGTGCAATAATAATGATAAAGAAAATATAATACAACAATGATATGCTGTGCATGGTAGACATAACTTTAATCCCAGTACTTGGGAGGCAGAGCCAGAACAATCTCTGTGAGTTCAAGGACAGTTTGTTAAACATAATGTGTTCTAGGCTGGCAAGTGCTACAGAGTGAGACCTTGTCTTAAAAATAAAGAGAAGAGGATTATGATAATAAAAGGAGGAGAAAATAACAGCAAATGTTTGCTGTGGGCTGGGGACTGAATTAAATGCTTTAAATGTTATTCTTCTAAGAGTCTTTGACATAGCGACTATTATTTTTCTGATTTTGTTAATGAGAAAATTGAGTTACATACAAGCGAACCAATTTGCTAGAGGTCATATAACAAGAAAACAAAGAATGAGGACTGAAATCTCATTATCTGAGAGCAAAAATCTTAGCATCTGGAATCTGCAAGGATATGAGACAAATTGATGTATATGTCTGTGCTAGTAGTTTGTTTTGGTCAATTTGATCCTAGCTGGTATAATCTGGGAAGGAGGAACCTCAATTATAAAACTACTTTCATCATTTGATTTGGGAGGGTCCAGACCATTGTTAGTGTTGCCATGCCTGGCAGGTAGTCATGGGTTGTGCAAAAAAGCAGGTTGGACAAGACATGAGAACAAGTCAGTAAGCACATTTCTTTAAGGGTCTTTGACTCAGTTCCTACATTGAGCTCCAGTCTTGACTTTGCTAGATGGGAGATGGTCAGTGATGTTTATGTATGAGCAAAACAACCCCCTTCTCCCACATGTTACTTTTGCTGATGGCTTTCACCACAATAAGAGAAAATGAATTAGAACAGTGCAACAAAACAGTCAAGTAAATGAACTATCCAGTCCTCTTCAGTTATAAACTTGTTATGGTGGAACTTGCCTGTCATTTTCCATTCTAAAGGCAAGATGATGAATATTTTAAGGTTATTCTTGGGTTATATGGTGAGTATTGAAGCCTTTGTGTGATATACAATTGTTGTAGGTGGGTCATCTGTCTATCTGTTATTCTCATTGGTTAATAAAGAAACTGCCTTGGCATTTTGATAGGGCAGAAAATTAGGTGGGCAGAGTAGACAGAACAGAATTCTGGGAGAAAGAAAGCACAGTTGGTCAGATGCCATGGAGCAGCTGCCAGGTCAGACATGCTGAATCTTTCCCGACAAGCCACCACCTCGTGGTCCTACACAGATTACTAAATGTGGGTTAATGCAAGATGTGAGAATTAGCCAATTAGAGGCTGAAACTAATGGGCCAGGCAGTGTTTAAATGAATACAATTTGTGTGTTGTTATTTTGACTGTAAAGCTAACCATGTGGGAGCTGGGTGAGACGAAAAGCAGGCCTGCTTACCTCATCACTACAAAGCCTGCTCACCTCATTACTACATACAATATTTTGCTTCATTTTTTTTAAAAAAAGAATAGCACATGTTTGATGTGAGAGAGTCTTTTGTTTTGTGTTGATTTCATGGGTTAAATAAAGAAACTGCCTTGGCCCTTTAATAAGACAGAAAATTAGGTAGGCGGAGTAGACAGAATAGAATGCTGGGAGAACGAAGCCGAGTCAGGCAGTCGCCATGATTCTCCTCTCCAAGACAGACACAGGTTAAGATCTTTCCTGGTAAGCTACCACCTCATGGTGCTACACAGATTAATAGAAATGGGTTAATCAAGATGTGAGAGTTAGCCAATAAGAGGCTGGAACTAATGGGCCAGGCAGTGTTTAAAAGAATACCTAAAAATGGCATTCTTCTTCATCAATTAGCAATGAGAATCTTAAAATAATTTTCCTTCTAAATTGATTTATGGAAATTTGTTTAGGCTATAATTAGAGAAATGAAATAGGAATTAAATCAACCTAGTTCAGAGTCAGTAAGTTAAAGAATGCAAATAAAATGAACATGTATTTTCAGTATGCCATATATGATCTCTTTTGAATTATCCATCTGTAGAAATATCTGATGAAGGTAATTGAATTACTTTTATAAATGGTGAACAGATGTTGTAGAGTGTTTTGTTAGTATTTAAGTTAGGTTAGGTGGTGATACAAATAGAAAGGACTCGAGATCTAAGTAACTGAACACGTAATTTATTACTCTCAAAAAGTCCATTGCAAGTTCATCAGTTTTCTAGGACAAAATCCTTCTAAAATGTGACATAAAGGTACAGCTTGAATCCTTCTTGGAAGTTGGCCTTTACTTTCAGTTATGGTGGAAGTTCAAGAAAGCTGAAGTATTATGTTAGAATTCTTTCTGCTCAAGGATGGAATTAACACATCACTTCTGTTCAAAATTCCTCTATTGTAAGCAGTCAGATGGGATCTCCTAACTACAGAGACCTGGGAAGTGAATGTGAGCACAGAGCTATAGGATAAACTATAAATGTTTTTGCCATATTCTACAAATAATATAACTTTAAAAACATTTACTGAATACTCTTGAAAAAACTATATATGGATACAAAATGCACTTTAAATGCAATAATTTTATAAGCAATATACATATAGATATATTTTAAGAAATAACTGTATTTATGAAACTCCAAGATGATTTAACATGGCATTACTACACAATACTCCAAGAAGAAATTGAGAGAGTCCAATATTACCACTGCAACATTCTGCAGAGGTGACAAATCATTTATTTACTAGATGTTTTCTACAATGTTTCTTTTGATTCAAAGAATCTGAGATTTAGTCACCTATTTGAAATAAAAAAAAAATTGAGCCTCTCTCATCATGCCAAAATACTTGTACCATGACATTATTAGTGTAACTTCTGTAATAAGTGTTGTTGAAACATAAACTTATAATTTACACTACTGTGATATAGAATGTAAAGTAAATATATTTTAACACATTTTTAACATTAGTGGTGAACATGACTCAGCAACAGTCACAAGGCACCAGATCCTTAGTAATATATAGACACAAAAAGATAAATGATATCATCATTACATAAATTTAACTTCTATTACACTTCAGTACTAATGCTTAGGATAAGAAACATTTAATGAACATACATACAAATATTTTGGCAGTTGTTTATGTACACAACACACAGCATACTAGAAATCTGGGACTCAACTTTGCTTATAGCAAACCAGCTTCAATATGAAGGCATTACAATTTCTTAAAAACCTTCTTTTTACATACTAAATATTTTGGCACATGTGCAATTTAAGCAGACCAATGAGATAATATCCAAAATTTAAGAAATGAAAAGTTTGAACTTTATATCATAACCATGAATTATATTTAAAAAGATCACCACTTGTCATAAAGAATATCACTGGATAATTATAATGGCAGAATGAAGTGTGTAAAACATCATAATGTTTATTAATAAAAACAAAGAAACAAAACCAAAGACAGTTTGCAATTATCCTCCTTCAAAAAAAATAACAGTTAATTCAAATCATTTAGTATTCTAATGTGAAATAGCATTTAGTACTAAAGAATGAATAATACTAAAATGGAGGTAAATGTCATAGCTTTTGGGACTTTATGCTGTAAACTGCTTTCTTGTTCTCTTGATACAGTACACAACAACATTCTATAGTTTCAGTGTGTAAGAAATAAATGGCTGCTGCACTGGCAAAAATAGGATGTGTAAGGATTAAAGGCACACTTTTCAGCTAGCTAGAGTAGCAAACAAACCCCCTCCCACTCCCTGACGAGAGTCCTTCCCCAATGTAAACAAAAACTTCTTGGAAAAAAAAAACATCAACCAAACATATCTACAAAATTAAATTTTGAACAACAATGCTGTCTTATCTTCAAAATGTCCACTCTAATTGTCAGCATGTTTCTGTACTTTAAAGATAGGCAAAAATTACATACATCTGAAAAAAATACATATATTTGACTGTACATTAAAGATATGCAAAAATTAAATATGTTTAACACTAGATATGTTTTTGGTTAAAATTATTCATTATTGAAAATATATTAATTGAACTCCAAATATTTTAATACTAGTAAGACAACTGAGTTTTGGTTCCCAGAGGAGTAACTATTAGACATAAAGAGAGACATTAAACAAACAAAACCCCATATAGAAGCTGCAAGCAACAAATATCTTTTCTGGCACAGTGGCATTTTACTGGCAATTTAAAGTCCAGAAAAAACTCTATTAACACAGGAAATCTCATGCATTTTGGTAAATATGACCTAGATTTTCACAGTTGAAGTTTCTTTAGATTTTGTTTCATTTTAGATACGGAAAGCCTAATTGGTTTTCCTTTATGTTACACTGATTTGTGACTTGAACTAGACTTCTTCTTCTTCCTCTTCTTACTGTGTTTCTTGTGATGTTTCTTCTTTTTTTTCTTCTTTATCTTTTCCATTTTTCTTTCTTGCTCATCGTGTTTTCTTTTCTTTTTTGCCTGCATCTCCTCTTCATAATCTGATTCGAATGAAGATTCTGAAGAGGATGGCTCTTCTTCAGGACAAGCCTTCTTTCTTTTTTTGCTGTAGCTTTTGGTATATTTTTCTTTTTCAGTTTCATCCTTTGTCTTTTTCTTCTTTAGAGGAAGTTCCTTGCTTGGTGATTCTGATTCAGAAGTGGAGCTTTCTGATGATTTGTGGGAATGGTTCTTCTTTCTCTTTCTTTTTTTCCCTTGTTTCTTTGGCTCATCCTCAGAATCTGAAGAACTGCTTGATGAATCGGAGCTTGATGAAGAGGATGTATACCGACAAGATTTCTTCTTTTTCTTTTTCTTTCTTTCTTTTCTTTTGGATGAACTGACATTTCCACCTAATACTTTCTCTCTGCTTTTCTCAAGTTCTTTCTTCCAATTTTGATTCATTTTTTCTTCAAATTCAGCCAATGCCTTGGAGCCTTTCTTTTTATTCTCTAATTGTTTCTTTACTTCTTCCCAGGTGGGTCTTGGTCGATTCAGATAATCTTGTATAGTTGGGCCTGCAGATTGACTTGTGCCCCTCCATCTGGCCATTGCTATAGGATTCATATATGCCACTCGATTATCACGTTTCCCCATGGCACCAGGTGGTTCTCAGAGCAGACTACCAGTTGGAAAAGAGAAGAATGTTAGGCCCACTTCTAAAGTTCTTCATCTGCTACTTTATCGAGGAGTCTCTATTGTGTTATAGAAGCAGATCAAACCATTATGGAATACCTTTAAGACATAATGATATATAAGAATAACTGTTACTTTAATAGTCATCATGGAAGAGGAGGGAAAATTGCATAAATATATGGAAGAGCAGGAACACAATGCAAGTTGCCCCTCTGTATTCTGTGAATATGTTTTGTTACCACTGGTTAATACAGAAGCTGCTTCAGCATGTGGCAGGGCAGAATTTAGCCAGGTGGTAAAACTAAAGTAAATGCAGGGAGAAAGAATGAGAAATTAGGCAGATACCATGTAGTTTTCCAAGAAGCGATGTGAAGTAACAAAACACAGCCTCATGGTAAAATATAAAATAATAGAAAAGGGTTAATTTAAGATGTAAGAGCTAGATAGGAATATGTATAAACCATTGGCCAAACAGTGTTATAATTAATATAGTTTTTGTATAATTATTTGAGTCTGAGTGACCAGGAAAAAAAGCACAATCTCTGTTTATAAGAACAGAGCAAAACAGTGCTTTATGAATTTTCTAAAACTGCTACACTCATAAACTCATAGTAGCTTTGGTTGCCTGGAAAAGATCAAGTATTCAATATTTTTCCATAGAGCTGGGACAAGCTCCAATTCTACATCTAACATAGGAGAAATAAACAGTTGATGGATTCTGGGACGAGAAATCCAGTCTTTTAAGAATGTGACTCCTGGTAGGTTGACCATGCTTTAGTGGATTATTCCATACCCATGAGCACATGAGCAACACGAATTAAGAGTCAGAGGATTATTTATTTATTTATTTATTTATTTATTTATTTATTTATTTATTTATTAAAGATTTCTGTCTCCTCCTTGCCACTGCCTCCCATTTCCTTCCCCCTCCCCCAATCAAGTCCCCCTCCCTCATCAGCCTGAAGAGCAATCAGGGTTCGCTGCCCTGTGGGAAGTCCAATGACCACCCACCTCCATCCAGGTCTAGTAAGGTGAGCATCCAAAGAGGATTATTTTAAAAAGAAAACTCTAAGTTTGTGGGTGGGGGATGGAATGATTGATCTAGGAGATATTAAAGGGTAAGAAGGGATAAATATGATAAAATTACATTTTCTCATTTATAAACACAGAAATTGATACATGGATTGGCTATGTGAAAGGAACATTCAGAACGAGGTTCCCAGAGACAGTCCTTTTTATTTTAGTACAGTATCTCATTATGATGTCCTTGGTTGCCTGGAAATCCTATCTCAAATGGGTTTGCCTGAAATTCACAGAAATTTGCCTGTCACTGCCTCCAAAGTGCTGGAATAAAAGGTATGTGCCACCATGCTCAATAAGAGTTAGTCATTTATGTACAGAAATCTGTAGAATAAAAACATTTATTTTGGATGAAGTAATAAAGGACATGTCAAGAAAGGGAAACTGTATGTGAAAAATTACTGGGATTATAAAGCTTACCATAAAATTACTGATGACATAGGCAAAGAGATGTTGATATGAGTGAGAGATATGGTTTCCCAAGCAGTCAGAAGCTTGGGAAGTCCTTCTGACTCTTAAAAATCTTTGTTCTAAGTCAAGTGGTGGTGATTCATGCTTTTAATCCCAGCACTCAGGGAGGTAGATCTCTGTTTGTTCTAGCCTGGTCTACAGAGTGAGTTCTAGGACAGCCAGAGATATACAGAGAAACCCAGTCTCAAAAAAAAACTCTGTTCTATAATTGAAAAAAAAAAAACACTGAAACCTTTTTAAGCAGAAGATAAAGATGATCAGACACATAAAAAGTTTTTCCATTACTCACTTTCTTCACTTCTGATCTATTAAACAATCTATACCTACCCAACACAATATGGACTGTATAGACTTAAATCATTCAACTGCTTTTCTAATTCACAGCCCCAAAGTCCATATACCTTCAAACCAAAAACATGGTTTGGTCTATCACAGGAATACCCAAGTCTCTAGTAACAACTTCTGTTTTAGTCAGGGTTTCTATTATTGTAAAGAGACACTGAAACAACTGTAATTCTTATAAGTTAAAACGATTAACTGAGGTGGCTCACTTACAGTTCGAAGGATTAGTCCATTATCATTATGAAGGGAAGCAAGACAACATGCAGACAGACATGATGCAAGAGTTGAGAGTCCTTACTTCTTGGTGCAAAAGCAAGAAGAAGTGAACTGTCTTATTGGGCATGGCTTGGACATACATGGAACATCAAAGCCCACCTCCACAGTGACACACTTTCTCCAACAAAACCATACCTACTCCAACAAGGCAGCCTTCCCTAATGGTGTCACTCCCTTTGGGGATCAGTTTTTAAAACTACTATAGTAAGTAACACATAAAAAAAGAAATAATTTCACTTAGAACATCAATTCTTATTACTGTGTAATATTTAGCTTCATTGATAAGCAAGTACTCTTTACCTTTAAATATTCAAAGAATTCTAAAGAATCTTAAACAAGAATATTAAGTGCAAGAGATGATCAAGGAAATTTACATATAAAAGTATATACTGAACTCTTCTTTTAAGAAACAAGGATCAACCTCTAATGAAATTCTATTATTAAAAAATAATATAGTTAAGTTCATTTACATGTTTGTGTCCTTTTAATGTCAGTGAATTAATTGTTCATGTTTATGATTTTATTTTTAAATTCTGTGTCCTGGAGTTCTTCTAGTTAATTGTCAGTGGTAAACATTTCTATGGAACTAGTAATTTTGAAGGTGACATAGTTTCTTGATTTTTTTTATAACATGTGAAGGGACCTGGGAATGTGGACTTCTTTTGTTGGTTATGGGTCTGATATAATTCTAGTCTGCCTCTATTAACTGAAAGTTTGTTTCTGTCAAAGCTTGGTTGATTTTATACTTGACCTGAGGTCCTTTGAATATTTCATGTTTTATTTAACTTGGAAAAATGGGTAACCAAGAAAACATGTGAGTCTGATGATTGACTAAATCCCTCTGGGCTGGACACTTGAGTATATTTACAGGATGTTTAGAACAAAGCTTCTTTATAGAGTAGCACAAATGATTGTTGGATCACAAAATACCTGACAACACTTAAACATTTCCAAGGATGCAGCAAATAAATTTTAATTTGAAATCAAATATAATAAAACCATGGTGTTTCTAGACATCCTTGTCTGTGTTATACTTTGTGATTTTACTACAATCTTGGTTTGTAACATACAATATATCTATTTTCTGTTCCACATACCAGCATGCCATGCCAACAAATACTCCCTAGAACACCTCAGATCAGATAAGAGAAAATTATATACACTGTGCATAGTGGTTACTACTGTACAGCCAAAATTGCCCAAGTTTATAGAAGTATAATGACTCAACTATCTTAAACATAAACTTCTAATATTTTCATACTATGATTTCTCAACATACATCCAGTCAAAGTTTAAATTGTATTGCTTTTGAATGATCAGGTTTTTTTTGTTGTTGTTTTTTTTGTTTTTGTTTTTTTTTGGAGAGGGGAGAGGTTCAAGAGAGAATTTCTCTGTGTGTAGCCTCGGCTGTTCTCAAATTCACTCTGTAGAGCAAGCAGGCTTAAACTCATAGAGGTCTGTGTATCCCTGCCTCCCAAATGCTTGGATTAAAGGAATGTGCCACCAAGACCAGGTTAGAATGATTAATTTTAAAAATTGTTGCTTGAGTTGCTCATTTGGGTTACATAAAACAATTATGCAGTGAATTTTTTGTCTGGTGATTAAGAGAAATTTTCCAATATTTTAAAAAATGACTCAAAATATATTTCTACTGTGGAATCCCTTTTCTGCATTGATAAATATAATATCAAAATACCAATGAACACTGAAAATGTCAATTACATTCTATGTCCTAATATTAAACAGTCAGATAACATACTGCTTTTCCTAAAAAAATAAACACACATATCTCATTAATAAATAGATTTCCTTTCAACTGAATAGATAAAAATATATACATATACAAGCTTTTTAAGTATAATTTCCTTATGATTCATGGTTGGTAAATGTTTCCTTTATCTATCTACTTTATACAGCTATATCAGGTCATGTAAACACAACTGTAAATGTAAAAAAAAAAGGGATCACAAGTGGAAAATTTTTGAAAAAACATAATTTAGAGAAAAGGAAACATAACTAGCTTTATAAAAGTAGGTAAGATATGGGGTAACATTGGAAAAACAAAAAAATACAGAAAAGCAACAGACATGGTACACACCTATAATTCTAGTATATGAGAGGTGGAGACAGGACAATTTAAGAGTTTAAGAGAAGCCTGCATTATACTGGGAGTTCAAGGCCATGCTGGCATTTCATGAGACCTTGTCACAAAAAGGAAAATATAAATACTTGATTTCATGGTAAAAGAACACTCCCTGAAGGTTTATAAAGGAGGGAAGCAATAAACAGTTCTTCCTACCCAACTATGATACCAAAAGTGGCATTGCATAATAACATTAAAGTTATAGTAATGGCACACATACCTTCTGGGTAGTCTACAGTTCTCTAATTGGAATTTAAAAGTGCTCAAAAAGAGGGAAATTATGCTCAGTACTGGAAACCTAGCCAATTACCCGGGACTATTGGTCATTGATCTTGGAGAACAACCTAACACTGTCACATTGTGAAATCAGCATAATCTGAAATATGTTCAAATTTGTGTCATTTTACACATATAAGTGCAGAAAAACACAAACAACCAAAATATATAGTTGTAAATCCCAGTGCCAACTATATATCTACAACACAGTTCCTATACATAGGCTCCAGTATCATTGTTGAAGAGAAGACAGAAAAATTAAAGGAGCCAAAGAATCAGTAAATAGTCTGTGAGTCTGTGTCTCCTAGGAATGCCATAAGCTATGCCCATAAATTCTCACCAACATGACTTCCTAAACATAAGTTGAAGAAGGACAATAATAATAGATATTTTAAAGTCAGTTGGGGCAATCCCATGAGGCCCCAAAACAAAACAAGGGACTGCAAGCAATTAAGGAATGCTGAGAGGTAAAGAAATAGTCTTTCCCTGTAAAGAGCTCACCAACTAATTATTCTATATCAAAGGGTAAGTCATGAAAATATATACATATGAGAGGTAATATTCATAATGAGAATATTGTGTTTAAACATTTAGGAATATATATATATGTGTGTGTGTGTATTACATCATACTATATTATATAATTACATAACCCTAAATGTATATATAATATGTTATGTGTGTGTATGTGTAATAATAGTTAAAAAATAAGAAACCATGAATTTATTTATTTATTTATTATTATTATTATTTTTCTTTTTGGTTTTTCGAGAGAGGGTTTCTCTGTAGCTTTGGTGCCTGGTGCCTGTCCCGGAACTAGCTCTTGTAGACCAGGCTGGCCTCAAACTCCCAGAGATCCACTTGCCTCTGCCTCCCAAGTGCTGGGATTAAAGGCGTGTGCCACCACTGTGAATTTGAGAGAGAGTAACGGGGAGTGCATGGGAAGGTTTCAAGGAAGGAGAGGGAAAAGGGGATTGATATAATTACATTATAATGCTCAAATAATTATTAAAATATTTTTTTAAAAAATAAATGGAATCAATCCCACAATTTCTTGTAAGAACTGAGGTGAAAAACAGAATATAATGGGGATTGATGGAAGACAAATATATTCTACATATTATATGTATATAAACATTGGCCTTTGCAGCTTGGTTGTGGTGGAACACACTTTTAATCCCAGCAATGGGGGTACAGAGGCAGGCAGATTTCTGTGACTTTGAGGTCACCTTGTTCTACAAAATCTAGTTCCAGGACAGGTACCAAAACTACAGAGTAAACCTGTCTCATAAAAAAAAACACACAAACAAAAACATTGGCCTTTGTTTTTGCTCAATGATATATGTGTTAATTTTGTTTGTTAAGAGGAATTTTTGGGCCTGCTGATAAAAATTTGAAATAAATACAAAGGAAAATGGAAAGGGCACTGAAATCAAGCAAATATGTAAAATATTTAAGAGATCTTTGAACCTACACAATAAATAATCATTTTCTAAATGATAATATACAATTAATAAGGAAAAGTCACACTAACAGTCTCCTGTTCATGTATGACAAGATGTATCATTTTCTTACTAAGGTAAGTTTATTTTTAAACAAATCTAATTATTCCTTGCCTTTTCCATACTATTATTCCCTTCTATTCATTTCTCAGATTCACAAACTTTGTATTTGTTCTGAGAACCATGTAGTTTAACCATGATCACCATTGTTACTACTGCAATATCCATTGTAGCCTGGTAGGGAGTCATCAATGGATGCACAACCAAGGACAAGGACTCCCTTCTTCCATGAGTCTATCAATAGGAAGTAGTTAAATAGTGAGGAATAGGAAAATTGCAGTTCCTCCATCCTTGCCTGACTATTCATGGGAACATTCTTATGTAGAGCTAGTACAATTAAGCAATGCTTAGTTTCTAAAATGTTGGTAAGGCAGTGGCTGTCTAATGCTCAGAGATGGAAATTTACAGCCATTTCTATTATCTTCTGGCTATTATGGTCTGTCATCTCCCCTTTCCTCAGTATTCCCTGGGCCTTTGAAAGAATAGTGTAGATGTCCTTTTTAGTTTTGAGCACTCAACAATTAGTTATTGTCTGCACTTTATGCAGGAATAAATCTCTGTCTTTATTACACTCTACAGGAAAAGGCAGGTTCTTTGTTTAAGAGTAAGAATGGTAATTGTGGCAGGGACAGGGAACTCGGAAGTTCCTCAACCCCCTATCCTTCCTGGGCTCTCTGTAGGGCCTCTACTCCCTGCATACTGCCTCTTTCTTACTATCCCACCCATCTTGCATCCAGAACCCTCCCTTCTTCGGCCCCTCTGCCCTCTGTGGGCACATAACATCACCCAGCTCAGCCTGTCTGGGCGCTGGGTCCGAATCCTCAGGGCACCCAGGTGGACGGGAGTTCCTTTGTTTCAATAGCCTGCCTGCACCAAGCAAGGTAGGCGCTTTGTTGACGAGCTACCCAACCAGCACGGAGACCTGATCTCGGCGCCAGGAGAGCCAGCACTGGGCACGGAGACCTGATCTCGGCACCAGGAGAGCCAGCATTGGGGAGAGCCATCATTGGGCTCAGAGATCTGATCTCGGCACCAGGAGATCTATCACTGGGGAGAGCCATCACTGGGAAGGTACATAAGTAGGCAAGAAGAACTGATCCTGTTAAAGAAGATCCATACGGGAGCATTCAGAGGAAGAGATGGGCAGGCGCTAATGCAAGAATTCACCCAACAATCTGAAAAGCAACATGAAACCACCAGAAACCAGCGACCTCACAATAGGAGGACATAAACACATTAATCAAGAAAAAGTAGAAAAAATTGACTTTATGAAAGTGATTGACGCCCTTAAACAGCATGTAAAGAACGCTCTTATAGAAATGGATGAGAAATATAACAGAAAGTTTGAAGAATTGAATAAATCAGTGAATGATACCCTAGAAAACCAAGGAAAAACAATCAAACAGATAATGGAAACAGTTCAAGACTTGAAAACTGAAATGGAGGCAAAGAAGAAAACACAAACAGAGGGTCGGCTGGATATGGAAAATTTAAGTAAACAAACAGAGACTACAGAAACAAGCATAACCAACAGAATATAAGAGATGGAAGAAAGAATCTCAGATTCTGAAGATACCATAGAGAAAATAAACACACTGATCAAAGAAAACAGCAAGTCCAACAAACTCTCATCACAAAACATTCAGGAAATCTGGGACACAATAAAAAGACCAAACCTAAGAATAATAGGAGTAGAAGAAGGAGAAGAAGTGCAGCTCAACGGTCCAGAAAATATATTTAATAAAATTATAGAAGAAAACTTACCCAACCTAAAGAAAGATATACCTATGAAGATTCAAGAAGCATACAGAACACCGAATAGGCTGGATCAAAAAAAAATCCCTTCGCCATATAATAATCAAAACACAAAGCATACAGAATAAAGAAAGAATACTAAGAGATGCAAAGGAAAAAGGCCAAGTTACTTATAAAGGCAAACCTATCAGACTTACACCTGACTTCTTCATGGAAACCATGAAAGCCAGAAGGTCCTGGATAGATGTATTGCAGAAACTAAGAGACTATGGATGCAATCCCAGTCTACTATACCCAGCCAAGCTTTCATTCACTATAAATGGAGAAAATAAAACTTTCCAGGACAAAAACAAATTCAAACAATATGTAGCCACAATTCCAGCCTTACAGAAAGTAATAGAAGGAAAATCACTAACCAAGGAGTCCAACAATGACCACAATAACTCAAACATCTAGAGACCCTTCACCAGCTCAACTCAAAGAAGGGAAACACACAAACTCTACAACTAGAAAAGTGATTGGAGTTAACAAACACTGGTCATTAATATCACTTAATGTCAATGGGCTCAACTCACCTATAAAAAGGGACAGGCTAAGAGATTGGATACGAAAACAGGATCCAACATTCTGCTGTTTACAAGAAACACACCTCAACCACAAAGACAGGCACCTACTCAGAGTAAAGGGCTGGGAAAAGGCTTATCAAGCAAATGGACCAAAGAAACAAGCAGGTGTGGCCATACTAATCTCTAATAAAGTTGACTTCAAACTTAAATCAATCAGAAGAGATGGAGAGGGGCATTTTATACTCATAACAGGAACAGTTCATCAGGATGAAGTCTCAACCCTGAATATCTATGCCCCTAATATAAAAGCACCCACGTACATAAAAGAAACACTGCTAAAACTCAAGGCAGCCATCAAACCACACACACTAATAGTAGGAGACTTCAACACTCCTCTCTCACCAATGGACAGGTCAATCAGACAGAAACCTAACAGAGAAACAAGAAAATTAATGGAGGTAATGAAGCAAATGGACTTAACAGACATCTATACAGCATTCCACCCAAATAGGAAAGAATATACCTTCTTCTCTGCAGCTCATGGAACCTTCTCGAAAATTGACCACATAGTCGGTAACAAAGCAAACATCCACAATTACAAAAAAATATTAGTAACCTCCTGTGTCTAATCAGATCACCATGGATTAAAGTTAGAATTCAACAGCAAGGCTACCCCCAGAAAGCCTACAAATTCATGGAAACTGAACAGTCAACTACTGAACCACACCTGGATTAAGGAAGAAATAAAGAAATTAAAGTCTTCCTGGAATTCAATGAAAATAAAGAAACAACATATTCAAACTTATGGGACAAAATGAAAGCAGTCCTAAGAGGAAAGTTCATAGCACTAAGTGCCCACTTAAAGAAAACAGAGAAAGCACACATTGGTGACTTAACAACCCACCTGAAATCTCTAGAAAAAAAGAAGCAGACTCACCTAGGAGGAGTAGAAGACTGGAAATAATCAAACTGAGGGCTGAAATCAACAAAATAGAAACACAGAAAACAATTCAAAGAATCAATGAAACAAAAAGCCAGTTCCTGGAGAAAATCAACAAGATTGATAAACCCGTATCCAAACTAATCAAACGGCAGAGAGAGAATTTGCAAATTAATAACATCAGAAATGAAAAGGGGGACATAACCACAGACACAGAGGAAATTCAGAGAATCATTAGATCTTACTACAAAAGCCTGTATGCCACAAAACTGGAAAATCTAAAAGAAATGGACACTGTTAGTCGCAAAGAATTAGAAGCGGTTATCAAAAACCTCCCTACCAAAAAAAGCCCAGGACCAGATGGTTTCAATGCAGAATTCTACCAGAACTTCCAAGAAGACCTAATACCTATACTCCTTAATGTATTTCACAACATAGAAACAGAAGAGTCATTGCCAAATTCCTTTTATGAAGCTACAGTTACTCTGATACAAAAACCGCACAAAGACTCAACCAAGAAAGAGAATTATAGGCCAATCTCAATCATGAACATCGATGCAAAAATCCTCAACAAAATACTGGCAAACCGAATCCAAGAACACATTAGAAAAATTATCCATTATGATCAAGTAGGCTTCATTCCAGAGATGCAGGGCTGGTTCAACATACAAAAATCTATCAATGTAATCCATCATATAAATAAACTGAAAGAAAAAAACCATATGATCATTTCATTAGATGCTGAAAAAGCATTTGACAAAATTCAACATCCCTTTATGATAAAAGTCTTGGAGAGATTAGGGATACAAGGGTCATACCTAAATATAATAAAAGCTATTTACAGCAAGCCGACAGCTAACATCAAATTAAACGGAGAGAAACTCAAAGCCATCCCACTAAAATCAGGAACACGACAAGGCTGTCCACTCTCTCCATACCTCTTCAATATTGTGCTTGAAGTTTTAGCAATAGCAATAAGACAACATAAGGGGATCAAGGGGATTCGAATCGGAAAGGAAGAAGTTAAACTTTCGTTATTTGCAGATGATATGATAGTGTACATAAGCAACCCCAAAAACTCCACCAAAGAACTCCTACAGCTGATAAACACCTTTAGTAATGTGGCAGGATACAAGATCAACTCCAAAAAATCAGTTGCCTTCCTATACACTAAAGATAAAGAAGCCGAGAGGGAAATCAGAGAAGCATCACCTTTCACGATAACCACAAACAGCATAAAGTATCTTGGGGTAACTCTAACCAAGGAAGTGAAAGATCTATTTGACAAGAACTTTAAGGCATTGAAGAAAGAAATTGAAGAGGATACCAGAAAATGGAAGGATCTCCCTTGCTCTTCGATTGGGAGGATCAACATAGTAAAAACGGCAATTCTACCAAAGGCAATTTATAGATTCAATGCAATCCCCATCAAGGTCCCATCAAAATTCTTCCAGATCTTGAGATGACAATAATCAACTTTATATGGAAAAACAAAAAACCCAGGATAGCCAAAACAATCCTATACAATAAAGGAACTTCTGGAGGCATTACAATCCCTGACTTCAAAGTCTATTACAGAGTTACAGAAATGAAAACAGCATGGTACTGGCATAAAAACAGAGAAGTCGACCAATGGAATTGTATAGAAGACCCAGTTTTTAGCCCACATACCTATGAACACCTCATTTTCGATAGAGGAGCTAAAAGTATACAATGGAATAAAGAAAGCATCTTCAACAAATGGTGCTGGCACAACTGGATGTCAACCTGCAGAAAAATGAAAATAGACCCATATCTATCACCAAGCACAAAACTCAAGTCCAAATGGATCAAAGACCTCAATATCAGTCCGAACACACTGAAACTAATTGAAGAGAAAGTGGGAAGTACCCTACAACAGATGGGCACAGGAGATCGCTTCCTAAGTATAACCCCAGCAGCACAGACATTAAGGGCAACATTGAATAAATGGGACATACTGAAACTGAGAAGCTTCTGTAAAGCAAAGGACACTGTCACTAAGACAAAAAGGCAACCTACTGACTGGGAGAAGATCTTCACCAACCCTGCAACAGACAAAGGTCTGATCTCCAAAATATATAAAGTACTCAAGAAACTAGACTTTAAAATTCTAATCAACCCAATTAAAAAATGGGGCACTGAACTGAACAGAGAATTCTTAACAGAAGAAGTTCAAATGGCCAAAAGATACTTAAGGCCATGCTCAACCTCCTTAGTGATCAGGGAAATGCAAATCAAAACAACTTTGAGATATCATCTTACACCTGTCAGAATGGCTAAAATCAAAAACACCAATGATAGCCTTTGCTGCAGAGGTTGTGGAGAAAGCGGTACCCTCATCCATTGCTGGTGGGAATGCAAACTTGTGCAACCACTTTGGAAATCAGTGTTTCGGTTTCTCAGGAAATTCGGGATCAACCTACCCCTGGACCCAGCAATACCACTCTTGGGAATATACCCAAGAGATGCCCTATCACATGACAAAAGCATTTGTTCAACTATGTTCATAGCAGCATTATTTGTAATAGCCAGAACCTGGAAACAACCTAGATGTCCTTCAATGGAAGAATGGATGAAGAAAGTGTGGAATATATACACATTAGAGTACTACTCTGCCATAAAAAACAATGACTTCTCGAATTTTGCTTGTAAATGGATGGAAATAGAAAACACTATCCTGAGTGAGGTAACCCAGGCCCAAAAAGATGAACATGGGATGTACTCACTCATAATTGGTTTCTAGCCATAAATATAGGTCACAGAGTCTATAATTTGTGATCCTAAGGAAGCTAAACAAGAAGGTGAACCCAAAGAAAAACATACAGTTATTATCCCTGCTATGGGAAATAGACAAGATTGCTGGGCAAAAAATTGGGACCTTGGGGGTGCGGTGGGATAGGGGTAAGGGGAGATGGGGAGAGAAAAGTGAGAAGGGGAAGATGGGGGGAACTTGGGGAAACGGGAGGATTGGGGATAAAACAAGGTTGGATAGAGGAGCAGGGAATCACATAACTTAATTAAGGGAACTACCTTAGGGTTGGTAAGAGACATGAACCTAGAGTGGCGCCCAGGTGCCCAGGGCAATGTCCCCAGTTAGTTCCTTGGGCAGCTGAGGATAGGGAACCTGAAATGACCCTATCCTATAGCCATACTGATGAATATCTTGCATATCACCATAGAACCTTCATCTAGCGATGGATGGAGATAGAGACAGAGACCCACACTGGAGCATCGGACTAAGCTACCAAAGTCCCAATGAGGAACAGAAACGAGGGAGAACGTGAGCATGGAAGTCAGGACCACGAGAGGTACGCCCATCCACCGAGACAGTGGGGCTACTCTATTGGAAGCTCACCAAGGCCAGCTGGACTGTGACTGAAAAAGCATGGGATAAAACCGGACTCTCTGAACATGGCGGACAATGAGGGCTGATGAGAAGCCAAGGACAATGGCATGGGGTTTTGTTCCTACTTCATGTTCTGGCTTTGTGGGAGCCTAGCCAGTTTGGATGTTCACCTTCCTAGACCTGGATGGAGGGGAGAAGACCCTGGACTTTCCACAGGGCAGGGAACCCTGACTGCTCTTCAGACTGGAGAGGGAGGGGGAGAGGAGTGGGGGGAGGGAGAGAGGGGCGGAAGGAGGGTGAGGGAAATGGGAGGCTGGGAGGAAGCATGGATTTTTTTTTCAATAAAAAAGAATGGTAATTGTGTTCGAGTATAAACATGTTTAGAAGGGAGCCACAACATTTAAACAATATTCTATAGTTTGATTTGCTATTTCTAATTATGAGATACATAATAGTATTTGTTTGTTGTTTCTTAAGTTTCTTATAATTCTATTGTGATTATCTATTGTGTTAGAGACTATTTTATATGTCACAGAGAATATACTCTAATGAAATTGTCAAATCACAGATATTAATCAAATGAAAGTATAAATTAAAATTTTTGTTAGAAATATAAAAGAAATTTAAAGGATGTTGAGATAGATACAATGAGCGTCTCAATCCAGAAGAAAAAGTGAAATATGAGATACTGGAATATAATGTAAAACCTGAGCTAGGCAGATGAATAAAAGAGCCAAAACTATCTGAATAATTAATCTGAAATAATACACATGGTAAGAACCCTCAGGTGAAACAGAAAAGTTGACTACAGTGCAAACTATTTGTATTATTATAACAAACTAATCATCCCCATTTCTTCATTTTTTAAAGTGATTGTATGTATGTCATTTGTCAGTGAACATGCTTAGATAAAACTTGAGATAAATGCCAGTTAACTAAAACTGTATATTAATGTTTCAAAATATAGCCCCTTTTCTACTAAAGATAGTTGTTTTATAGATTTCTAGTTTACAAATTATTATCATGAATTTTCAGTGGTATTTATTACTTGTTCATGAAGTCTCACAAATAAAGTTACTTGAGTCAGCAGCATTTTTTTTAAAATGGTTGTCAATTGCTCTGAGACTTAGCCTAAAGCATTCATTCTTTTGAAAAGATTTGGCCAATAAAAAATGCTTAATATAATTTTGCTCATTATAGCTCATATAAGTTTAAGTACCCTGCTACTAAACCCTTTTGGAAAACTACTTGAAGGATTTCAGGTATCATTGATTCTACTAAACTATAAAATGACAATCATTTAATCATGTATAATAGCAATGTTTCAACACACTCTCTTTTACCATTTCCCATTAGTTGATAAGAGAGAAAAGACAAGAACAATCTAATGCATGGGCCAAATAAGAGATAATGAGGTTTTAGGGGCAAATTTAATGATACTTTGAAATTCTTGGGAATCCTTAGCTCTAGAAAGTATGATACATTTTTTTACAAAATAAAACTCTAGGATAAACACATCGTATATTGGTTATGTACATGACTGTTCTGAAGGAAGACTTGCTGCTCTTATCTTGAGTCAGATCAACATATTCAAAAAGTACTATGTTAAATCAATGTTTCTCCAGTGATTTCCCTGTAATATAGCTCTGCCACTGAATATTAACAGGGGAAACCATACAAAATTGCCAATGCTACTTCTAATTTCTTACCTCTTCCATTATTGTCAAATGTCAAGAGATCTATTTCTGCAGTTGTAAAGGTGGTACAGATTATAGTAGCAATGAAGGATTGCAGGTGGAAGAGATAAAAATATAAAACAATGGCTGAGGAAGGAGTCTGGACATCATTTAGACAGCTGTTAGATAAATGAGTAAAATAACCCTCTGATGTTTTTTAGCAAAGGAATACATGGTAAATTTAATAATTGGAAGATAAGCCACAGTATACTGTTCAAATGTTTAGATTTTATGTTAATAAAACAATGCCATTTAAAATAATTAATAAAAATTGGCAAATTTTGCTCAAACACAATAGAATATGCCTTCTCAGTACCACATGGGACCTTCTCTAAAATTGACCACATTCTTGGTAACAAAGCAAACCTCAACAGAAACAAAAGAAAATTGGAATAACCTGCTGAATCTTATTGGATCATCATGGTTTAATGTTAGAATTCAACAACTCTAATTGCAAAAGGCCTACAAACACATGGAAATTGAACAGTGATCAATTAAATCACCACTGGGTCAAGGAAGAAATAAAAAAAGAAATTAAAGACTTCCTATAATCCTTTAAAAATGAAAGCACATTTATCCAAACCTATGGGACACTATGAAACCAGTGCTTAGAGGAACATTCATAGTACTAAGTGCCTACATAAAGAAGTGGAGAATCTCACACTAGCGACTTAACAGCACACTTGAAAGCTCTAGAACAAAAAGAAGCAGACTCAACATGAGGAGTAGACAATATGAAATAATCAAATTGAGGGCCAAAATCAATAAAGTAGAACAAAGAAAACAATGCAAAGATTCAATGAAACAAAGAGTTGGTTCTTTGAGAAAATCAACAAGATAGAGGTCAGGTAGGACAATTGTGCAAGCACAAGAAAGTGCATGCAATCTCACAATAAGAAAAAAAATGGCCAAGAAAACCTGTCAGAAGACTAAAAGCATGGTAACTAATGACACATGCTTCTAGCCAATAACAACATGCCAGCAGTGACCACGAGTTTCAAAAGGACCAACCAGAAATGTTTCTGCTGCAGCTCAATTTCCCTAACCCCATAAAACCCTCAACCTGCTTCTGTATTGGAATCTCCCAGAGTCTATGCCATTGCCTCCATGTCATCTCCCCTCCCCACCCCTGACCAGGGAAATGGAGATGTTACAAGAGGCAGCAGCAGCAACAAGTCTGCAAAAAGTACAACTGGTGCCCAATGTGGATGGAACATTTCTTTTGCTCACTTTTTCGGTCCTTCTTACTCTATTTTGGGCACTTTTCTGCTTGCTGACCCAGCTGTTGTTTCTGTCCCAACTCTCCACCAGTGTCTTGAGTCAACCCTTTTGAGTGTTTTCAGTGAGCTGACCCCTAGTTTTGTTTCTAAGCTCTTGGTTAGTTGGGGCTTTTATTTTTTTTCTGTCCCTACATTTTCTTTTGTTCCCGTTTATCTTCCTGATTAGGAACTCTGCATTGTGACTTTGTTCATAAGGGCTGACCACCCAGGAGGTATAACCAATAAAGTAGCTTCTGAACAGGTCCTTTACATCTGCAGACACTGTCTGAGCATATGTCTGTGGCCCAACAAACTGCAGAAATTCCTCACTATAAGCAACACACTTAGTCTGAGAACATTACTCTCCCCTTCCCTTCTGTGATCGTCCTTATATGGGCTCCCTCAAAGCCTGAGAACAGCTGATGATATTTGCCTGGGTACTCTCTCTGGGATTTTCTGAAGGCTCTCTTGCTTTAAGGGTAGTCCCAACTGGTATGGGAGGTCCTTCTGTATATGTGCTGCTTTTATTGGTTAATGAATAAAGAAGTTGCCTTGGCCTGTTGATAGGGCAGAACTTAGGTAGGCGGAGAAAACTAAACTGAATGCTGGGAAAAAGAAGGGCAAAGTCAGAGAGAAGTCATGAAGCTGCTGCCGGAGACAGACACACTGAGTCTTTTCTGGTAGGCCACGACCTCATGGTGACACACAGATTAATGGAGATGGGTTAATTAAGATATAAAAGTTAGCCAATAAGAAGTTAGAGCTAATGGGCCAAGCAGTGATTTTAATTACATAGTTTCTGTGTGATTATTTTGGTTCTGGGTGGCTGGGATGAACAAGCAGTCCTCCTCCAATGGCCAACCACTCCTCAGAGTGTACACTGTTGGACTTCCTCTCCTAGTCTCTATTCTCAAGTGATCTAGTTACATGACCACCTATCAAAGAACCATTAGGACAGTGACTGGTCTCTTGATTCACAGAAGGACTTTGGCAATTTGACTGTGATTGAATCCCCATTCACTTTTGGGATCTGAACATTCAAATGACTACTTCCACTAGCTTGAATCTGGAGCTGAGTGTAGGGACCGAGATGCAGTTGTTGCCACTCACCCTGTGTCTTCTGGCCTCTTTCATCTTTGCTGCCCCACCTCACAAGCTACTCCTGTGGCCCATTATGAATGGTGCCCCTTCCCCAGAGGGGAAGATTTTTACCTGATTTACCCTTGCCCAGTTGTAAACATTTAACTAGAACTTGCACCACATGTACCCCATTGACCCTGTTGGAACTTCTGAATAAGGCAGGCATAAAGCCTAGAAGATTGGTTCCCAATGTGATGTAGGTGGGTCTTCTTTCTATGTGTTATTTTATTGGTTAATAAAGAAACTGCCTTGGCCCTTTGATAGGACAGAAAATTTGGTAGGCAGAGTAAACAGAACAGGAAGTGAGGTCAGACGCAATGGAGCCAGCCACCAGGTCAGACATGCTGAATCTTTCCCAGTAAGCCATCACCTTGTGGTGCTACACAGATTACTAAATATGAGTTAAAGCAAGATGTGAGAATTAGCCAATAAGAAACTGAAACTAATGGGCCAGGCAGTGTTTAAAAGAATACAGGACTGAGAGGGGTGCACCCACACACTGAGACAATGGAGATGTTGTATTGGGAACTCACCCAGGCCAGCTGGCCTGGATCTGAAAAAGCCTGGGATAAAACTGGACTCGCTGAACATAGTGGACAATGAGGACTACGGAGAACTCAAGAACAATGGCAATGGGTTTTTGATCCTACTGCACGAAGTGGCTTTGTGGGAGCCTAGGCAATTTGGATGCTCACCTTACTAGACCTAGATGGAGGTGGGTGGTCCTTGGACTTCCCACAGGGCAGGGAAACCTAATTGCTCTTTGGGCTAACGAGGGAGGGGGACTTGACTGGGGGAGGGGGAGGGAAATGGGAGGCAGTGGCGGGGAAGAGTCAGAAATCTTTAATAAATAAATAATGAAGAAACAAAAAAAAAGAATACAATTTGTGTGCTGTTATTTTGGGGGCTAAGCTAGCCAGGCGGCTGGGAGCTGGGTGGCAGGAATGCAGCCCACTGCTCCTTCTACACCAATGCACTTTGGCAGATAGATGTCACTCATTATGCCCCCATTTGACAAGCTTAAATATAACATGTAATTATTGACACCCATCCCTCTTTTCTTTATGCTTTGGCCCAAACAGAGGAAAAGGCTATACAAGCTATCAAGGCACCAAAGAAAGCCATGTTGGTTATGGGAGTACCCTTGGCAATAAAAACTGACAATGGTTCAGTTTATACCTCTCAAAGCTTTATGGACTTCTTACAGAACTTCAAAATCAAACAATCAACAGGTATTACATATAATCCCCAAGGTCAGGCAATTATGGAAAGAATAAAGACCTTCTTAAAAGGATAAATGGATCCTCACCTAGCCTTGGTGGAGGCTGTCTTCAAAAGCAAAATTTCTTGGCCTCTGATGAGAAGGCCCTTAACCCTGTTTATAAACACTGGGCTTCCCTCCCTAGGGAAACTCCACTCCCACTTGTAAGATGGAGGGATCCCTTACCCACCCACCCCATAGAAATCCTGCTTAGGTCAATAAGCCCATATTTGGCAATTGGTCCCTCTGTGGAAATGATGCTTGCATAGATTTAAACACCTCCTATTTTTATGAGGAGGCAATTATCATAATGGAACCATTAAGGGCAATAAATCATTTGAGGACTCAATCCAAACAATACCAAAAACAAATTTTACTTTCAACAGATGCCCATCTATGTCAAGAACCCCTTCTTCCTTTTACTAACCAATGCTAGTACAGCAAATGTAAACTGCACAAGCCTCTGCATGCTGGATGCCTGTTGGAATCCTAAAGAAGCTTCTAATGCAGTCTTGGTATGTATCCCTTGCATTCTTATGGATGCCTATTGCCAAAGTTATCTGTTATTATAAGACAGAGCTTATGAGTCCCACTAGAATAAAGAGATACTTTGAAATAACTACAGAAAACACTGCAGCGATCTTGCTTGCAGTAGCTACGACCTCTCTTATTCAAACAGGAACCATGGCCAATGCCTTAAACATGGCCATAGAACAATCAGCTGAAGTGTGCAGCACGAAACAGTTAATTATGCTCACTTTCATATGGACATTATAAATTTAGAGCAGCAAATTAAATTAGATAAAAATATAATACTATTGCATAAGGGCCAATTGTGATCCTCGATTTCAATCCCTTTGCTTAACTCCATATAGAATTTCTAAGATGTCCTTGGCCTGACAGCAACTAAGATATAGCTTATTACTTTTCAGTTTTGACTGGTTCTCTTTTCATGATCACAATAAATATAATCAAAGACCTTTATGGCTCACAGCAAACAATCTATGCCAAAAATTTCAACTAAATAGTCTTTCATCAATATTTCAGATATACCACATTCTTTCTATCCTGGGCCTTTGCACATAGTGTTTCCTTCCACAGTCATGACTTGTGATTATTTAGAGAAGTCTTTTTATAACCTTGGAAATTGTCAGGTCTCATAGATATACTTTGATAGGATTTTATACATTTTATTTTATTGTTTTTTTTTCTTTTTTTTATTTTCGAGACAGGGTTTCTCTGTAGCTTTTTTTGGTTCCTGTTCTGAAACTAGCTCTTCTAGACCAGGCTGGCCTCGAACTCACAGAGATCTGCCTGCCTCTTCCTCCCGAGTGCTGGGATTAAAGGCGTGTGCCACCACCGCCCGGCTATACATTTTATTTTAATACTCACAACATTTAACACTGAGAAGTAGTGTAAACATTCTTATTTTCCTTAACCAGATTATGTTTTCTTTTGTTGTTGAATTTCATTTAATTGTTAGTTTATTCATTTATTCCTGTTTTTACATCCTTACTTCTGTTTCCCCTCCCTCCCTTCCTCCAAGTCTCTTTCCTATCACCTCTCTGCCCCCAGCCCTCAATATACTCCTCCTTTTTTATGTTTAGGAAATGGAAGGTTTCTGATGAGCATCAACAAAAAATGGCATATCAATTTGGAGTAAAACTAAGTACCTACCTGATTTTCAAGGCTGCACAAGGCAACCCAGTATGAGGAGCAACTTCCGTTGTTCATTTTAGCAATGACTTGATCACTATTATTCTTCTTTGCTTCATTATCAGCACCAAATAAAAGCACATCATTCCCTCTTTGTCAATTACTTACCTAATTTGGAATCTGGATTGTTCACACTTCTTTCACCTCTCCAGATTACTCCTTTTAAATTCTTTTTCAGGTTCTTTCCCATTTAACATACATGAAAGAAATGAGATAGTTTGTTAAAATCCTTCTGGTAATTTGTCAATAAGATCTAAGTTATAGAATGAAAACTTAAAATAACAAAAATTGCAACTAAAATTAATGAAGGATTACCAGGGAAAAAGAAACATTCTTTTATTCAGATAAAACTGCTGAATAAAGTGGATGAGTGTTTTCTCAGTATTAGTCATTTATTCAATTGTGTATGTTCTATGAGAAAAGCAATAGAAATTACTTCCCACTTTCATGTTTTTTATCCATACTTGTTTAGCTATTATATTTCTTCCCCTTGCCTCATGAAACTCCATCATCAATCACATAATTGTGTATATTAAATTTTTAGTGTTTTAAAATTAAGAAACTAATAAAATATTATAGCTATTATAATAGTTTTAATTAACATAAAAGAATTATGTATAATAATGGTTTTCATTATAATATTTTCATGAAATCATTTTATGTATTTTGATTATGAATATAATCAAAATTCATATCCCATTGCACACTCTTGCCCCCTTCTACTCTCTCTTTTTTCCTTCTATTTCTCAAATAGTTCCCTTCTATATTCAAGCCATTTTGGTTTTGTTACCCAGACAGTTTAGTAAGGGTTGTTTAAAGGAGTGTGGTTTAAGGGTTATTTATAGAATGGATAACTTACCATGATATACACCACTACAGAAAAATTTTCATTTTCTCCTAGCAACTGTTAACTTCCTACAAGTTCTCAGGGGATGGGGCCTCTTGAGCCCCTCCCCTTCTGGATGGAATGTCAAAAGGCCCAAACTTTTTCTTCTCATGTATAGTCAACTGCTGAGAATTTGAGAATGTCCTGCTATATCATGAGTAGAATGCAGTGGTCCACACTAACACTACCTCCAGAATATTTATTCTGTCTCTCTTTTCTATGAAATATATTGAGTATTTGAGTAGTTGATATAAACTTTAATTTATGGAGTAAATTAACTTTCTATTTTCCATATTGTTCCTAAGTTTTAATGTACATATAATTTATTAACATAAAGATTTCTAATAATAGTAACAAATCTAAGAATGAACCTCAAAATGTGGTTGAAGTATATATGTATCTTTAAGATTCTTTTCTGCCTAAAATATACCTTACAAAAACCTAAATGTAGAAGGACATATAAAAAGTATTAAGTTGTGCATTAAAAAATTGAAAACATAAAGTCCTATTTTCTTGGCACTATTTTCATTTGAAAAAATATGATATTTAAGGAAAATTATAACTAGGTAGCATATAAAAGTATTGTGATTACTATTTTCAAGCATTTAAAATGTATTTTAGTTTTAAAGCCACAAATTCCAATTGCAATGATATATATGACAAACTATTTACAATATAAAATGATGCCCCTTAGGGGTCTCAGTAACTTGTCAGTAACGGAAAAAAAGCCTAATACCGAACAGATTAAGAACAATGGCTTTGAAAAAAATTCTACTTTTCAAATAATGTTCACTGAACACCTGTTGTAGAGTCCTGTGGGACACTATAGATCTAAGAGTTCTGCATGATTACAGAAATCTGTAATCCAGGAACACAGTGTGGACACAGGAAGATTACCCACTTGATGGCAGCTTCATTCCCATAACTAGTTCTACGCCTACCTATGTTATACTGAGAGTTTCAGACAGCAAGGACACTATGTTGAAATCATATTAAAAAAACTAAAACAAAACAAAGTATACATAATGAAACAGACTCTGCATGCTTATAAGCCTGAACGTTATAGTTCCCTCTTCTATTTTCCCCAATCCTGGACTGTCTTTCACATAGAAAGATATATTTATTTAAGGAAGCTCAACATGATTTATTTATACCACATAAGCTTTAGAGACTGTAACAGAGACCTTGGGAAAAGCTGATTTTTATGTTATTCTTCCCCTGTAGTCTTAGCCACCAAGGAAGCTAAACCAGGAGGAATGTTTAACTTGTGAGGTGGAAACACAAGGAGACCCTGTTAGTAACAAACAAACAAAGAATGTTTCTTTTCAGTTTTAGTGGCAGTAGAACGACGTGGTAATTTCATAAGAGGTATATCATATCATTTTATTGAATATCATAAAAGAGTAGAAGGTGGGGTGGAGCAGTGTGGACCAAAATTCCACATGCTGGAGAAATTCAAGTGTTTAAAGAGCTCAGATACCCAAAGATACTAGAGATACCAATGGTGAGGTGAAGAGTTACAAGAGTAGAAGGAATGCTCCCTATGTGGGGGCAGGAATTTCAGAATCATGTGTGCTACAAAATGTATGACCTGAAGGATTGAGCAGAAGGTTCTTCCCAGAAGTACAGGTTTATAAGGTGTGTATGTGTGACATTCTGCAGGACAGATGTCTAGGAGAGCAAATATTTCTTGAGATGGAAAATTAATAATAGGAGGAGATACCCAGGGGTTAGAGGAAGTGGAAATTTTGAGAGGAGGAATTTCCACAGGAGAGTGTTTAGGGTATTCTGGAGGCAGTGTGATCAAGGATTTCTAGCAGGGTGTTTTAAGGGGTACAGTGCTTCAAAAGTGGAGGTAACAGTATTATGCAAGTGGATGAAACCATTTTCAAGTAGGTAGGTAGGGGAGATAGTGAAGCAGGAGCTGGACATTGTTAAGGATGTGAGTAGGGGAGCATAGGGTTCCAAGAAGTAGTTGATTAAAGAAGTGTTGTATGTCAGAGAGTAATGAAAGAAGCAGGAATCCAAAGGTTACATGGTCAGGTGTTTGTAAAGTGAAATTGGAAAGGTTGGAATTGCCAGTGATGGATTTTTCTTAGAGAGATATTAGAAGTCATTAATTGAGTTCCGAGAGATGGTAGACTTTGAGAGTTGAAGAGGTAGTAGTTTTCCCCTAGCAGATCCTTGGCACCATCAATTCTTACTCACTTCTGCCAATGAGTAGGGAAGGTCTGCACATGCACAGCATCTTGGAAGAATTCCATCTAGGGTACTAATATCATAGGGTAATTTTTGTTAAAATTTTAAAGAAAACAGAAAATAATATTCTCTCACATCAAATAGTCATTTTATTGATAACAAACAGCCAAGTGTTGTCACATGCATGATCATTCATGTAGACATACTGTGTGCTTCCTTCCAGGGAGACACTTAACTACAATCCTATCAATATGTCAGTAGTAACCAGGATTATGAAGGTTAGTTCATGCTAGCTAGCATGCTAAACTATGGTAGTATAAGTCATGGCACTCTCCTTTTCAGCTTATAAGTAAAAAAAATAGTATAATACTGATGGAATCCTACTATTTGGAAGGCCAAAGCATGTGTATTATACTCAAGGTTATCATGAGCTACATAATGAATTTCAACTCATCCTTGGCTGTATGTATAGGTATATGTATGTTTGCATTTGTATACATGAAGAAATAGAGAGGGGAAGAGGTGGGGAGAGGAGAGGAAATGAGAAGAGAGGAGAGGAGGGCAGAGGTGAGAAGAGAGAAGATTCTGGACAGTACCAAAGACAATGAATTAACATGAATAATTCAGCATAATCCACAGTGATTCATTTGATTTTTGTTTTTCATTTCTCTAGTTTTTGTTTGTTTGTTTGAATGCTTTTTTTTTTGAACCAGTATCTTCTTATGCAGGTAGGCCAGCTGTGAACTTGTGAGGAGCCTCCTCTGTCAGCACTTCAGGGTTGGGATTATAGAACTGTCACCAAGTCTGCTCACTGTGATAATTTAGTCATCACATTATAGTCAGAAAAATCAACTAAATATGAATACTGTGAATCATGATAAGTTGAAACCATAGATCTTCTACATCTTGTTAACATCATATTAACACTGCTTTTCAGTCTAAGTATTTGTTTTCACTTCCTTTTCCTTCTCATGAGCAAGTTCCATGAAGATCATTAATAAAACAGTCATTTCTTAAGGAAGCTCAAAAATCTCATATACCAGTGAACTTTCAGAGGCAGCAATATAGGTCATAAGAAAAGGACGTTTACTTCTACATTCTGTTATTTAAATACTATGTGCATGGTGTTTCTATCACTGAATAGTATATTATAATCATTTTTTAGGTTTAAAAACCTGCATCACTGTTGATCACTGATTAGTGTTCAATTTGTAGATAGACCATTTTATTTAATTGGACTATTGGTGTTACCAAAATTTTTAAATTTGAAAATGTTGTCTTTCTCCTTTGCATTAAACCTAATTTTATAGCTCTATCATTAAAAATTATTTTCATTCCATATGTTCTACCATAATATCTCTTTTTATTTTCTTTTATCCTTTTTATTTTATCCTTAGATCTCCAAATAGCTAGTCAGCTGTACCTAACATTTATCTATTTAAGCCTTGATTTTTATATCTTATGTCAATAGCACTGAAGCTTTTATTGTTTCTCATGCTCTTTTTTAATATTTTTGAAAATTATATTCTAAGCTATTCCTAAAGCAACTTTCATGTTTGTTTTATTTCTGTGCCTTCAAAGCAACCACTAAATGGGTAAATATATATGTTATCATTATATTAGTGTTAAGTGTTTATTTAAATGAATGATTTTCATTATTGTATTCAGTATCATGAATGCATGCCTTTTCATGAGCTTAACATTAGAGTAGGTGGTATAAAGGAAGAAATGAATAAATAATAGCTGATCGTATCTGTTATGCTTACAAGTCTAGCTATGGAAATTAAAACACATGAGTAAGGTTAAAAAAGACTGCCATTCAAAATATAATCTATGATTAAGAAAGTATCATAGATTCTAGAATCATAGATCAATGAAGAAAAAGCTAGTCAGTGACTTAAGTCTTGAAAAAAGGTGTATGTACTCTTGAATATTAAAATATATCTTAAGCCATTTTAAATAAGAGAAATATACTGAATTACAAGGAAAGATATGAGAATTTGGATTTATTCATAAGATTTGAGAGAAAGTTAAACTCACAAATGCTGAGGCCAAAAAATAAATCACTATGAATGCCAAATAAAGGAGTCTATACTTCTTAATATAACCAATTATTAAGCACTTATGTGAACTGTGATTTTCATTCATGGTTGATGTATACTTTTTGATAGATTGTTTGACATTAATCTATCTCATTGTATATATTTTCTTATGACAAGAGTCCAGTGGGATCATGACCAGAGGCTTACTTCACTGTAGCAAAATTTCAAGTAATTAAGTTGAGAATAAATGATGTTCCAGTTTATTTCAGATTTGACATCATGATTGTTTTATTTATTACAAACTGATGAAGTCCTCTACATGATTGTTTCAAGTAGGCATAATATTGACTTCCTTCCATTGAGACACTATCTACCATCTTATTAGTATACTAGGAGAAACTGGTTTATAAAGGCTAATTCACACTAGTTAGCCTGGTAAACTATGATAGCATACATTTGACTCTCTATTGTTCAGCTTATAATTTGAGCTAGCACAGATAAAGTAACTATCAAATGGATAAGTAGTGTTTTCATTTTGTATCATATAATATACATGCAAAATCTTAATCAAAGTCGTGTTGTTTATAATTAAGAAATCCTTATAATTATGGAATATTTTCCACATTTCATTGATAAGGAGATATCATAAGGTTAATTGAGTAGATTTCTAAGACCACACATGTAGCAAGTGTTACATATGAGTATTCTTTACTCTGGAATTTTTTTCTGAAAATTTATTTTACTCTGGAATCTTAAGTTCCAAAATTTTACTTACTATGGACTGTGTGGCATGGACAAGATTTAAAATCTAAAACTTCATCCTGTTCTTTATTCTTCAATTTGTTATTGTTCACTGAAAACTCAGTAAAGATTTATTTGGAAATATTATTGCAGTATTATATAGTTAGGAAGTGAAGAAAGGTAGCTATATGTAACTGGATCAATTAGAAAGATGAGGTGAATAATAAGGATGGGATGTGACATATCTGGATAACGAAATGGAGGTTGGAACCCATGAGCAACAGATACAGAAATGTTTGGTCATTTGCCATAGTTATCTCTCCAAAATGTGGATCCCGTTAATGGCTTTTCATGGTATTTTATAATATCTTTGCTCTAGGGATTTCAAATTTCAGTCCAGTAAGCACTAATCTTACAGAATTAAACAATATCTCTTAGTAAGCACATTATAAACCTATATGCAAGTGCACATAATTTGCAGCTAAATTAGGAGTATATCAGTTGCAGAAAATTTCTTCAGAACATCATAGAAACCATAAGAAAAAAAAAGGATTTCACAAAATTTAGACAGATATTTGTAGATATCAACTGACATATTTCCTACCAGAGTAAAGGAAAACTATTTAGATAAATGGTTATACCATTAATAATCATCATTTTCCAGGCAACAAATGATCTAGAAAAAATTTTACATAATAATAATAGCTGTCTAAGGACTATTGGGTTACCGTAGAGAGTAAGGACACCTGTTGCCAAGTTTGACAACCTGAATTTGATCTTCAGAAGCCACATAGTGGAAGGATAGATCTGACTCCTGCAAGTTGTTATCTGACTTTCACACATACACCATGGAAAAAATATCCACACACGCACACACACACACACACATATGCCCAAACTACACACACGTGTGGGTGAGAAGGCAGAAAAAAAATTAATGGAAAATTAAAGAAAAGAAAACAGTCCAAGTTTCTAGAAAATTGATGCGAATTTTGAACTAAAGGAAAGAATCCAATTGAAGAAATGGAATACTGCCTTTGATAACTTTGTAACTATTTAATGAAATAGTGTGTCTGGGAAACAGTTACAAAGCTTTCAGCTAACAATAAGAATAAAGCATGGATTCATTAACAAAAGGTAGCTTTTGTGTGAAACTATTTCAGAAAAGTAGTAACTGGACACTTGTTCAGTTCTTTTTATAAAATGTGACTAAACAAAAACAAAAAAAAGTTTAACATTATTCAGAAATGGCTTAACATTTTTCTTAAATACAAATATAATAAAAAAGTTTAAAATTCAAGAAATGTCTCACAACAATAAAGGTTCATGATTTTTCTAATTGTACTAAATTTTATGGATTTAAATACAAAAGCAAATCATTTATATGCACATATATATATATATATATATATATATGAGAACATATTTACAAATTTTATTTCATGCCTTTTTCATATGACACACTATTTTGTACATCTTTAGTCACTATTAAGAATCACTCTTGCGGGGGAGGGAAATGGGAGGCCGGGAGGAGGCGGAAACTTTTTTTTCTTTTCTTTTTCTCAATAAAAAAAAAAAGAATTACTTCTTTATGCAAGAAAAAAAAAGAATCACTCTTGCTTATAAGTTAAAAAAAATTTCTTTAGGTTTTTGTTGCATTTCATCATGACCAAAATTCTTAATTTCTTTTGTACTAAAATGCATTAAATTCCTCCAAAAGTATCTTTTAAAATATGAAAAAATTTGTGGGTACTATTTTAAATAATTCATGAAAATGGAAATTGAAATATAGATGATGTCTCACTTGAAACGGTTATAACAAAAATTCAAAATTCATTTCAATTAATTTATTTCTAATTATTTCAAATTTTTATTAAATTCTATATTATTGGAAACTATAATTGTTGAGAGGAGCTGCGGGCCGCTTCCCTGCCGCCCCAGCTCCCGGTCGCCAGCTAGCTCTAGCTTATGCCCGAAATAATTACACAGAAACGGTATTCATTTAAATACTGCTTGGCCCATTAGCTTTAGCCTCTTATTGGCTATCTCTTACATCTTAATCTAACCCATTTCTAATATTCTGTGTAGCCCACGAGGTACGCTTACCAGAGAGGATCTTAACCTGCGTCTGGCTGGAATGGGAGAATCATGGCGACTCTCCGACTCAGCTCCTTTCTCCCCCAATCCTGTTCTGTTTACTCCACCCATCTAAGGGTTGGCCTATCAAATGGGCCTAGGCAGTTTCTTTATTAGTTAACCAATGAAAGCAACAGATAAGATACAAGACCCACCTCCATCATATAATTACATAATTTCTCACTTCTATAAGCTCCCAATGACTGTTGTCATGAACTCCCCTGCTCTGTCTCTATCAAATTCATGTTATCAATTTCTTCATTTGCCTTTCATTATGTATATTTTCAATATTCATATATCCCTAATACATATATTAATAAATATGCAAATATAACATAAATAATCTACATAATGTTATCTTAATGCATATGATATAATCTGAGGGCTGACTACTTGGTCTTAGATAAGAAGAAATACCTTAAATATCTACTCCATTTAAAATAACTTCACATAACTATTCTCTAATATAGCTAGATTGAAAGAACTAACAAAACTGAATACTTACATAAGGGAATTTCTTAACAATATCAGATATTGAAACATATTAGAGAATTTTTCTTTCAAATTATGTTATGGCTATATAGCAATTAACAAACTGAATGAGGTATTAATATTTAGAAATTGGTTGTTAAAAAACTCTATAAACCTGAAAAATCCAGTGCACTAATGTGATTTTTTTGTGTGCCAGTAATACAATTTTAAATTTGGCAAGTTAAGTAGACAATTTATATATAAATTGTGATGTGATTAAATGATAAAATAGTTTATTAGTAATATTTACGTTCTTTTGAAAATAAACTGTGTGTGAGAATAAAGACTAATACATGAGGCAATGGCTTGTTCTTTTTCTGGGGTAGTTGAAATGTATTAGAAAATAACATAGATGAGTAGATATGAAAAGTGACCTATGTGGTTCTGTTATAGTATTTACAATACACACACACATACATACACACACGCATACAAATTTAATATGCTCTAAGAGTAAAATATCTAAAGGAAAGGAATACTGAGCAATTATTACTATAATAATACAAAGTTAGAAAGGACTGATTGAAACTTCTCAGTGTTTTAAGAGTTTAGTATGTATTTTATCAGTCCCATCTCAATATGACTTACAGAGAATTGGATACTATTAAAATTATGCTATCAAAAATGTGAAACTTTGGCATAAGATATTGTAAACATAGTGAAGTATTATTGGAAGTATAAAATTAGATGGGGCTTCAGGCATGGCTAAACAGATAAGAGCAAATGGCTTTTCTTACAGAATATGTGGGCTAAATTTCAAATGCTCACGTTATAACTCCAGTTACAATTTTCTGTTCCAGCCTCTGTAGGCACTATACACGTGGTGCACACACATACATGCAAGGTAAACATTTATACACATAAAACAAATATTGTTTAGAAGAACACATAGAATTAGAGAATATATGAGATGTAGTTTTAGCTTCATTAACCAAAGTGCTCAACCATTTAAACTGTTGTGTAATTTTCTCCATACCTAATTTTTATTCCAATTTAAATAGAAAATAGGGACACTCTTATAATGTCAGATAATGAAATAGTAATAATTAAATTTTCTGGCTGCTTGAAATCAAAGAACACTTCATAAACACATATTAGTTATACAAGAAGCATGTTCAATATAATGATTAAAAATTGTTTATCACTATCTTAAGACATTCATTTAAGAAGTAGATTTAGAGAGCTTTATTACTGTTTCATGTTTCTTTTTCAACACCCAATATTTTTTTTCATGAGACCTGAATCAGTTACTGCTTTTTGAGACAACTGTCTTATTTGGTACTTGTATTCAATCATGGTGTCCTTACTCTTCTTCCTTCATTACTGAGATAGAAAACAGTAAAGTATAAAGTATCTTCACATTGAGTGCATTAATACTGTTTTGATGAAGCATTGCTATTCTTTACATGCAAGAATATAATTTAAGAGAAAAATGCCTACCAGAGGACATAATGAGTGATCCAAAGATACCCATTGTCATCTAATAAAAGTATAATTTTCAGATAGAAGGAAAGTTTTATGTATTCCTTAATTTGAAAGAGGTGGCACACTTGTAGAACATATCAAATACAGATCAATTAATTCCATTAGCCTTAATGCTGGATCATGCATATTTAACTGAGATGGGAATCTCTAAATATACCTGCAAAAGGCATAATAGACAACACTTACTGGTTTTTAACTTACATAAACTACCAACATTTTTAATTAATTTATTTTATGTGTATTTTATTTATCCCTAACCCTAACCTCCATGTATTTCTATGTACCACATGTATGCCTGGCGCCCACAGAAGTCACAAGAGAGCATAAGATACCCTGGAACTGGAGTTACAGTTGTTGTGAAGCACCATTGTTCTGACAATGGAACCCAGGTTCTCTGATAAAGCAACAAGTGTTTTTAACCACTGAGCCATTTCTCCAGACTTCATCATTATTTTCTTTTTTATATAGTTACCACATGGTACAATGTATGCATGTATATATATATACATATACATATGTATGTATGTATATATAATGAATAAGAAAAGAACTTTACCGAGAAATGTGACTTATCCATGGCCATAAAAGCAATTATGTGGTAAGAATTAAATTCTGTTACTTTGTCTGTACAGCTCTGCTAATGAGACACTCACAGGGATATGGATCATATATAATTCATCTTTCTAAATAAAAAATGTGCACAGGAAGAAGAAATTTAATTTCATATAGCAACTAGTATCAACAAATTGTAGATACTAGATTATATTTAACTGTGTGAATCTCAAAATGGTTTCACACATTTTATAGGTAATTTCAATTACTCAAAGTAAAGGATCCTTCTGTTTCTACTGATAATTATGTGGAAAAGTTTCTGGGATATATTTCACTTAATTTTGAATAAAGTACTTTGGCGTCAACATTGGATATATTAGAATTAAAGAATCCCATCTTTTTCTCAAGGTAACTTGGCTTTTATATTCCTTGTTAGTTCACTGTAAAACTTTTGTGTAAATCAGAGAAACTTGAGGACTGGGATTCCTAAAGCTGATGATTCTATAAGAATATAAAAGGTAAGAAGGAAATACAAGAGTCGCCATGACTAACCTAAATTTTAGTTATAGTTTCAGAAATACATTTTTGTTCATTAAATGTAATGCTTTAATACAACATATAATGTCAGATTGTCTGTTTTTATATCTAGGTTCTTTTAATAATAAAAGTGTATGACTTTGAGAAGTTAGAATATAAATGAACTGCTTATTGTGTTAACTAAAATGTTACAGTTCAAGAAATACATTCAATCAAACACTACAGTAAAAATGATTAAGTTGCATATTATTATTCATTCACAGCTATGACCATTTTCTACATAATGCTGAGGATAAGTATCCACTATTAGAGCACATGAAAGTGGTATTTATTCTGTGATCTACTTCTAAACAAAAATCCTAATAACACTTATCTATTGTATACATAATAATAAACATAAGTACAGTAATCCTCAATTTTTGTAGTGATGAATACCCAGAAACACCTATAATGTACATTAAAAGTTTATCTAGTAAATATAAGACTCAATTCTTTATCTCTCAAATACTTTTCACTTCCAAGGAGAACAACTGAGAACTAATTAACTGAGAAGTTATTAACAGAAAAATAAATGAAAACAAATGTACTAGCTGAATATTTGAGCTTACTTCACACACACACACACAGACACACACACACACTTCATTGAATTTTACACTGCTAGATGTGGTAGCACATGCCTTTAATCCCAACACTTGGGAGCCAAAGGGAGGTGAATCTCTTTAAGGTTGAGCCCAGCTTGGTCTATGTAGAGAGTTTCAGGACAGCCAGAGCTATATAGACAGCTTTGGCTGTCCTGCAACTCTTACAGACACCTTGTTGAAAAGAGAGAGAGACAGAGACAGACAGAGAGACAGAGAGAGGGAGGGAGGGAGGACGGAAAGAAGGAGAGAGAGAGACAGAAAGGAAGGAAGGAAGGAAGGAAGGAAGGAAGGAAGGAAGGAAGGAAGGAAGGAGGAAAGAAAGTCAAACAGCACATAGCATACAGACAAATTTTAAAAGAGAGGTTATGAATATCAAGAACAGGGTGACAGAGAGATGATTCAGGGCTTAAGAACTGTGCCTGCTCTTCCAGAAGTCCTGAGTTCAATTCCCAGCAAACACATAGTTGCTTGCAACCATCTATAATGAGATCTGGTGCCCTTTTCTGACCTGCAAAGATACATGCAGGCAGAACATAGTACACATAATAAATAAACCTTTACAAAATTAAATAACTAAATAAACAAATATCAAGAACAGAAGCTATTGTTTCACAATTTTAGTGCTATTATAATTTATATGTAATTGCAAATAAACTTGATGTTACATATTTATAATGGAATAAAAATATACAGAGCCATGAGATAAAGTAAATTTGTCTTAGATAAGACAAAATGTGTAGCTTAGGCTTAGGAGCAGGAAATTCTTCATGATGAATGGGGACAGATTATAACTTTCAAAATTAAATTAATATTTTATTATTATTTTATTTGCATGTGTATGGGTTTTTTTTTTGCTTCCATGTATGTCTGCACACCATATGTGTGCTTGGTGTCTGTGGAGATTAGAAGAGAACATAGACCCTGAGGACTGCTGTTGCAGACTGTTGTGAGCATTTATGTGGTGTGGGAATCAACCTTGGGTCCTCTAGAAGAATAGTCAGTGCACTTAAACTCTAAACCATCTCTTCATCATTAGATATTTCATTGAACATGTGATTTGAGGTGGGTGTTGAAATGAAAGAGGACATTCTTCAGGTAAATATTAGACAGGCTAACTGTTTAATGACCTTATAACTATCTGGATCAAATAATGTTATAAATAACAAGAGGTTACCCAACATACACTGTGTTTTGACCCTCAGGCAAATTACAGTTTGAAAGGTTTTGTCTATATATAGATTTCTGTATTATGTCTAAAACAACAATTAGAACATATACAGAAGAAATTGACAGCGGTGTTTGAAATCGTAACAAAAAAGGTTCTGTCTACAAATTAATGATAACAAAATACAAAGCAGCAAAGACTATTCAATCTCTATGTAATGATCCATAGGTAGTCCTCTTTTAAAGATTAAGAACAGATGCAGGAAAATGAACCAAACTGCCCAGTATCTAGAAGAGTTAGTAACGTAAGAGAACAGAAGCAAAGTCTGGGATTTAATTGACTTCAGAGTCTACCTATGAAAAATGACTTTAAGAAAAGAAAATATTTTTATTATTATTACAAATCTCTCCATTTTAACTCAAAGAAAAGACTGTGTTCTCTCTCTCTCTCTCTCTCTCTCTCTCTCTCTCTCTCTCTCTCTCT
>JABTXL010019675.1:190867-217885 GCA_025134845.1 Neodon shergylaensis
TTGCCGCCGCCGCCGCCGCCGCCGCTGCTGCCGCCGCTCGGGCCTTCGCCGCCGCCTTCAGAGCGTCCGTGAGTCATTTCTGCCCATCTCTGGGTGTGCGATCTCTGTTGTCACCACTTTAAAGAGGTGTGCGGGACTAGCAGCATGGCAGAAGCGGATCCTAAAATGATCACAGAACCTGCCGCCCATGGGGTTGCTGAAGAGGTGATGGCTAGCTCAGCTAGTGATTCTGGGGAAGAATCTGACAGCAATAGCTCTAGCAGTACCTCTAGTTGCAGCAGCAGCAGCAGCAGCAGCGGCAGCAGTAGCAGTAGTAGCAGCAGCAGTGGCAGTCAAGTATACCGAAAGAAGAGGGTACCTGAGCCTTCCAGAAGGGCCCAGCGGCATCCCTCCGGGAAATATTTTATGGATAAGCTGCCTCAGGCAGTGAGAAATCGGGTGCAGGCACTCCGAAATATTCAGGAAGAGTGTGACAAGGTAGACACCTTGTTTTTAAGGGCAATTCATGATCTTGAAAGAAAATATGCTGAGCTCAATAAGCCTCTTTATGATAAGCGTTTTCAGATCATAAATGCAGAATATGAGCCTACAGAAGAAGAATGTGAGTGGAATTCAGACGAAGAGTTCAGTGGCGATGAGGAAATGCAGGATGACACACCTAATGAAATGCCACCCTTAGAGGGTGAGGAAGAAGAAGAAAGCTGTAAAGAAAAAATTGAAGTAAAGGAAGAAGAAAAGGATGTTCCAAAAGAGGTTCCTGCGGCAAAAGTTGAAGAAAACAAAGCTCCTGAAGAAATTCCTGAGGTGAAAACTGAAGAAAAAGAAATTCCAAAAGAAGTACCTGAAGAAGAAGTTCAAGAAAAGGAAGCCACTGAAGAAATTCTTGAGGTAAAGGCTGACGAAAAGGAAGCCTCTGAAGAAATTCCTGAGGTAAAGTTTGAAGAAAAGGCAGACTCTACAGATTATATAGAGATAACTCCTGAAGAAAAAGAAGACCCCAAAGAAGTTCCCCAGGCAAATGCAGAAAATAAGGATCAGCCTACAGAAGAATCTAAAGCAAGGGCTCCAGTAAGAGAGGCTCAAAAAAGAGTTCCTGAGACAAGGCCTGAAGAAGGAGGTAATGTTAAAAGGGCTCGAAAGAGAAAACCTAAGAGAGAAGATCCTAAAGGCATTCCTGACTACTGGCTGACTGTTTTAAAGAATGTTGATAAGCTTGGGCCTATGATTCAGAAATATGATGAGCCCATTTTGAAGTTCTTATCTGATGTTAGCCTGAAGTTCTCAAATCCTGGCCAGCCTATAAGTTATACTTTTGAATTTCACTTCTTGCCTAACCCATACTTCAGAAATGAGTTCCTGGTGAAAACATACATAATAAGGTCGAAACCAGATCACTATGACCCTTTCTTTGCTTGGGGATGGGAAATTGAAGAGTGCAAAGGCTGCAAAATAGATTGGAGACAAGGAAAAGATGTTACAGTGAAAACTACCCGGAGTTGCCCAGCTGCCACTGGAGAAACTGAAGTCCAGCCAAGAGTGGTTCGTAATGCATCCTTCTTCAATTTCTTTAGTCCTCCTGAGATTCCTTTGATTGGGAAGCTGGAACCAAGAGAAGATGCTATACTTGATGAGGACTTTGAAATTGGTCAAATTTTGCATGATAATGTTATCTTGAAATCAATCTTTTATTTCACAGGAGAAATCAATGATCCCTATTACCATGATGTCAGGGATTATGGAAACAGGAAGTACTACAAGTGAAAAAGGCAACCTGAAAGATTTTTCAAGAACATTAAAAAGTCAAGCAAGCAGAAGTGAAACAGATTTACCTAACCTTGTAAAAGACAAAACTTGCCCTATAATCTGAACACTATTGCTTCTTATAGTCTGGTGTTTTCCTTTTTCCTGGTACTGTCTTAAAATAGTGTCTTATGCATCTGTTATTCTACCTTGCCTGTTGTAATACTCTTCAAAATAGGTAAACTACTGTTAATTTTCCAAAGCATGTTTTGTTTGGTGCTACAGTGTTGGTTTTGTGAACTCGTTTTGTCATGTTACTATAAGATTGTATCTGTGCAAATCATCAAACTTGTTAGAAAAATTCTTGCCTGAAAAAGCAAAACTTTAAATGTCAATGTATATGTGTTTTCTCTTTCTTTTTTTCAGCACAGAAGATTAAGGACTTAAATCTGCTTGCACTAGTTGTGCCTTCATTACTTTGCCATAGAAATGTAATAATAATACTAACGAAAACATTCTATTGTGAAATGTAATTGCTTGGAAAAATATATTTAAAAATATCTGTCAGTACCAAATTAGTTTCTTTATGTGACATATTGTTCTATGAGAAAAAGTATTATTTATGATTAAGGTGTTGAATATAGTATTTTAAAAAGTTGCATCATTGTATACTGTGTAATTAAAAACTAATGAAACTATATTTTTATTTTAATGTGTTCTACTTTGCCTTTCGTTACATTATTTGATATTTTTTCATGTTCTTTTATTGCACCCTAAAATAAATGTCAAATAAATGCCATGCTATGAAACCTTGCCATTTCTCTTAATTATAAAATTTGTTTATCATAAAAAGTATAGGATACTGAGCTTTTGACTGTTTAATACACATATGATTATTAACATTGTGATATATTTCCTAGATCATAATTCTTCAACTGGAAGATATCAATGGAGATATTGGAGAGGAATGGGACAAGAGAAGGAGGAGATCATGGGAGGAAGAAGAGAAAAGTGGAAGTAGATAAGGGAGAGAAAAAGGGTGAGAAAGAAGTAATTGGGAGGAAGAAGGGAAAGAGATATGTGTGTAGGGAAGGGGAAGGGAATAAAGTAGGGGAGGGAACATTTGGGAGGAGATGAGGGAGAGTATCTCACCCAGAAAGATATGAGCTAATGGTTTCAGATGCCCAGTACCTGCTCTGTCGTTGATCTGAAGGAGGTCACCACTATCATGACTTTTGTTTTTTTTTCATAGGTGAAATCATTTTTCATCTGTTCATCACAGCTGGTCTCAAGGTAATCACATCCTGGAATTTGGGGTTGAGTCTAGCAAGAGGACTAGGTTCCTTAAGTTCAGATTTATCAAAGTGCTCTGTACTGGGTATAAAGAGTATAGAGATGTAATAAGCACTGGATGTAATAAATTACCTTATTTCACATTTCTGTTTCTTCATACAGATGTTTTCCTTCAAGATGATAGGAAATGTCTGATGGAAAGAAGACAGGATTATAGAATTTCTGGAACTTTGAGCATAAAATTTGGTAATAATCATCCTAGACCCTACCATATTTCTATGTGTTTACTTTCTCATTATGAAAAATACAGAGAAAAAAGTGCTAAACTTTAGTAAGAGTTTTAAAAAAGATGTTCCATTCCAGGTAGAAGTTTGTAAGGTTCTGTTATAAAGGTTGCTTAGCAGCTATAAAATGTATCTACTTTGGCAATCAGTATACCCCTAGAAGGCATATTATATAGCTCAGTATCTTTCTTTTATTCTTGCTTAATAACAATTTTCTATCCCATGTACATAAAAAGAAAAAATATGTGTAACCCATGACATGTATGTATTACTAATCAAATATACTTAGGTCTTTAAGTTATGTTATAAAGATCAAGAAACATTTTTTTTTATTTTCACAGTACTGTTAGGCAGCCAAGAATGCCCCTTTTAATCGAGATTTTTGCACTTGTCAAGAATCCTTAGAGCATGGGTGACCTATCCTCAGATGAGCACCCAAGAGGTATTTATAATCAGCACTTAGGTCAGTTATGGGTCTTTACACTAACTGTTATGCAATGCAGAAAGAAGCTATTCTGACCAAAGTTGAAAGCAGCATAAGTCTAAGGGAATAGAAAATATTTATAATGCAGTTTGTCAGCTTGCCAAGTTAGCATGTGCATATGGACAGCACTAATAAAACTTGGAGTTATTAAAATCAAAAATCAGAAAAGCAGTCTTGAAGATGGGAGGAGGATGGGGAGAAGAGATTGGGGAGAATTGGAGAGTGGTAGTAATAGATGGCTATGGTTAAAACATGTATCAATATATAGAACTTTCAAATAATATAAAAATGATTTTTAAAAAAGAATTTATAGGACACATTTACTTATATGGTAGAACCAAAATGAAGACTAATAAACAAATATAATATGTCTTGTTCTGTGGCTTCATAGGTTGCCAAAGTGACTATATTGTGTAACTGCTAGGTAACACCTATGGCTGAACCTTTAAAAGTTTACCTGATATTAACATCCTTCTTAGAAAACTTATTAAAGTATAGCACTTTTTCTCTGTGTTTTTCACATTGAAAAAGTAAACACACAGAAACAGATTAGAGTATAATATGACTGGCTTGTAAATGGTGTTTTGTTCTCCCAGTTATTGACTCAAACACAAAGGTGAATTACACTGAATAGGTATAAGAGAAATTGCCAGGAGTTTCCTACTACTTCTGTAACTTGTAAGTATAGAGATTGTGGAAGGGATGAAAAGGTGTGTAACAGTAATATTAAGATTCCTGAAACACAAGCTGTCTCCAGGATGCTTTCTCTCCTTGGGAAGATTATGAACAGCAGAAAATCCTATTAGCCTGCAACATCCATTAGCTTGCATTTATCTTTTGCAACTCATAAGCCAATGGATGTTATAAAAATAAATCTCCCGAGAATGAAGCCACTGTGAGAAACAATGAGCAAAGTCTTCCATGCCTTTCTTATGTTCTTTGTTCTTTTTTGCTGTGATTCAAAGCTGAAACCAAGTGCCCAATTAGATGCTGCCAAACTGAACAAGAGAGTGGCCTCTGCCACTTCATCCTTTAACTCTTTCTCAACAGTTAATGTCATCTGCTTTATGATGGCGGAGCATCTAATCCACCCTGGTTAATCTAAACATTTGCTATTTTCTTTAACAGGCCAGGATGAGATGACGAGAGACTGGCTACAGTAGCAGCAGCAGCAAAGTTTGCTAAAGAAGTCATAGAAGAACACTTAGAAGTTGTATGCAGAAGGGTCAGGAATTCAACGTTATACTTGGCCAGAGCAAGTTATGGAGACTAGCCTGGGGAACTTGCAAACCTGTCACAAAAGTAAATGGGTACTGGAGATGAGGTTAAGAACATTTGCCGCTGTTTCAGAGGATGTGGGTTCTGTTCCCATCAACCATATGCCTCTTCACAAACTTTTTTTAGTTCCAAGGGGTTCTGTGCTTTCTTCTGGCCTTTGGAACCAAGAATGCATAATGTGCACATACATAAATGCAGTCAAACACTATACACATAAATTTATTTTAAATCTTTAAAATAATTAAAAATAATTAATAAATAATGATTGAAGAATTGACCTAAGTGAAAAAAATATTAGCACAATCCATAGTAATGCCCAACAGGACTCACACTGGCCATATGGGTATATTTTCACTTAAGATGCTGTGGGGCATACATTGGGAAAAATAAAATTGGAGTTGAATTTACTCAAGAATTATAGGAGCTGGGAAATACATATATGTATTTATATAAATATACATGAATATATATATACATATATATATATACACACAGTCTCATTTGAGCTGTTTAAAACCACCAAGGAAGGGGTTGTGGTGCTGTAACTGTTCACTTATAGGTGATGCCAGTATAATATGTAGAACCATTAATGAATCAAAACATATTCTTCTCTTCCTCAGTCAACCAAACACGGAGAACACACCATGATACTGTAGGTGAATGCTTGACAGCGGACAGCATTGGAGCAAGACTGGAAAACATAGGCATTTGGGCAACCGCTTCGTGTAGCTCACTGTCTGCAGGACCTGCTCAGGCCCAATGTCTTATATCACTTCCACTTGATAATAGATTGATGCTGTGAACAATCTACTTTATGACTTGGTAGGTCTGATAACACCAAGTTCATAATCAGCAATTCAGGCTGCATGTTTACTAGCTGGCCCATTGTTCAGTTTCTACTAGGCCCCAATAGCAGATCAAGAGGTGGCTTTCAAAGGGAGAATAGATACCTGCAGATAATAGCAAGACCTTACTCCAAAATCCCAAGGATATCTTCTTGTCTCAGGGTCTTTAATGCTGTGAAGAGACTCGATGACCATGGCAACACTTATAAAGGAAAATCATTTAATTGGTGTGGTTTGTTTATAGTTTCAGAGGTTCAGTCCATTATTATCATGGTGGGGAGCAAGGCATCATATAGACAGACATGGTAGTGAAGAAGCAACTGAGAGTTCAGCATTGACCGAGATGTTAAGCAGTCCCCTGAGCATAGAAAACCTCAAATCTTGCCCCCACAGTGACACACTTCCCCCAACAAGGCCATCAAAGCCATACTCACTCCAGCAAAGCCATAACTTTTAATAGTGATACTTCCTATGCAGTTATGGAGGCCGATTATATTCAAACTACTAAAGTAGGTATAGATAATAGGTGGGGGTAATATGAATAAAATATATTGGTTGTATTAATCATGTCGTTTCTAAAGAATCAGAATGCATAAGAAATATTATAGCAAGCTTTCTTTTGACATACTAAACAGATTCTAAATCATGATACTGAGACTTATTATTTATGAATAATTGGCCTTAGCTTGAGCTCATTTCTTACTCTTAAACCTTAATTTAACCTGTTTCTCTTTATATACACTTTGCCTCTGGGCTTTTTACTTTTCTTTCAGTCTGTATGTCCTACACAGTGTCTGGCCGGCTGGGTTCAGCTATCTCCCTATATTTCTCCTTTTTTATTTATTTATTTATTTATTAAAGATTTCTGCCTCCTCCCCACCACCGCCTCCCATTTCCCTTCCCTTCCCCCAATCAAGTCCCCCTCCCTCGTCAGCCCAAAGAGCAATCAGGGTTCCCTGCCCTGTGGGAAGTCCAAGGACCACTCACCTCCATCCAGGTCTAGTAAGGTGAGCATCCAAACTGCCTAAGCTCCCACAAAGCCAGTTCGTGCAGTAGGATCAAAAACCCATTGCCCTTGTTCTTGAGTTCTCAGTAGTCCTCATTGTCCGCTATGTTCAGCGAGTCCGGTTTTATCCCATGCTTTTTCAGACCCAGGCCAGCTGGCCTTGGTGAGTTCCCAATAGAACATCCCCATTGTCTCAGTGTGTGGGTGCACCCCTCGCGGTCCTGAGTTCCCTGCTCGTGCTCTCTCTCCTTCTGCTCCTGATTTGGACCTTGAGATTTCAATCCGGTGCTCCAATGTGGATCTCTGTCTCCTTTCATTGCCTGATGAAGGTTAATATTCAGGAGGATGCCTATATATTTTTCTTTGGGTTCACCTTCTTATTTAGCTTCTTGTTTCTAGCCATAAATAAAGGACATTGAGCCTATAATTTGTGATCCTATATTTCTCCTTTGTTCTCTCTTTTTCTCTCTCCACTTGAGCCTAGATTACTCCTCTTACAGTCTCTGCCTGCCTATCCCTCCACTGCCTAGCTGATGACCATTCAGCTTTTTATTAGACCAACCAGGTGCCTTAGGCAGGCAATGCAACACATCTTTATAACATTAAACAAATGTGGCATAAAAAAGTAACACATTTGCATATTTAAAGTAATATTCTACAACAGAAATATATTTAATGGAGAAATAAATGTAGAAGGTTATTTACAGTATTGGTTTTTAACAATTATACAAGTTGAAAGGATTTGTAATCAGTAACGTGGAAAATCAAAAGAATCATGTAATTACATCCAAATTCTAGCAAGCTAGAGACCAAAGAAGAGCCAATATTTAAATTCCAATATGAGGGCATGAAAATGCTTATGTCTACCTTGAAAAAGTCAGGCAGAAGAAATTTTCTTATTCTGGGAGAGTCACCAAATTATTTTACTTACTGACCTCCTACTGATTGGTTAAAACCCACTTTCATAAGTAAGGACAATCCATTATAATTAGTTTGTCAACAAAAGTGTTAGCCTTATTCAAGAACACTAACCAAATAAACCTAGAATAATGTTTGATCAAATATGAGAGCACACCATGGCCTAAAAAGCTGAACTACTAAATTAAAAATTACATTGATTATAATCCATTAAATTGGCGATGTGCTATAACTAAACCTCTTGAAATAACCCTCTCACGAATGGGAGGAAACATTATTGTGAATAATTTAAAACTGCACACTGATAGATAATTTAAAATATAATTCCATTAGTTATATAAAACTTTAAGGGTCTGACATCCAATATTTTCCTTAAAGAATTGTATAATTCAAGTATTCTCAATAATTAACTGAGTCATGTAAATAGTAGAGTAACATAGGTAACATAATCCATAAGCATTGCTTATAGGGGTCAGTATTATGCTGCACAAAAAACATAATGTCAAGTAAATAATAGCTTTACCCATCTCTCTCTCCTTCATCCAGGACTAACTAAAGAAGCCACAGAGAAAAATCATGTAAAATGTCACAGTCATAATTTCTGTGATAGAATTAAAGGAAAAGTGATCTTTTGCATGTAAATTCTCATAGAACTACATTTTTGGGTTCATTCTTATTTCTTCCCCATGAGGAAGCAAGTAAGTAATTAGTACCTTCTTTTAAGTGATAAAAGTGTATCACACACAAAATAATAGAAAGTGCATGGTAAAACAAAAGATAATATAAAGTGGAACATTTAAAAAGAGAAATATTTCAAGAAAATGAAAAGTAATCAGATAGATGAAAAGCATTTGTAAAAGTTCACTAATTCATCATGATTTTTGAAATACAACTATGGAAAGTATAGAAGTGAAGCTTCAAAATTTCCATTTCTATATCTAAAAGGTGTTTAGTTTCCACAACTGCTAAATTTGCACATTCTCCATTTTCCTTATATCTAAAATTTCAGTATATTTGAAAGATAAACATATATCTGTATTATCCCAGTATTCAAAGAATTATGTAGATTGGTGTTTAATGTATGTTTTCTCATGAAAACAAATAACTTAAAAATTTCAAACTTTACTAGAACATGGAAAATACAGAAACTCATAATAAACATACATAACTTATCTGAGATATGAAATTTTAGTCTGAATTAAGAAAACAAATTAATTTTATAATCACATCAAGCAGAATTAAATAAATAGAAACAAAATATCAAAAAGGTTTAAGAAGAAATTTCTGTTAAATAAATAGGAAGTCATCTTGAATTTATGAGCATTTATGGACCTCAGGTTGTCAATGCATCATAATTTCCAAGTTATTTATGATTCTATGTATTGTGATCTAAAATCCAAGTTCCCCCCTGCCCTCCGAGCTTAGGTTAACCAAGGAAACAGTTCATTCCAGTCAGAAACAGGACTAATGTACTATGAAGTCACAGAGACTGTTACAGCAGGCATAGAAACAGATTAAAGCCAGGTGGAGTCCAAGCACTGAGACGGGGAAGTGTAAATAAGCTTTAACTCCTAACCAAGAAACTATCTACAATTCACATCTGCTTACAAAGGAATAATTAATTTTCTTCAAAGGAAAATAGTATTTTCAACAAATTATTCTTGTACATCCACAAGAAAAACAGTCTGATTGTTACCACATTCAAAATTAAATTCACATTTCTTAGAGACAAAAACATAAGAACTAAATGTGTCTCTAATATTTTCTTCTGATAACTACTACCATCCTCTGGTAGCAATTGTATTTTTGAATGTCTTTGAAATAAATTTATTATATCTTACATATGAGTAAAATCATGTAAAACTTGTAAAATCATGTAAATCATGTGCCTGGTTTATTTACCTTAACATAATGCTTTCTAGTTATATTTAAACTGTTGTAAAAAGTGGAACTGATTTTTTAATGGCCAAATAACTATTTCATTGTATATATTTACCACATTTTTAATTCCATTATTGAAGTGAACGACTTGAAGGTTCACTCTATATTTTGGGAATTTTGGCCAGTATTGTGATAAGCATGGAACTATAGGTGACATTTTGCTATGCTGGTTTCATTTCATTAAGGTATATATTTCAGAATTATTTAAATATCAAAGGCAGTAGACTTATTTCAGATATATAATAAATTTAAAACCATATGTAACCAATGGCTAAAGAGAACTTTGAAGTTTCAGGAAAAAAATAATGTAAAAATAAAGTATTAGCTATTTTCAAAATCAACTTTTATTCTTTTCCTAAATTCTACATCTTCCAAGGCATTAGGTACATACTGAGTCTTTTGCCACTAATTTATTTTATATCTTTATGAAGACATTGATATATGTTAAATGCTTACTTGACTACTATTCACTGAATTGTACTAATTTGACTAATATAGACTTATTACCTTACCCACTTTAGAAGTAATATAATTTTCATGGCTTGTACTATCAGTCCATTTTTTTATAGATTACCACATACTAATCTTTGCAAAGAAATAGCACAAAAAAGCAGTAACCAAAGCAAAATGGACTTAACCATCTGTCTGAAAAGTGAAAGACAAAATGATATATAAAAGGAAGAGAGAAAAGGGTAAGGCAAATAATTTTAGTGACAAAGTAGAGGGAAAATGAAAAAAATCAGGTGAAATAGAGACATCAACAAATACAGAGAATTCTGGAAATCCTGTAAATGCTATGTAATGTAAAATCAACCCACTGAAGAAAATTCATACACAACACATATGTTACAATAACAAAAACTTTGAAATGTTGTTTTGTAAGGTTTTTGTCTGGAATGTAGTGAATTGAATATTTATAAGCAAGAATGGTTTTACAGCTGAAATAAATGTATCATGTTTTCAGGTTCTCACTGAGGATTCACCCTAAGAGATAGAATGTAGAAATCCTCCTTTTTTCCTTAACCCCTAAGAACAATGTCTCTTAACAATTGGCAAAGGAGATCAAGGGACTCAGAGTATGGGGTACTTGCAGTATCATTGTCACTGGATAGGCTAAGATTAATGGAGACATGTGAGAAGATAGATACAATAGATCTCTAACAGCCAATTTTCCTTTTGCTGCCTTTTTATTTTACTTTCACTACTTGCAAATTATCAAAAAAAAAAAAAACCTTTTGGTAAGTACACTTATACTTAACTCAGACTTAGGGAGTTGCTTCTTAGTGTGATATTTTAGTTATTAGTGTCATGCAGACTTCAGTAGTAGAAACACAGAGGTGTTTATGAAACAGCATAGAATTACTAGTAAAAATATTCTTAAGCACTTGTCCTAAGAAAGAATAAGTAAGTGGAATTCATGTGCACTTTTGAAATATATAATGAAGTAATCTTTAGTGTTCTCCAGAAACATTTGAACAACAACAACAAAAAAATAGACCAGGACTAATTTACATGATCAGGTTAATTGGTTACTTGGAAAAGGAAGACTGAAAATTTTTAAGATGTTTAAGGGAAAACTTAATCCTTAAAGAAAATAGACACTTAAAATCTTAACAAACAGTAAATGTTCTTTGTTAAAAAATAATGTGATGGGAAAAGTATATGGCATGGTGAACAATTCACTATCTACCTACACGTCTTGAATGTGAAATTACCCCAAAATTTCTCATCAGTGAGAAGAAAAACTAGGAAATCTTTAACAGTCTGCTAGTATTAGTATTTTTAGAATAAATATAGATATCCACCATGAAAGGAACAACACTGTGGTGTATCCTTCTAATACATTACTTTGCAGTGGTACCCATAGAGTACATCTATATTTCTATACCAATTTTCTGAGTCTGCAGCCTCACACAAGAGGTTTCTAGACTCCATAAACATGTGCTGTTACTGTATATCCTTGTACTTTATTCAATGTTTTAAATCACAAAAGAAAATTCTGATCCTCATTTAACATTTAGAATACCAACATTATTATTCAAACATGTATTAAAACAAGTATAAACATTTACATAATATATAGTAACCTAGATATGTCATTATTTTGTACTGCTGAGTAGTACTCTAATGTGTAGATGTTCCACACTTTCTTTATCCATTCTTCCATTGAGGGGCATCTAGCTTGTTTCCAGGTTCTGGCTATTACAGATAATACTGCTATGAATATAGTTAAACAAATGCTTTTGTAGTATGATTGGGCATCTCTTGGGTATATTCCTAAGAGTGGTATTGCTGGATCCTGAGGTAGGGTGATTCGCAGATTCCTGAGAAACCGCCACACTGATTTCCAAAGTGGTTGCACACGTTTGCATTCCCAACATGCAAATGTGTGAATGTTCCCCTTACTCCACATCCTCTCCAGAATAGGTTATAATTGGTGTTTTCGATTTTAGCCATTCTGACAGGTATAAGATGGTATCTCAAAGTTGCTTTGATTTGCATGTCCATGATAGCTAAGGAAGTTGAACATGTCCTTAAGTATCTTTTGGCCATTTGCAATTTGTCTGTTGAGAATTCTCTATTCAGATATTCAGATCAGTACCACATTTTTAATTGGGTTATTTAGAATTTTAATGTCTAGTTTCTTGAATTCATTATATATTTTGGAGATCAGGTGGTGGAGGTGGGTCTTGTATCTATCTGTTGCTTTCATTGGTTTTTAATAAAGAAACTGCTTGGCCTTTGATAGGACAAAAAATTAGGTAGGCGGAGTAGACAGAACAGAATGCTGGAAGAAAGAAGCCAAGTCAGGCAGTCGCCATGATTCTCCCACCCGACACAGCGGCAGGTTAAGATCTTCCCTGGTAAGCCACTTCGTGGGCTACACAGATTATTAAAAATGGGTTAGATCAATATGTATGAGCTAGCCAATAAGAGGCTGGAACTAATGGGCCAGGCAGTGTTTAAAAGACTACAGTTTCCGTGTAATTATTTCGGGTATAAACCTAGCCATGCAGGTGGCCAGGTGCCAGGAACGTAGCCCGCCGCTCCTTCAACAATCAGGCCTTTGTCTATGTGGGGTTGGTGATGATCTTTTCCCATTCAGTAGGTTGCCTTTTTGTCTTAATGACAGTGTCCTTTGCTTTACAGAAGCTTCTCAGTTTCAGGAGGTCCCATTTATTCATTGTTGCCCTTATTGTCTGTGCTACTGGTGATATATGTAGGAAGTGGTCTCCTGGGCCCATGTATTGCAGGCTACTTCCCACTTTCTCTTCTATCAGGTTCAGTGTGGTCAGGTTTATATTGAGGTCTTTAATCCATTTGAACTTGAGTTTTGTGTATGGTGATAGATATGGATCTATTTTTTATTCTTCTACAGGTTGACATCCAGTTATGCCAGTAACATTTGTTAAAGACACTTTCTTTCTTCCATTTTATAATTTAAGCCTCTTTGTCAAAAATCAGATGTTCATAGCTTTGTGGATTAATAAATGGGTCTTCAAGTAAATTCCATCGGTCAGTGTCTTTGTCTTTATGCCAATACCAAGCTGTTTTCATTACTGTGTCTCTAATTAATTTTGAAGTCAGGGATGGTAATTCCTCCAGAAGTTCCTTTATTGTACATGATTGTTTTGGCTATCCTGGGTTTTTTGTTTTTCCATATAAAGTTGATTATTTTTCTTTCAAGGTCTGTGAAGAATTTTGTTGGGATTTTGATGGGGATTGCATTGAATTTATAGATTGCCTTTTGTAGAATTGCCATTTTTATATGTTGATCCTCCCAATCTAAGAGCATGGGAGATCCTTCCATTTTCTGGTATGCTCTTCAAAGACTTAAAGTTCTTGTCAAATAGATCTTTCATTTCCTTGGTTAGTGTTACTCCAAGATATGCTTTTATGCTTTATGCTATTTATGGCTATCATGTAAGGTGATGTTTCTCTGATTTCCCTATCTGCTTCTTTATTCTTTGTGTATAGAAGGGCTACTGATACTTTTTGTATCCTGCCACATCACTGAAGGTATTTATCTGCTGTAGGATTTCTCTAATAGAGTTTTGGGGGTCACTTATGTATACTATGTATGTATACTATATTATCATCTGAAAACAACCAAAGTTTGACTTCTTCCTTTCCAATTCAAATCCCCTTGATCTCCTTATGTTGTCTTATTGCTACTGCTAGAACTGCAAACACTATGTTGAAAAGATATGGAGAAAGTGGTCAGCCTTGCCTTATTCTTGATTTCACTGTAATCGTGTTGAGTTTCTCACCATTTAATTTGATGTTGGTTGTCAGTTTGCTGTATATTACTTTTATTATATTTAGATATGAACCTTCTATTCCTAATCTCTCTAAGACCTTTATCATAAAATGGTATTGCATTTTTTCAAATGCTTTTTCAGCATACAATAAAATGATCATATGTTTTTTTTTCAGTTTATTTATAAGATGGATTACATTGATAGATTTTCATAAATTATTTCATTAGGCTAAGTTCCCTGAATTTCCCATTCCTTCCATTTGCAAACAGTTTCCTTCTAAGTTTATCATTCATGTAGCATGTTATTTTATAAGTGGTGTCAGTACTGATTTTAAGTGAGAGTATTAATTTAGATCCCAAAATATAATGAAAAAAGTAATCTAAAGTGCTCCTTCTTCTACATTTTCATTACTGTTTTAGCAATTTCTTTTAAATTTAAATATTCCTCCTAGGGAGGAGAGGGCTCATAAGGTTCTGTAGGACTTGGAAGTCCACACTCAGATCTATATAATTAGTAAACATTTGTTGTCTTAGAGTAGATTTTATTTTGTAGCTACCTGAAAGTAGGGAAGGTTTGAAACATTCATGGGTGTTTATTCATGTTCCTGTACATAACTATGGTAAACACTGAGATTCGCCAATCTGAACCTGAATAAACTCATTTCCTTGGCTTATCATATATGCATTATTTGGAGTAAGTAGATATTTGTTTATGTGTCCTCAAGAAATGTCAAACAACAATTATGTACAAAGTTACACTCAGTAAAACAAAATGACAATTTTTAAAGAATAACAGACAAAATAAAGAATATTAAATGCAAAGAAATGTGGTAGGTAGATTATTTTTTAATTTAATTTTGGGAATATCATATGCAAAGCTACTACATGTACATAATTTTCACACCTTCCTCACTTCCTTCAACTTCTCCCTTGTCTCCCCCAAAATTCCTCCTCAAGCTCAAACACACACGGATACACACAGATATCTCTACAGCTTCTTGAGGCCAATTAGTGTTGTCCATGCATACATGTATTTAAATATGATCCTGTAGGAAGAGAAACTTATCAGTGGGTTCATCACTAGAGAAAACTAATTCTCATTTCCCCAGTAGCCATTAACTGTCTGTAGCTCTTTATCTAGTAATTTACATGATTAAATTTCCCTCCACCCATGTTTGTCTGTTAACTAGTGTGGTGTCATGCAGGTCTTATGATGAACAATCATGTTGTTTTCAGTTCATAAGTTGAATATATGTCTAGAATATACTATCTTACAACAAGTATCCCAATACTCTAATTCTTAGAATATTTCTACTCCTTCTTCTGTAATATTCTCTGATCCTTAGGCATAGTAGTGTACTATTGATATCTCAATTGAGGAAAGACAGCCCAAAATGATGTAGGATTGCCTTCTATATGCTTTGAATACCACTGGTTAATAACAAAGCTGCTATGAGCCTATTGCATCACAGAATAAGGCAAGGTGGAATTCCAAGCAGATAAATGGGGAGAAAGTAGATTGGGCCAGAGAAACACCATGTAGCCACCAGAGGAGAAAGATACTCACGCTGGTACCGGTAAATCATGAGGCTCATGATAAAAAATAAAATAATATAAATTGGTTAATTTAAGATGTAATAGCTATCTAGAAATATGCTGAAGCTATTGGCTAGATAGTACTGCAATTAATATAGTTTCTGTGTGATTACTTCATGTCTGGGAGGCTGGGAAATAAACAAGCAATCTCTGCCAACACCAAAGTCACTTGTTCTTTCTTCTTTAAGCAATTGTTGATTTCTGCAGTATCCCTTTGTTGAAAAACAGTCTTCATTGATGACAGGCAAGAACTGTACTTGTCTATGTGTATGACAGTATATATTTACTCATAGATAAGTGCATTTTTCAGTTATCATCAGAGAGTCTTTCTCTGGCAACATATAGAAACAGATTTAGAGACACACAGCATAACATATAGAGAAAGATCTGCAGAAAAATTCCTCCCCTCAGAGCTCTGGGAATCCTAGAGCAAATAAGGTTGAAAGATTATAAGAGACAGAGTGGATGGAGAAAACATGGAGAATAAGGCACATGGAATCAACTAAGGGTGCTTATGAACTTAAAGAGAATGAAGAAGCAAGCATGGAGACTGCATGGTTCTATACTGATGGAGGAAGGTCATTAGTTAATAAAGAAACTGCTTGGCCTGATAGGTTAGAACATAGGTGGGTGGAGTAAACAGAACAGAATGCTGGGAGAAAGAGGAAGTGAGGCAGACACCATGCCTCCCCTTTCCAGGGCAGACGTGATAAAGCAAGCTGCCAGGTCAGACATGCTGAATCTTTCCTGGTAAGACTGGTGCTACACAGATTACTAAATATGGGTTAGGCAAGATGAGTCACCACCTTGTGGTGCTACACACATTAATAGAAATGGGCCAAGCAGTGTTTATATGAATACAGTTTTTGTGTTGTTATTTCAGGTAAAGCTAGCCGGTGGCTGGGAGCCAGGTGGCAGGAACGCAGTCCACAACTCCTTCAACACTCTACTGTCTTCTGCATATATATATAATATATATATATATTAGCCTAGTATCTTTATGGAAGTTCTGACTATGAAAATTACTGGGTCTTTGATACGTTTGCCTGTTCTTGGGACTCTTTTACTCCTGGTGGGTTGCTTTGTACAACTTTGATATGATGGGTTTTGATTCATGTTATCATATTTTATTTTGTCATGTTTGGTAGTTACCTCTTAGAAGACTGTTCTTTTCTAATGAGGGACAGAAAGGGAGTGAATCCTGATGGGAAGGTAGGTAGGAATAAACTGGGAGGACTAGAGGAAGAGAAAAATGGAATCAGGATAGATTGTATTAAAAGTTAATCTATTTTTAATTAAAAGGTGGTATTTTATATAGTTGGAGGCTATATTAATTTTTAAAATGTTAATAGCATGTTCTCTTGTAGAACGTAGGTTCTTGGCTAGATTTGTAGCAAAGGCCATAATTCTTCTCTTAAAGACCAGGCTTTAGGTTCAATTTAGTAGCTTTTGGTTGTCAACAAGATATAAGTATAATTACTGCACCATTACAAATATCATCCAAATCTTATATTTCTGTAGTTCACATGACTTATAGTCAGGTGAAACTATTGTAAGCTTTTCTCCCTTGACAGCTCACATGGTATTTTCAACATTTATGAGAGCTAACTTAGGGAGGAGGCTCCCAGGTTGTAACAGCTTAGTTAATACACTTTTATAAAATTTGTAGAGTCTTCAGCAAAAGAGTCTTTACTTCAAGTTATTAGAAAAATTGGAAGCCGGGCGGTGGTGGCGCACGCCTTTAATCCCAGCACTCGGGAGGCAGAGGCAGGCGGATCTCTGTGAGTTCGAGACCAGCCTGGTCTACAAGAGCTAGTTCCAGGACAGGCTCCAAAACCACAGAGAAACCCTGTCTCGAAAAACCAAAAAAAAAAAAGATAGAAAAATTGGAATAAATGGCAATGCCCTATATGGTTTAGGGACACATGGAAAGACAACATGAAGGCAGGTGTTCCATGAAGAGGAATTTTTGTTAGACATTCCTGTTTTTGCTATAGGTCCTGGATGGTGTATTATCCCATGTCAAGTAATTCAGTTTAATATAATTTTGATATGTTTTGGAAAACACATAATGTATTTTTGATAAGCAGAAATGTTTTTATATTATCTGAGTTAAAATCTTTGACTGGTAGGGTTCCCTTCTTCTTTCTTGGTGGCCCCTTTTAGCCTTTTCTACTAGCTCACATCCAGGCTTTTTTTTTTTAACTTCACTGATCTCTACTACCTCTCACTGACACAATAGGCTAGAAATTTCTAGGGAATTTTCATCTTCCTACTTGTCTTCAATTCCAGTTTCTCCAGAATTAACCTTAGTCTTGCTGAAGCCTGTCTAAAGAGCCCTTCTCCTAGCCCAGCATGCAAGAAACACAGCACAAATGGCAGATATAATCAAACAGTAAAAAAGTTGAGAAAAGGTATTCCAAGTAAATAGAACCAAGAAACAAGCAGGTATGACTATTTTACTATCTGTCAAAACAGATAACAAATCAAAAGTAATAATAAGAGACTGAACATACTATGAATTCCTTAAGGAAAAAGTCTACCAAGAGGAAATAAAAATTCTAAAGGTTTATGAAAAATATTTAAACACCATAGGTAGAACAATCTCCTAAACTCATGAATCAGTTGGATTAATGTAGTGAAAATAGTCATCCTACCAAAAGAAATAAAAACCCAGTCAAAATTTCAACAAAACCTTCATGAAAAATGGAAAAATAATTTTTACCTTTGCATGGAATCACACACATACAAGTGTACACATACACACACATGTGCACACATAAAAAAACAGTGACAAAGGCAGATAAAACTAGACTGAATAAACTCACTACTATAGGCATTGTCATCTGAGATTTCAAGTTGTATTATGAAACTATAGTCTTAAAAACAAAATTGTGTTGGCATAAAAATAGACGTATTTATTAAGTGAATCAAATTGATGGTGTGGGCATAATTTCTCATTCCCACAGATACCTGAATTTTGATAATTAAGTAAAAAATACACACTGGAGAAAAAAACAACATCTTCAGGAAATGGTGCTTATAAATTTACATTGTTGCTTGTAGAAGACTGAAAATAGACCCATATCTAACACCTTGCAAAAAAAACCAATGAGCAAACAAAACAAAACACAAAATAAAAACACTAAACTCCAAATGAATCAAAAACCTCAACATAAAACCAGACACCCTGAATCTGAGAGGGAAAAGGTTTGAACTCATTGGTACAAGAACGGCCTTTCTGAACATGAAACTGATAATTCAGGCATTAAGATCAATACTTAGTAAATAGACCTCATGAAGGTTAAAGATTTCTATACAGCAGAGGACACCATCACTTGAAAAAAGTTGAAGACTTCAAAATGAGAAAATTCTATACCAATTATACATTTGATAAAGGTTTAATATCTAGACTGCATAATGAACTAAAAATCAATATCAATAAAACAAATTATCAAATTAAAATGGGGCAGAGTTGTCAAACCTTAAATTCAAATGGTTGAGAAACACTGAATGTTAAACATATCAAGACATTAGAGGAATGAAAAATAAAACTAATTTGAGATTTCAACTTACTTTAGTTAGAACAGTAAAGATCAATAAAATAATAACAGCACATGCTGGTGATGATGCAAGAACAATTCTTCATTGCTGTTGGGACTTTCAACTTGTACAGCTACAATAGAAATCAGTATGGCATTCTGAAACATGATAAAAATGTGTCCATCACACAATCTAGCAACATAACTCTTATGCATATATTCATCCATGTTGTTCATCCATGTTAATTTCAACTTTATTCATATTATACATAAATTGGACATACCCTAAATGTTGATCTATTAATGATTGGATACATTTTCATTATCAATAAAATATACAATGTATATACAATTTAGTTGTATATATAATGAAATAGTATTCAGCAGTCATGAAAGCTGATATCGTGAAATATCCAGGTCAAAGGAACAACTATCCTGAATATGTCAATCCAGACCCCAAAAGACAATTATTTCATGTTTTCTAGTCTATATGGGTGTTAGACAATAAAGTTTATATATGTGTATCCCAATTTGTATAACCACATAGGTTACATAGCTATTTAGGCACTGTGGGTGGAGAAAATCTTCTAAAAGAAGGGAAATAGAGTACAATGTCATAAAGAGAAAAAATGGAAACTAGAATAATAGTATTAAGTGTATGAATGGTAAGCTATGTTAATGATGAAATATGGGTTGAAATAACTAACAAAAAGCCATATGGAAATATGTACTACTATAGAAGCTTCCTCAAATATATAGATATATAAAAGAAATTTAAATGGAGTTACTATAATGTATAATGGAGACAACACCTCAACTAGATATTTTGTGTACCAAGTACAACCTTCAACACCAGGAATGGGTTATCCCTTGTAGAGTTGTTGTCCAAAGGGCTCTCATAAATTTTTCTAACACCACAGGCTATGGCAAAACTATTGGTTGCTTTTTATATGCTAATGGTAAGGAACTATAGTTGAAGGTAAAATTTACATATGTCAGTACTCATAGAAGAGATCATCACTCAGCACTCATCACAGAAGCCTTTTCTTACTGGAGATGGCAAATGGCAGAAACCCATAATGGGCAATGTTCAGAAAGTGTGAGACTTTGGAGCAGTCAGCTCTAAATGGGATCTCCTTATCAAACCTCTCCGCTAAAGGCTCAGGGATCTATGCTGAAGGGGATTATTGGAGGGGGCTGTTTGTTTTGTTCCTGACTGCTCAGCCCCAAAATAACCACACAGAAACTATATTATTTAAAACACTGCTTTGGGGTGGGATGTCCTTTTGCCTATGCATTGCTTTTATTGGTTAATGAATAAAGAAACTGGCTTGGCCTGATAGAGTATAACAGAGTTTGGCAGGGATAACTAAACCAAGTGCTGGGAGGAAGAAGGAAGAATCAGAGAGAAGCCATGGAACCTCTGGAGACAGACGACAGTTGGAATTTTGCCAGTAAGCCACAGCCATGTGGCAATATACAGATTAATAGAAATGGATTAATATATAAGAGTTAGCCAAGAAGAAGCTAGAGCTAATGGGCCAAGCAGTTATTTAAAGAATACAGTTTCTGTGTGGTTATTTTGGTTCTGGGCAGCCGGAACAAAACAAGCAGCCTCTTGCTTCACTGCTTATTTCTGGATAACTATTACATCTCAATTTAACCCATTCCTACACCACTGTGCATCACTATGATGTTGTGGCCTAACAGCACAGCTTCAGCACATCTGTCTCTGGCAGCAGCTCCATGGCTTCTCTCAGACTTTGCCCTTCTTTCTCCCAGAATTCTGTTTAGTTTTCCCCACCTAGCTCTTTCTTCCCTGCTTTGCTATAGTCTCAAGACACTTACTTTTTTAATTAATGCTAATCACAGCATACAGAGGGGAAACCCACATCACCTCCCCTTTTCTGTTTAAATGAGTAGGAAGGTTTTAACTTCGGCATAGTAAAATTACATATAACAAACAGGTATCAAACAAGAATTACAGTTATAATATTTATACCTACTTTATCTTTGATCATAACTAAGGAAAACTATAATTATAAATTCTTCAACTTCATCAAATACTCCAGAAGGATATAATATTACCTAAGTAAACAAAAAGTACATTGTAAGCAACTTCCAAAACTCTAGAATTTACAGAGATATCTCACTGCCTGGACATAGTTTTTCATCGCCATTGGGAAATCACAGTACTTATTTTTGATTTTGATAGGAATTCTCCAAATCTATATGTGTAAGGAATTACTTAGAATGACAGATACAGATGCACATGGCAAATTTTATGTGATTGTATCAAATGTTAATTTTCTATTTTTTTTATATTGGCAAGTAGTAATGTAGGATGCTACCATTGGGGCCTGATGAGTGAATGACAAGGAACTTTCTATTAAACTTTGATGATTTTTTGTTTCAAAACAAATAAGTTAAAATATTAGTAATTGAGTAAGCATTTAAAAATTGAGTTGATTTGTTTAGTTGACTAAAGCCATTGGTGACAAAGCCATTATTTTTTCAGTATTGTTCAGTCAGATAAGTTGTTAATATCTGTGGTACAACAATTTTTTTCCAAGTTAATACATTTGGAGGCTGCTACAAACCTGCCTCTGAAAGACTTTCTTCCACTTAGTGAAATCTGGGTCAAAATGATGTAAAATTCCTAATCAATGCCATGTTGCAGATCTCAAGCATGGTACAGTTTCTCTTAATCCAAGACAATACAGTTAAGGTTTATGGCAGCAGAGAATAGCTATTTGAGGAAGAAGTTTCACAACTTGGAAAGGAGGTCAAGTAAAGAAATGACAAAAGCATTCCATCTTGACTTGTGAGAGCCACTGGAGACAAGGAACAAGTATTTTGAGATGTTTTAGTGGATTAGATTATTCAACATTAAGAAAGAAAATATTTCAAGCAAAAGGCAGAAAAAAATAGCCCAGGAACAGACTTTTTAAAAATACAAACCACTAAAAATAAACAAACTCTCCTGAAGAGCATAAGAAAGACTTGATTAAAATGGCAAGACACACTGGCCCTTAGATGAAAAGACTGGATGTAGCAACCCCAATTCTTTGTAAATTAAACTACAAATTCCAACAGACTCCAATCATAAGATCAACTATTTTTGTTAGATGCAAGAATTCTAGTCTTGCAAAACCAGTGGTGCTGTGGTTCATGGGAAAAAGTAGATTGAAATGTCAATTAAATTATAAAAGAACTTTCATTAGGAAATATTTTACCTTATAGGTCTTAGAAATTCATATCATGAAAAATGTATAGTCACAAAAATAACTGAAGATAACTATAAATAGGTCCTACACCATAAAAGGATGAATTAAGACAATGACAGAAGTAAATAGCTCCTTATATTTGCTAGTCAAATTTCAATGAATGTCACTGAACAAACTTTCTATGATGCAAGTAAAAACTATATATGTTCTCAAAAGATTAGCAAATAAAATATTTTGATGTGCTAAGATATTTATAATAATTCAACAATGGGAAAAGATAAATGTGGCAATATCCAATATCAAAATTAAAACTCTTCTTCAGTAAAGGAGAAAAACCTCCAAATCTTAAGAACAACTGTAAACAACATATAGACCATGCCAATATTTACATGTGTTCATGGGTGAACACTGAGTTTGAATAAATAAATGGATTAACTCATCCCTCAAGGAAACTGAATCTTCCTAGAAGAGAGCCTATTTCTACTTTCTTAAACTAATTTATTTTCTAAACATATTCTAAATCTTATCCTTATGCCCACATAAGTATTGCTCTCAACTCTCATCAAGCAAGCTTCCTTTTGCAACAGATGCAGACTACTACAGAGATCCACAACTGCTCAAAATGTAGAGAATAGCTTTTATACTGCGTTGTACACTTACTAAATTTTATGGCTAAACATATTTAATAAGAACATGCTTTCAAATGTAAGTGGTATTGTAAGGAAAATATGCCTAATCATTTGGCTACATTATTAAAGAGAAAAACTTTTATTAACATGCTTTCTAAGATGACGGTAGGAAGTAATTATGATTATATTGTTTTCTGTATAAAGCCAAGTGCATCCAAAACATAATATACAATAATTTATATTTCTTTATTTTTAAATTTTCTTCAGTATTTTGTTTTATTTTATGATTATAATCATCGTTTTTGAGACAGTGTCTCATGCAGTTCAGACTGGCAGGAAACTTATTACATAGTTGGGTGTAACCTAGAATTCCTGATCCCCCTTCCTTTTCCTCAAAAATACTGAGATTACAGATAGATTCTGTTATGATTTTAGCCAACCAGCATGGCTGGCACTTCTGGGTTACAGGACCATGCATGTGCAGACAAGTTCTCAGGCAAAAATACCTACCCTCCCTGGGTACCTAAAAGCTCTGCATGACCCACATGTGACATGGTTGCATCACCTACATATGACAGAGTTACATAAGCCCTTGCACACATGTGTGAGCAATGTCATCCCACTGTGCACTAGGCAGCCTTTAAAAGCTAGATGCGCCATCTTCAGCTCTTTCTGCACACCTACTTTACCAGTTCTATATATGTCTCTACTAATAAACTCATAAGTGGGTTTGTTGCATGTTTTGTTGTAGGGATAGCCCAGCCCCCTTAGGGGGTGTGTTCACCTCAGACTAATGTTTACATATAAATCTGGCGAGCGTGAGCCCGCCGCCCCTTCTGCTTTCCTGTTCTCCATGGGAACCTGTGGTTCTGTAAGTCTATTTCCCCATTAAAGCTGTATATACTATTACAATCTGTCTACATTCATTTACGCTACTACACTTGGCGCCCCGTGAGGCTTTTCAGATACCGGCCCCGAATCAGAGCCTCCTGGGTGGCGACCGCTGGGAGCCAGTGGCTCCCCCCTCGAGGCCTCTCCCTCCACGCAGATTGTACCCTCTCAGCACAGTTCCTTGCCGGTTCACTTTGCCCAACTATGTAGGCAGAAGCAACTGAGATTCTGAGTCACTGAACATCTGCAGCGACTCGATTTTTCCTGGGGCTTGCTAGAAAGTCAGCAAATGGGACTCCTGATGGGCGACTTAGCCCCGGCGGTTTGGCGATAGTTGAATTGGCCCCACACCACGAGTCTGTGTGCCCCGCCCTGCCTGACAGTGGTACAAGCACCTCTGTAACAGCGTGATCAGTACATAACACCACTCTGTGCACTTGACTGCTCTGTGTCCCCTCCCTGCGGGTGGCTTAGTTTGGCCTTGGCTCTCCCCTGTTTCCTGGCCCTCCCCCCTGCTGCTTACAGTTAACTTTTTGTTTTGGGTTTTGAGTAGAATTTTCAGACCGGATCAGACTCCTACCAAGTAAACTCACGTGCACTCCGCCACAACAACCATCTGCTGGCAGGAATCGGTCATTACAGGTAAAATATTCTTTTATAAATAAAAATAAATACTGATTTGACTGAAAATGTCTGAAAAAGTTTTGATTGTACCATGTGGGAGATTTTATAAGAGGTGTCTGTCACCCCACATCTATGGATCTTTCTGGGATTCATAGTTTTCCTTGGTACTATATGGTTTGATAATAGAAATATGATAAAGTCTTTGTGAGATGAATCCAGGATTCTTAAGGCAGAAGTTGAACGCTTAAAAACAATTGAGAATGACAACAATCTTCTCAAGAATCAGTTTGAAGTTCTCCAGGAAGAGAACAGATCTTTGTTTAACATGACTTGATCAACTGAGCAAAATTTAGAAAAGATAAAGGCTGATGTTAAGGAGAAATTCATTACTATGGAAGAGGGAACAGCTGATTTGGATCATAAGCTTCAGTCCCTTTCTGTAGGAACTGAAATATTAGTGGCTGATATTAAGGAGAAATCCATTACTATGGAAGAGGGAACAGTTGATTTGGATCGTAAGCTTCAGACCCTTTCTGTAGGAACTGAAACATTAACTGAGAGAATCAAAACTGCAGAATGTGACAATCGGATTTTGTTTAAAGCTTATGACAGATTGGCAGAAAGACTGTCAATACAAGAAGGCACGGTTTATGCCATAATAATTATGTCCAAAGATGAGATGTTATCTCTAATGGACAAACTTCATACTTTAGAATCCTCAATGAAGGCTTTGGAACATAATTCTGGACAGGAGATTCAGACATTGCAGAAGGCAATAGTGAATAGAATTGAAAAGATTGAGGAATTTCTAAATTCTGATGAAGAAGAGCAAAGGGTAGAAAGGCAAATTTTAATTCCATCTGTGGGTAAATGATGGAGGAAGGTCATTGGTTAATTATAATAAAGAAACTGCTTGGCCTCATAGGTTAAAACATAGGTGGGAAGAGTAAACAGAACAGAATGCTGGGAGGAAGAGGAAGTGAGGTAAGACGCCTCAGACAGACTCCATAGCTCCTTTCAGAGACACCATGCTCCCCTTTCAGAGGCAGACACAATGAGCTCTGACCCAGGATGGACGTAGGCTGAATCTTTCCCGGTAAGAACGGCGATACACAGTTTTATTAGAGATGGGTTGATCGGGATATCAGAATTAGCCAGTAAGGGCTAGAGCTAATGGGCCAAGCAGTGTTTAAAAGAATACAGTGTCCATGTAATTATTTCGGGGCATAAGCTAGCTGGCAGCCGGGGTGCCGGGGATGCAGCCCCGCTGCTCCTATTTCTACAGAATGGAGCCCAGACTTGTGGGAAACTGAATCCACTGAAAGCCTGAGAAAGCTTGGGAAAGAGTGAAGCATGTTTGTTTTCTTGGTAGCAACAATTTCTCGGGTCTACTCTGCTTGCTAAAGGCAAGCAAGCGCTCTCTTCTAAGAGAGGCTTCCTGAATCAGCTTTAGCTGCAAAACCCTGCAGCTCATTAAGAGGTCCTGCCACGAAACACTTAAATGGTGTTGACAAAAAGCTGAATGCATGCTTTTCGGTTTTCAGCTGTAGCCGGAAAAAAAGCTGTGCCATTTAAAAATGCTGGCTTTCTAGACTGTGCTGCCAGGGCAAACTCTGAATCTTTTATGCAGGCGGTTCGTGTGGTTTGCCAGCACAGGCTGCTGAAACTCCTTTGCTGGCAGGGACCTTAAAATGCCATAGAGTTGTGGCAGTAAACATGGCTACAGCCAGTGCCTCAGCCATGAGGCTGGAAAGCTAAGGAATGGACTGGATCTAGCTGGCAAAGCCACGGCTTTAATCCTACCCATTTTGCTCAGTAATTTAAAGGCTCATGTGGTCAGAAAAAGAGAGATATATAGTAAAGAGAGATTCGAAGACAAAGAAAATTTCTAAATGGTTTACAGTGTGTTAAAAATATATGCAGGCTAAATCTTAAAGTTCTTAAAGTAAAAAAAAAAGAAAGAAAGAGAGTAGTTGGGTGTGATAGGACACACTATTAATCCCAACACTTGGAAGGCAAGGGAGATTGACCTCTGTGACTTCAAGGTGTGGTAGCACACGCCTTTAATCCCAGTGCCTAGAAGGCAGAGACAAACAGATCTCTGTGAGTTCAAGGTGTAGTAGCATGCACCTTTAATCCCAATGCCTGGGAGGCAGAGACAGGTGGATCTCTGAGAGTTCAAGGACAGCCTGGTCTACAGAGTTATTCCAGGTCAAAGATATAGGGACCAAAAAGCAAAAAGATAAAAGTAAAAATAAACAAAATAGAGTTAAAATAAAGCCATACAAAGATGGAAAATAAACAGAGAATTTTGATACTGTATGCTATTATGCTCTCTTTGAATTGTTTGAATGCTGAGAAAGGAGCAACAGATGGCAAAAGATATTTGTTTATAAATGCTGCTGAACTAATCCAACATAGATATTTTGAAAATGCCTTGACTTTGAAATTTGGATCTA
>JABTXL010019675.1:217985-249828 GCA_025134845.1 Neodon shergylaensis
GATTTGTTTATAAATGCTGCTGAACTAATCCAACATAGATATTTTGAAAATGCCTTGACTTTGAAATTTGGATCTAAGGACATGATGCTTTGGAAAGGAGTTTTTTATTTTGTTTTCACAGAGGGTGAGAGTCTGTGGATTTCTTCTATTCCAATATGGTATGATGGACCACACCCTCCTGAAGGGTTGCTGTAAACATCTTCAGAAAATTGCTTTGCTCAACAGCCAACTAAGATGAAATTAGCACACAGGTTATACCATGAAAGACCTAATTAACAATGCCCCCATTTAGCAGGAAGCAGTTTGGAGAGGAAAAAAACTGCACCCATGTTCCCAAATATGGTTTATAAATATTCTTTTACATTTAAAGGGGAATATGATATAGATATGAATAATTTGCATTAGTATAGATTGTGCTTTATTGATAGAGATTTAAGGTCAATTTTGTTATATGTATATGTATTTCTGATCTTGATTAAGGTATTGTGATTGTGTAGTTCATTAAAAATGTAATTATGTAGGTTGTTAATGGATAATCATTAATAAGAGTCAAGTTTGTAGTCATGTTAGTTAAGATTTTCTAGATGTACATAGATATATTTTAGATAGGCATTCTTTATATTTTTCAAAGATTATAGAATATGGCATTTTAAATGTTTTGATAACTTAGGGTTTTTCGTGACAATGAGACATGTCTGCTCCTGGCAGCACCAATCTACTTCAAGAAGAAGATGGGCATCGAAGAGGATCCTTATGGAGTTTGATAGCCATTTGGGCAAGAAACTGCTCTCGCCTGGACTATTGCATAAACTGGACACAGAGAACCTGTAGAGAGAGGACTACTGAACTTGCCTAAAGGTGAGATGATCTTTCGGGGTTCCTGATTCATGAAGGAGTCTGTGAGACATTCTGCAGGACACAGCAGATAGTGACTGAACTGACTTTGAAATTTCCTGCTTCATGGAAATGTCTCTGGATACTATGGGCCTATAGGCCGAAGATGGATGCCCCAACGGTACAGAGGAACTTTGGGTGACTGTCCAGGCAGCAAGATGTCTTTGTCATTTCTAGAGTTTGTAAGTTGCTTATTTCTTGTTTGCTTAGGTAATATTGTATCTTTCTGGAGTCTTTGATGGAGTTAAAGAATAGTTAGTTATAGTTATAGTTTTCCTTATTTATGATAAAGATTATTGTAATTTTTACTTGATAACTGTTTTGTTATATGTAATTTTGCTATGTTAAAGTTAAAGCCTTTCCTTTTTGTTTAAACAGAAAAAAGGGAAATGATGGAGGAAGGTCATTGGTTAATTATAATAAAGAAACCGCTTAGCCTCATAGGTTAAAACATAGGTGGGAGGAGTAAACAGAACAGAATGCTGGGGGGAAGAGTAAGTGAGGTAAGATGCCTCAGACAGACTCCATAGCTCCTCTCAGAGACACCATGCTCCCCTCTCTGAGGCAGACACAATGAGCTTCGACCCAGGATGGACGTAGACTGAATCTTTCCCAGTAAGACCGGTGATACACAGTTTTATTAGAGATGGGTTGATCATGATATCAGAATTAGCCAGTAAGGGCTAGAGCTAATGGGCCAAGCAGTGTTTAAAAGAATACAGTGTCCGTGTAATTATTTTGGGTAAAGCTAGCTGTGCGGGAGGCCAGGTGGCTGAACGTAGCCAGCCACTTGTACTACTACAGGTAAATCTCTCTGGGACAATTACCACAAAGCTCTACATACAGCTCTACCTTCCTTTCCAGTAATAACAACAGAGAAAGTGGTTGGTTCCAGAAACCCTAGGGTCATCAAGGAAGATACATGGGAGCCTGTCTGTATGAATGATCTCAAGGAAATTAAACAGGCTGTGATGACTTTTGGGATGCATGCCTCGTTTGTTAAAGAGATGCAAAAATCTTGGGCCACATGACAAACAGAGTCACGCCCTCTGACTGGCTTCAGTTAGCTTCTGCGGTACTTGAGAGTGGACCACAATTGAAATTGAAATGCTTATTCAGGCAAGAGGCTAGACTCTTAAAACAGCAGGAAAGAGTGAAGGGAATTGAGATTTCCCTAGATCAAATTCTAGGTGAGGGGCTCTTCTCCGACCCTCAGGATCAAGCTAATTTGGATGAAAACACACTCTCCATATGTACTACAGCAGCCTTAAGGGCTTGGGACAGGGCACAAGACCCTGGACAGAGAAGGGAATCATTTGTCAGAGTTAAACAGGGTCAGAGAGAACCCTTTAGTGACTTTTTATAAAGACTAACTAAGGCTGTGCAAATAGGGATATCTGACCCAGAAGCAAGATGTATAATGATTGAGTATTTGGCTTATGAAAATGCAAATGTGGAATACAAAAGGATCTTGAGGCCTTTAAAGCTCAGATCAGTGCCCTTGGAAGAATGGGTCTTGCATACACTAATTGTTGATACATTTGACTATGGCACTGAAGCATGGGTAGAAGAAGTAATTTCCAATGGTAAAAGGAGACACCAGAATACCAAATGTTTTAATTGTGGTAAAATGGGTCATATGAAAAGGAATTGTAGACAACGGATTTTGAGAAATAATAATAATGCATCTTCTAGAAATAACAGAAATAGGAGGACTCAGCCTTCAGGTTTATGTAGAAGATGTGGGAAAGGCAGACACTGGACGAAAGAATGCAGATCTACATGAGATAGACAAGGCAACCTAATACAGACAGGAAATGTGAGAGGGGGGCCTCACAGGCCCCCATGGCAAACATGGTTCAGTCATTTCCAGTTACTGCAGAGAACGTGCCTCTTCAGGACAATTAGGAAGCCCCATGCCTACTGTTATAAGCAATAATGATCAGAAAGATGAGTTCCATGTGTTTTGGCAAACTTCGATAAATGATCAAAGACCTAAGCTGAGAGTGTGTGTAAATGGCATTTTTATTACTGGCCTGCTGGACACAGGTGCAGATGTAAGTATCATTACCCCAGAATCTTGGCATCCGTATTGGCCTCTTCAGAATGTAAATGTTCAGCTCCTGGGAATTGGAACCCTATCTCGAGTAAGGCAGAGCACGAGATGGGTTGAATGCATAGGGCCAGAGGAACAAATAGGAAAATTAAGGCCATATGTAGCCAATATTGCAGTGAATTCATGGGGTTGTGACCTATTACAACAATGGCATACTCAAATTAACATTCTTGCTACTTCTAGAGCATGTATTTCTGAGAATAATACTAAATGATATTACAAACGGAGAAAACCGGCCATTCAGGCTGTACAAGAACAAGCAATTTTTGTCCCTTCAGAGATACCAACAGCCTTGCCTCTAAAATGGTTGACTGAGAAACCAATATGGACAAAGCAATGGCCTTTAGCTGAGGAAAAGTTACAGGCTTTAGAACAGCTGGTACAAGAACAATTAGATTCTGGACATATAGAAGAATCTCCCAGCCCTTGGAATTCTCCTGTATTTGTGGTTAAGAAAAAATCAGGTAAATGAAGAATGGTGATAGATCTCAGGGTTATCAACAAGGTTATTCAACCTCTGGGCCCTCTGAAATCTGGAATTCCTTTGCCCTCTATATTACCAAAAGGATGGCCTCTCATAGTTATTGATTTAAAGGACTATTTTTTCACTATACCTTTACAAAAAGAAGATAGAGAAAAATTTGCCTTCACAGTGCCTACTTATAACAATTCTAAACCTTCAAGGAGGTACCACTGGGCCGTCCTCCCCCAGGGTATGTTAAATAGCCCATCCCTGTGCCAATATTTTGTGAATCAACCATTGCAAATAATACGCAAGAAATTTCCCAAATCGATACTATATCATTACATGGACGACATTTTGTTATCCGATTCAAACATGGATACCTTGAACAGACTGTTTGAAGAAATAAAGATACTTTTACTTAAATGGGGATTGCAAATTGCTCCTGAAATGATTCAGAGGGGAGATTCTGTTAACTATTAGGTTATAAAATAGGTTTGCAAAAAATTAAGACCCAAAAGGCACAAATTAGGAGAGATCACCTACAGACTCTTAATGACTTTCAAAGACTGTTAGGAGAATTTCCAGTCTACAACCAGCTATTGGGATAACACCTGATTTAATAATTCATTTGAACAAAACCTTGGATGGTGATAAAGATTTAAACAGTCCCAGAGAATTAACAGCTGAAGCAGAAAAGGAACTGACAATGATTGAGAAAAAATTACAACAGGCACATGTGGACAGTGTGAATCCAGAGCTCGATTGTATACTACCATCAAAAATTTCTCCTACAGGAATTTTAATGCAGAGAGATGATATTATCTTGGAATGGATCTATTTACCACATAAACCAAATAAGAAACTGAAAACTTATGTGGAAAAAGTCTCTGAGTTAATTATAAAAGGCAAGTTGAGACTTCGTCAACTACCAGGCATAGACCCAGCAGAAATTATAGTGCCTTTCACTGCTGATGAACTAAAGAAATTATGGGAAGATAATGAACCATGGCAAAGAGCTTTTGCTAATTTTTTGGGAGACATTAATAACAACTATCCAAAAACAAGAGGCTTCACAACTGGAGCCCATACATTTTATACTGATGCCAATAAATCAGGGAGGGCAGGTTACAAATCAGAAGACTTGGGTAAGGTGGAACAAAGTCCTTATGATTCTGTCCAGAAGGCAGAATTATATGCCATTCTTATGGTGCTAAGGGATTTTAAAGAACCTATTAATATAGTTATTGATTCACAATACGCAGAAAGAGTTATTTTACATATTGAAACTGCTGAATTTATACCTGATGATACAGAACTAACCTCATTGTTTATCCAGGTACAAGATATGATCAGGAACAGGCTTTGCCCTATGTATATAACACACATCTGATCCCATACGGGTCTGCCAGGTCCTCTAGCACAAGGTAATGCAGAAATTGATCAATTATTGATTGGTAGTGTGCTACAAGCCTCTGAAATTCATAAAAAACATCATGTCAATAGCAAAGGTTTGAAGAAAGAGTTTTCTATTACATGGCAACAAGGTAAGGAGATTGTAAAGAAATGCCCTACTTGCTCTTTCTATAACCAAATGCCACTGCCCGCAGGGGCTAATCCAAAGGGCACCCAAAGGAATTAAATCTGGCAGATGGATGTGTTCCACTTTGCAGAATTTGGCAAATTAAAATATGTTCATCACACCATTGACACTTATTCAGGCTTTCAGTGGGCAACTGCTTTAAGTTCAGAAAAAGCTGATTCAGTAATCACTCATTTATTAGAAGTCATGGCTATCATGGGTATACCTACACAAATAAAGACAGATAATAGTCCTGCTTATGTCTCTAGGAAAAGGAAATGGTTTTTTGATTATTACAATATCAAGCATGTTACAGGTATACCATACAATCCTACAGGTCAAGCAGTCATAGAAAGATCAAATCGAACTATAAAGGATATGTTGAACAAACAGAAAGGGGTGGGAAACACCCCCAGAAATAGGTTACATAATGCCTTATTAACCTTGAATTTTCTCAACGCTAATTAGAAGGGAGCAATGGCTGCAGAAATACATTAGATAATGGAAAAGTCTACTGAACTAAATCAACCAGTTTATTTCAAGGATGTGCTGACCTCACAATGGAAGCCAGGAGATGTGTTGCGTTGGGGAAGGGGTTTTGCTCTTGTCTCCACAGGTGAGGAAAAATTGTGGATACCATCAAATTCATAAAGGTTCGGTTTGAAGAAGAGAAGCCATTTGGAAAAGATAAATAACAATTCATTCACAAGGATGGCAAGCATACTGATGGTAAGAAATACAGATAGGTTGGGGGCAGGGTTCTTTTCTTATCTCCACAGGAAAATACCCATCTTCAAAGAATTCACGGGACCCTGAATATTTAATTACTGATGGATGGACATCTTCTGTAAGTATTAATTTTTTATATATATTTCTTATTAAACATTTCTTTATAAATATGTAGAGCTGGTTTTGGAGTTGGACTATGGCTCAGTCTCTCTTCAAATCCAAGCCTGTTGATAAGAGATATCTCAGAGTTTCTGTCTCTGGTCAGGAACCATGAAATAGGACAGAATAAGAATAATTATGTACTTGATAAACTTTCTTTGCTTTTCTTCATATCTGTGTCTTTCTTTATATGTCAGTATATGTCCTTGTTGTTAATGTTTAAATTTTCCATAACAAGCAACAAATTTTCCTATAGTAATCTTTAAAGTTTCCAGGATGAAGATGGGGCCCCACGACATCAACTCAATCTGGTTTTTATGACGCCATGAATATTTTTTTAAACACTAATATTAGACCTGTTTTTTGGTACCAACTGCACAAGACAATTTCGAATGTTGTACATTTTTGACAACACTCTGGCCGTACCTTCTCAAAATGCTCAGAGACTAGTTACAATTTTCTTCGGTCAAAGGTTAATTTGGGAAATTTACCATCATTTGCTTTCACGGGAGCCCCTAAGAAGAACGTCGCCCCCATGTCAGCTGGAAGCAATCTTAGAGGAGGACATCCCCTCTCCAACAGAGTGTGCCCTCAGGGTTAGGGACATCATTTAGTGGTTGGTTTAGGGTTGAGGGGATGGGGAGATATTTTATGGAATTAGGGGTATTTTCAAAAAAAGGGGGGGATTACCTGGTTTGATGGGATGACTGGTATTTGTGAATTACAGTTTTTAGAAAATTATATTGGTACTGTTTTTTGTATATTGATATATTGAATATTGAATGTGAGTGTTCCTACCTCTATTTTTGTATAAGAGTATGCTTATAACTTTGTCTATATTGTATTGATACATCTACCATATTACAATGTACATTTCTACCTCTGATACTATTTATATAATGACATTGTTTACAGTTGAAGATCATTGTCGTCATATATTGCACAGTTGTTTATTCTTTTAATCTTCAAGTTAGATAGGTATTGAGAATTATATGTTTGTCATATTTATTTTTAGGTTAATCAGGTCTTTTAGTTACATAGGGATTATATTTAGTATAGATAGTATAATCTTCAGCCTCTTCGAAGAGCTGTCGAAAATGGCCTTTAATCTAACCTAGAACTCTGTGCCAACGAGACACAATAGATCCTGGAGACACCACTCTACTCCAGAGAGAACGTTGAGCACCAAAGACACTCCACTGGGAGCTTGTCTTCTTGGCAGAACTGGCCTTTGGGTTAAGAAAAGCCCATACCTCAACTTCTGACAAAGATACAGAATATCCATAAGTGGATGAAACAGGATTGTCTTACCTTGCCAAGACAGGGTAGGATAGTTCTAAGAAAGTTCCTTGCCTTTAATAATGGTATGTCAGTTATGTTAGGCCTTAGCCAAAGTTGGTTTACTCAACATTGCAAACGAGACTTTGGGTGATTGACCAGGTAGTCAGTTGTCTCTGTCAATTGTTGCACATTTTGGATATCTCTCGTTTGTTAAGTAATATTTATTCCCTTCTCAGATCTTTGACGGAGTTGAAGATTATATAGTTGTAGTTACTCTCTACATTATTTAGACTCCTTGAGATAGAATGTTTAGCAAAACTTTTGTTCTCAACATTGTTTGTTATATTTATTATTTGTTATTATTGTATATAGTTATATTTTGTTTAGTTCTGTCTTATTTAGACAAAAGGTGGAGATGTAGGGATAAGCCCAGCCCATTAGGGGGCATGTTAGCCTAGGGCTAATGTTTACATATAAATCTGGTGAGCGTGAGCCCTGCTGCTCTTTTTGTTTGTATTTCCTGCTCATCGCTGGATCACTGGTGTTGTAAGATATCCCTTCATTAAAATTTGCTTTGTCATATTAAGCTAGCCTGGTTATTATGCCGCCTACAGGGGAGGGAAATAGGAAGTGGTGGCGGGGAGGAGTCAGAAATCTTTAATAAATAAATAAATAATAAAAAAGAAATATAGATTAATAGATAATCATCTATAATAGTCACACTTGTAGTCATGTTAGTTAGGTCTTCTAGACATATAGAAATATATTTCAGTTCAATAGGTATTCTTCAAATCTTTCAAAGACCTTCAGAATATGGCATTTAAAATATTTTAAGAACTTAGGACTTTTTATGACAAATAGACACATCTGCTCCTGGGAACACCAATTGCTTCAAGAGGAAGATAAGCATCAAAGAGGCTCCTTATGGAGTTGGTTAGCCATTTGGGCAAGAAACTGCTCTTGTCTGGACTGCTTCATGACCCGGACAAGCAGGACCCACAGAGAAATGATTGCTGAACTTGCCGAAAGGTGAGACAATCTTTTAGGGTTCCTGCTTCATGATAGATTCTGCTAGCCATTCTGCAGGACAAAGAAAAATGTGACTGACAAACTGCCCATATAGGCAGAACTGCCTTTGAAATTTTATTTATTTTATTTTTATTTTTATTTTTTTTATACTTCATGGAATAGGCTGCAGGATACTATGGGCCTGTGGGCTGAAGATTGGATGCCCCAACACTTCAGAAAAACTTTGAATAACTGTCCAGGCAGAAAGGTGTCTCTGTCAATTCTAGAATTTGCTTACAATGTAAGTCCTTTTTACTTAAGTAATATTATATCCTTCTGGCATCTTTGATGGTGTTGAAGAATTTATAGTTATAGTTTTCCTTAGTTATGATAAAAGATAAAGTAAATATAAATATCATAACTGTAATTTTTATTTGATACCTGTTTTGTTATATGTAATTTTACTATGTTGAAGACAAAGCCTTTCTTTTCAAATAAACAGAAAAGTGGAGATGATGTAAAATTTCCCTTTATATGCTGTGATTACCATTAATAAATAAAGAAACTGCTTTGGACTTAGAGCAAGGCAGAACTTAGGTAGGCATGGAAAGACAGAACTGAATGCTGGGAGAAAGAAGGGCAGAGTAAAAAAGAAGCCATGGATCCTTAACCTGAGATAGCCACTGGGAATATTACCCAGTAAGCCATTGTCATATGGAGATATACAGATTAATAGAAATGGGTTAAATAAGTATGTGAGAGTGAGCCAATAAGAAGCTAGAGCTAATGGGAAAAGCAGTGTTTGAATTAATATGGTTTCTGTGTGATTATTTCAGGTCTAAATGGCTAGGAACAAATAAGCAGACTTCTCCAACAAATGCTGTAGGAAATAGCTGAATTAATATAATTTTTGTTGGTGTGAGAGGTCCTTCTGTTGATTTTATTGTTTAATGAATAAAGAAACTGCATTGGCCTGTTGATAGGGAAAACTTAGGTAGGCAGGGAAAACTGGACAGAATGCTGGGAGAAGGAAGGCAGAAAGAGAGAAGCCATGGGGCCACCAGAGACAGACATGCTGAAATTTTGCTGGTAGGCCACAACCTTGTGGTGATACACAGATCAATAGAAATGGATTAAATTAATATGTAAGAGTTAGCCAATGAGAAGCTAGAGAAAATGGGCCAAGCAGTGATTTAAATAATTTGGCTTCTGTGTAATTATTTTGGGTCTAAGCTAGCTGGGCAGCCAGGATAAACAACAGGCTCTTTTCTCCAACAATTGACTCCCATATAGCCAACTAAATCCACATAAAATCTGAGAGTACTTAAAGAAAAATTCTAGAAAAAAAATAGTTTGACATAAGCTTCTTGCTCTTTGCTGGTGGTGTGCCACAGCTCCTTTAAGAAAGGTTTTCCTGCCGGGCGGTGGTGGTGCACGCCTTTAATCCCAGCACTTGGGAGGCAGAGGCAGGTGGATCTCTGTGAGTTCGAGGCCAGCCTGGTCTACAAGAGTTAGTTCCAGGACAGGAACCAAAAAGCTACAGAGAAACCCTGTCTCAAAAATCAAAAAAAAAAAAAAAAAAAAAAAAGAGAAAGGTTTTCCTGACTCAGCAGAAGAAGGAGGGAAAAAAAGCCACATTGTTTTAAAATGCAGGTTTTCTGGGACATGCTGCCAGCATAACCTCTGGCTCTTTAGAGAGACCAGGTATTTGGATGGGGTTTGTGAGCAGACTGCTGCAGCTTGCTTAATGACAATGTGGACCATTTTTTTTCTGGAACTGGGGTATTTTGGACAGCTCAGAGGTGCAAGCAACTCCACCATGCTTGCCAGTGCAGAGCAAGCAGGAAGTACTGTATATGCCATACAGTATTAATGGTTCAGCTTAAGTTTTAGATTGGGTGAGTCAAGCAGGTAGTACTGTGTGTGACCTAGTAATGGTATTGCTTAAGTTTAAGAAGCATTTAGCATTTTTAAAAAGCACTCCTGGACAATAAGGAATTACAGATATTTAATAAAGACATACCCAGATTTAAAAAGACCTCTAAATGGGTTACAGAGTTGGATAAATGTATGTAGTCTTGGGAGAGAGAGGACAAAGAGTATAGAGAGTTGAAAAAGAAGTAAATGGTTTTAAAAAATCTTTAAAGAGACAGAATACAGATAGCCATAGATTAAAAGGAATAACAAATAATAAGCCACATAAAAATGGAAAACTCACAGAGTCTGGATTATGTATATTATTGTGTTATTTTTGAATTTTTAGGTTGTGAATGTGCTATGTACAGAGAGACATTTCATTGTATGGGCTGCCAAGATAAACCGGCATGTATATTATAAAGGTATCATGACTTCCAAATTTGGGTCCTAGGATATGGTACTTTGGAAAGGATCTTCTTCTCTTATTTCCACAGAGGATGAGATCTTTGGATTCATTCCATGTTTGATAGAGCATGATGCCCTGAAAGGTCACTGTGAACACTTTCAAAAAATTACTTCACCCAACAACTGATTGAGATGAACTTAGCATACAAAATACACCATGAAGAGACTATTAACACTGCCCCCAAACAGCAGGAAGCAATATGCTCACAGGACTATGCCCATATTCTCAAATAGTGTCTATAAATGTTTGTTTATATTTAAAGGGCGATATATATATATATATATATATATATATATATATATATATATATGAATTATTTGCATTAGTATGGATATCTTGGTTTATTGATACAAATTTAAGGTCAATTTTGTTATATGTATACACACACACACACATATATATTTCTTCTCTTGATTAAGGTATTATGATTGTGTAGCTCACTTAAAAATATTATGCATAGGGGTTGGGGATTTAGCTCAGTGGTAGAGCACTTGCCTAGCAAGCACAAGGCCCTGGGTTCAGTCCTCAGCTTCAGAAAAAAAGACAAAATAAAAACATTATGCATAATTTAGAAATATAGATTAATTGATGATCAAGCTCATAGTCATGTTAGTTAGGTTTTCTAGATATACAGAGATATATTTCAGTTAGTAAGGTATTTTTCAAGTCTTTCTGAGACCTTCAGAATATAGCATTTAAATGTTTTAAAAATTTAGGGCTTTTCATGACAGTGAGACATATTTGCTTGTGGAAGCACCAAGCTACTTCAAGAGGATGATGGACACTGAAGAGGCTCCTTATGGTGTTTGTAAGACATTTGGGCAAGAAACTGCTCTTACCTGGACTGCCTCATTGTATGCTGTAAAAACTGGACATTCAGAACCCACAGAGAAATGACTGTTGAACTTGCCTAGAAAATTAGATGGTCCTTCAGGGTTCATGCTACACGAAAGAGTCTGTGATACATTCTGCAGGACACAGAAAAAAGTGACTGAACTGTCTTTGAAATTTCCTGCTTCATGAAAAATTCTTCTGCATACTATGGGCCTGTGAGCTGAAGATGGATGACCCAATGGTACAGAAAAAGTTTGGGTAACTGTCCAGGCAGCAAGATGTCTCTGTCAATTCTAGAGATTTGGAAGTTGCTTACAATGACTTCTTGTTTATTTAGGTAAAACCATATTCTTCTGTTGTCTTTGATGGAATTGGAGAATTTATAGTTATAGTTTTCCTTAGTTATGATAAAAATAAAGTGGATATAAATATTGTAACTTCAATTCTTGCTTAATAACTGTTTTGGTTTATATAACTTTACTATGTTAAATTTAAACCTTTTTGTTTACACAGGAAAGGGGAAATATTGTGGGAGGTCTTTCTGTTTGTGTGTTGATTTTATTGGTTAATGAGTAAAGAAACTGCCTTGGCCTGTTAATAGGGCAGAACTTAGTTAGGCTGAGAAAACTAGACTGAATGCTGGGAGAAGGAAGGCAGAGAGAGAAGCCATGGAGCCGCCAAAGACAGAAGTACGGAAACTTTGCTGGTAGGCTACAACCTTGTAGTAATACAAAGATTTATAGAAATGGGTTAAATTAATATGTAAGAGTTAACCAATAAGAAGCTAGAGCTAATGGGACAAGCAGTGATTTAAATAATATGATCAGTGTGATTATTTTGGGTCTAAGCTAGCTGGGCAGTCAGGACTAATAAGAGCCTCTTTCCTTCAAAATTTTGTCATAATTTTAATATTACATAGCCAATAATTAATAAATAACTGTTAGCAAATATCCACTCCCATCTGAACCCTGAAAGCTACTAGTCCCATCCTGCCCTCAAACTCACCTACCCTTCTGCAACTCCCATGGAATTCTGAAAGACAACTTGCTACAATACAGAGAGGAACAAGAGGTGAGTGACTAGCCATAGTGGTGCAAAAACCTGGCCTTTTCCCCATCAGCATCAGCTTATCTAGTCAGCCAGCAGTAGAGTTTCCTGTGGGGAAAGAACTCTAAATCACATGCTGTTATTGCACAGAATGGACAAAGAGTGGGGAAAAGGAGAGAAGATCAAGAGAGCAGGCTAAGAGAAACCTCAGTGGCTCCCTGAGACACAGACGTTGACAATACAGAGTAGATCAAGAACAATCCCAAAGACTCAGAAACCACCGCAAGGATTGGACCAAGACACAAAGACATTGCTGGCATCAATTGAAGGAAGAGATGGGTAGCTACTAATGAAAGAATTCATTCAACAACCCAAAAAGCAACATGATAACACCAGAACCCAGTGATGATATAAGAGGAAGACTTGATCATCATAGCTCAGAAGATGAAGCAGAAGAAAACAATTTTAAATACAACTCTATGAAGATAATGAAGACCTTTAAAGATGAAATGAAAAAGTCCCTTTAAATGGAGGAAAAGACAAACAAAAAATTTGAAAATATTAATAAATACATCCAAAAAAACCTAAGGAAGCAAAGAAAAAAAACAAACAAACAGGTGAGGCAAACATTTCAACACTCAAAGACTGAAATAGGGTCAATAAAGTAAACACAAACTAAGGGAATTCTGGGTAAACAAGCAGGAACTACAGAGGCAAGTATAATCAACAGAATACAAGAGATGGAAGAGGGAATATCAGGTGTTCAAGATACTATGGAGGAAATTGATCAAATGGTCAAATAAAACATTATATCCAACGAACACTTAACACAAAGCATCCAGGAAATCTGGGACATCATGAAAAGATCAAACCAAGCATAATAAAGATAGAAGGAGAAGAATGTAACATGAGGATCTGCTTGTTGGGGTTTCTGTCCTGCCCAATTCCCACAACCAGCAAATCCCCCAAAAAATCACACAGTGGTCTCCATAAGTTATAAACTAATTGGCCCATTAGCCCAGGCTTTGTAGTAGCTCTTATAACATATATTAACCCATTATTCTTATTTGTGTTAGCCACATGGCTCAGTACCTTTTTCAGCAGGGCAGCTAAAATATTGCTTCCCAGAATTCTCCTGTTCTTTTTGCCCCACCTCTACTTTCTGTCTGGTTGCCCCACCTATACTTCCTGCCAGGCTACTGGCCAATCAGCATTTATTTAAAACATAACTGACAGAATATAGAATTGTCCTGCACCATTTCCTCCTTTTTTTTTTTTTTAGAAAACAAGAACATCCATAGTCCATTTTTTGGGAATGTGGGTGTAATATTCCAGGCTACTTCCTACTGGTTGAGGGCACTCATAATCTTATGGGGACCTAAAGAAAATTTAGAATTATGATCAAGTCTTTGACTGGATTATCTGGGCCATCTGTTCCTACCAGAGATTTCTCATGTGGTCTTCTTTGAGTTTTCTTAACCCAGAATGAATCCATAGCCTCTCCTTTTCTGTGGAAACAAAAACAAAATCTCCTCTCAAAAGTAACATACCTTTTGACTTCAATTATGACTTTAACCTCTATTTCTTTTATTTTTACTTTTACTTTTTGAGACAGATTTTCTGTATTTCTTTGGCTGTACTGGAACTCCCTCTGTAGAGCAAGCTGTCTTTTAACTCACAGTGATCTGTCTGCCTCTGCCTCCCCATTGCTGGGATTAAAGATGTATGCTACCATACCTTGAACTCACAGAGATCTGTCTGCCTCTGCCTCCTAGGCATTGGGATTAAAGGTGTGTGTCACCACACCTATCTACTCTCTCTCTTTTTATTTTGAGGACTTTAACATTTTTCTTTTCTCTCCCTAGCCAGCATATATTTTTAACATAGAGTAAACCAGTTAGACAGTTTTTTTTATCTTTGAATCTATCTTTAATGTATATCTTTGTGTTTTTCTGACCACATTAGTCTTTAATTTGCTAAGCAATATATGTAGGATTAAAGCTGTGGCTTTGATGGCTGGATTCAGCTCATTCCTTAGCTTTATAAAATTCCACACTCATGGTGAAGGTACCGGCTGTAACCACATTTATTGCCACAACTCCATGGCATTTCAGGGTTCTTGCCAGCAAGCAAGCTGCAATAGCATGCTCACAAACGACATTGAAATGCTCTCTCAAAGAGGCAGAGTTTGCACTGACAGGACAGTCCAGAAAGCCAGCATTTTAAAAAGGCACAGCTTTTTTCCTCCTATCACTGAAAATCAAAAAGCATATGGTCAGCTTTTCATCAACACTTTGTAAGTGTTTTGTGGCAGGACCTCTTAAAAGAGCTGCAAGATTTTGCAGCTAAAGCTGAATGAGGAAGCCTCTCTTAAATGAGAGTGCTTGCTTGCTTCTAGCAAGCAGAGCAGACCCAAGAAATTGCTGCTACCAAGAAACCATGCATAATCCTGTTATTTTGTTCTAAAATTACTCAAGCTGTCTCAAGCTTTATGTGGATGTAGTTATCCACGTGGGTGCCATTTTGTAACATGAGGGCCTGTTTGTTGGGGTTTCTGTCCTGCCCAGTTCCTACAGTCAGAAAATCCCAAAGAAAATCACACAAAGGTCTCCACAAGTTATAAACTAATTGGCCCATTAGCCCAGGCTTTATAGTAGCTCTTATAATGTATATTAACCCATTATTTTTATCTGTGTTAGCCACATGGCTCAGTACCTTTTCCATCCGGACAGGTAAAATCTTGCTTCTGCAGTGTCTGGACAGGACTGGGGAGGAATGCACTTCCTCCTTCCCAGAATTCTCCTGTTCTCTTTGCCCAACCTCTACTTCCTGTCTTGTTGTCATGCCTATAACTCCTGCCTGGCTACTGACCAATCATCATTTATTTAAAACATAATTGACAGAATTGTCCTGCACCAGAAGAACTCCAACTCAAAGGCAAAAAAAATATGTTCAACAAAATCACAGAAGAAAACTTTCCCAACCTAAATAAGGATATACCTATGAAGGACAAGAAGTTTACAGAACACCAAATAGACAGGATAATAAAAAAGTCCACTTGTCATTTAATAGTCAAAATGTAAAACATACAGAATAATGAAAGACTATTCAGAGGTAAAAAGGATAAAGTTCAAGTCATATAAAGGTAGACCTATCAGAATTACATCCAACTTCTCAATGGAAACCATGAATGCCAGAAGCTACTGGGAAGATGTGTTGTGGACACTAAGAGACCATGGATGCAAGTCCAGACTACTATAACTAGCAAAGCTTTCAATCACAATCAATGGAGAAAACAAGATATTTCATGACAAAATCAGATTTAAACAATATGTTTCAACAAACCCAGCCCTACAGAAAATACTAGAGGGCAACCCCCAAACCAAAGAAACTAATTACACCCACAAAAACACAGTTTTTCAACACTCCACACTCGCCAATAGACAGTTCTACCAGACAGAAACTTAAGAAAGAAATAAAAGAACAAACAGAGATCATGACTCAAATAGATGTGACAGACATCTATAGAACGTTCTACCCAAACACAAAATAATATGCCTTCTTCTCAGCACTTCATGAAACCTACTCTAAAATTGACCACATACTCTGTAAGAAAGCAAACTTCCACAGATACAAAAGCAAAAGTATTAACATCTTGTATCTTATTGGATCACCATGGTTTAAAGTTAAAATTTAACAATAGCACTACTCTCAGAAAGACTACAATCTCATGGAATTGAACAGTGAACTATTGAACCACCACTGGGTCAAAGAAGAAATAAAGAAATTAAAGACTTCCTAGAAATCAATGAAAATGGGACACTATGAAATCATTGCTAAGAGGAAAGTTCATAGCATTAATTGCCCACATAAGGAAAATGGAGAAAGCTCACACTAGTGAATTAAGAGCACACCTAAATGCTCTAGAACAAAAAGAAGCAAATGCACCCAGGAGAAGTAGAAAACAGGAACTAATTAAATTGAGGGCTGAAATCAATAAAATAGAATCAAAGAAAACAATACAAAGAATCAATGAGACAAAGAGCTGGTTCTTTAAAAATCAACAAGATAGAGAAACCCTTATTCAAACTAATTAAAATGCAGAGGGAGAACACCCAAATTAACAAAATCAGAACTGAAAGGGGGACATAACAAGAAACTCTGAGGAAATCCAGAGAATCATTAAGTCATAATACCAAAACTTGTGCTTCACAAAATTGAAAAATGTAAAAGAAATGAACAATTTTCTGGATAGATACCATATACTAAAATAAATTAAGACCAGGTGAACAATTTAAATATACATATAAATTGCAAGGAAATAGAAGTTGTCATCCAAAGCCTCCCAATCAACAAACCCCAGGACCGCATGGTTTTCATGCAGAATTCTAGAAGAACTTCCAAGAACAGCTAATGCATACTCCTCAAAGTGTGCCACATAATAGAAACAGAAGAAATATTGCCAAACTCTTTTTATGAGGCTACAATTACCCTGATACCAAAACCACACAAAAACTCAACCAAAAAAGAGAATTACAGATCACACTCACTTGAATACTGATGCAAAAATACACAGTAAAATACTGGCAAACTGAATTTAAGAACACATAAAAAAATCATCCACCATGATCAAGTCAGCTTCATCACAGAGACACAGCAATGGTTCAACATATGAAAATATATCAATATGATCTATAATATAAGGAAACTGAAATGCTGAAAAACTGAAACTGAATGCTGAAAAAGCATTCAATGAAATTTAACACCCCTTTATAATAAAGGTCTTGGAGAGATGAGGGATACAAGGAACATATCTAAATACATTAAAGGAAATATACAGCAAGTGGACAGTCAATATCAAACTACTTAGAGAGAAATTCAAAGTGATTCCAATAAAATCAGGAATAAGACAAAGCTGTCTACTCTTTTCATATCTCTTTAACTTAGTTCTTGAAGTGCTGGCTATAGCAATAAGTCAACAATTGGAGATCAAGGGAATTCAAATTAGAAAGGAAGAAATTAAACTTTCATTATTTGCAGATGATGTCATAACACATATAAGTGACCCCCAAAACTTTACCAGGGAGCTCCTACAGCTGATAAATACCTTCAGTAATGTGGAAGGATACAAGATCAAATCAAAAGAAAAAAAGCAGCAGCTCTCCTCTATACAAATGATAAAGAATCTGAAAAAAAATCAGAGAAATATCACCATTCACAATAGCCACAAATAGTATAAAGTACTTGGGGTAACACTAATTAAAGAAATAAAATACCTATTCGACAAACTCTTAAATCTTTGACAAAGAAATTGAAGAAAACACCAAAAAATGGAAAGATCTTTTATGAATAGTTAGAATCAACATAATAAAAATGGCAATTCTAACAAAAGCAATCTATAGATTCAGTGCAATCTCCATCAAAATCCCAACACAATTCTTCACAGACCTTGAAATAAACTTCAAATAATCAACTTCATATAGAACAAAGAAAAAAACCAGAATAGCCAAAATAATTCTGTACAATAAAGAAACTTCTGGAGGCATCACCATCCCTGATATCATGCTCTATTACAGAGCTACAGAAATGAAAACAGCTTGGTATTGGCATAAAAAGAGAGAGGTTGAACAATTGAATCAAATCAACCCAGATATTAATCCACACACCTATGTACACCTGATTTTTGACAAAGAAGCTAAAATTATATATCAACAAAAAAGAAAGCATCCTCAACAAATGGTGCTGGAATAACTGGATGTCAACATGAAGAAGAATGAAAATAGATCCAAATCTATCCTCATGCACAAAAGTCAAGTTCAAATTAATGAAAGACCTCAATATAAATCCAACTACTCTAAACCAGATATAAGAGAATGTGGGAAGTAGCCTTCAATGCATGGGCACAGGAGATCAGTTCCTAATTATAACCCTTGTAGCACAGACACTGAGCATCAATAAATAAATGGGACCTCCTAAAACTGAGAAGCTTCTATAAAGCAAAGGACACAGTAAATAAGACAAAAAGGGAGACTACAAATTGGCAAAATAATTTTAACCAAATCAGACAAAGACTGATTCCTAAAATATATAAAGAACTTAAAAAATTAGACATCATAATTCCAAATAAAGCAATTAAAAATGGGGTACAGAACTAAACATAGAAGAGGATAAGGTGAGGGGCAAGGAGAATTTGAGGAAATGGGATAGTCGAGATGGAGGATGGACAGAGATGAGAGCAAGGAAAAAAATATTTTAATTGAGGGAGCCATTATGGGGCTAGCGAGAAACCTGACACTAGAGAAATTCCCAGGAATCTACAAGGATGACCCTAGCTAAGACCTTAAGCAATAGAGGAAGGAGTTCTCAAACGAGCCTTGTCATGCAACCAGACTGATTAATCCCTTAAATATCACCAAAGAACCTTCATCCAGCAACTGATGGAAACAGAAGAAGAGACCTGCCTCAGAGCACTGGACTGACCTCCTAAAGTTCAGTTGAAGAGAGGGAGGAATGAGAGTAAGAGCAAAGAGGTCAAGACCATGATAGGTATACACACAGAAACATTCTACCTGAGCTAATGGGAACTCACCAACACCAGCCATTCTGGGAAGGAACAAGCATAGGACCAAACTAGTCCTCTGAATGTAGTTGACAGTTGCATGGCTGGGGCAGACTGAAGGGCCACTAACTGTGGCACCAAGATTTATCCCTACTGCTTGCACTGGCTTTTTGGGAAACTATTGTCTTTGAATGGATACCTTGCTCAGCCTGGATATAGTGGGGAGGGCCTTGGACCCTCCACCGAGCAATGTTCCTTACTGTCTCTGAATATTGGATGGGGGTGGGGTGGGACAGTGTGTGTGGAGGAGTGGGATGAGGAGAGGGAGTGGGAATTTGGATTGGTATGTATAATGAAAAAAGATTGTTTGTTTTCTTTTTTGAAAATTTAGAATATAAAATATTATTAGTAGAGGTATCTATTCAGTATTAATAGAAACCTATTCTTGTTGTTTCTTATTTGTTGACTAGTCACTAAAATGCATTTTCTTCATTTTTTTTTTTGGTTTTTCGAGACAGGGTTTCTCTGTGGCTTTGGAGCCTGTCCTGGAACTAGCTCTGTAGACCAGGCTGGTCTCGAACTCACAGAGATCAGCCTGCCTCTGCCTCCTGAGTGCTGGGATTAAAGGCGTGCACCACCATTGCCCGGCTGGCATTTTCTTCATTTTGTATATAAAAATGTCTGCAAAATGTAGGTCATTTTACTTCTCTCAGAGGAGAGAGCTATAGTTATCTGTGGATCAAAGTTAAGTTTCAGAAAGTAGTAAGGAATTAAACTGTTTTAGGAAAGTAGCAGTTGTAGGATCCATGAGTTTAATAGCCTTTGATATATGGTTACATTTACAGAACCAGGCATAAATATCTTTCTGTTGAAGATGCCTTAATCTCAATAAACAACAATTGGTTACCTCCAAATATAAGTTCCTCTATTGCACATTTAGGAATTTCAAGATGTCTTACTTATTCTATTGCTATGAAGTGACACCATACCACAACAATTGCTATAAAGGAAAACATTTAATTGGGGTTGGTTTACAGCTTTAGAGGCTTACTCCATTGTCATGGTGAAAAGCATGGCAGTATGCAGGCAGATATAATGCTGAAGAAAATGTTGAGATTTCTACATCTTGATTCGTAGGCAAGAGGAAGTAAACACTGTCCCACCTGGGCATAGCTTGAGCATATGAAACCTCAAACCCAATCCCCACAGTGACACTCTTCCTCTAACAATGTCATACTTACTTCAACAAGGTCATATGTTCTAATAGTATCACTCACTATGGGCCAAGTATTCAAACATATGAGTCTATGGGGGACATACTTATTCAGACCACCACAAAAGCAATTTTGGTCATTGGTGTGGTTCCTGGGCTTTACAGCTAAATAGGACTATTGATTGCTTTTTTTCTCTTGGAATTTTGTATTGCTTGTTCTACTACTATGAAAGCTAGTTTTCAAAAAGAGGCATTAAGCACAAATCTTCCAAGTCCTTTGCCCAATGTGTATGGTTTCTTCAGCAATAGTATCATATTTTCACCCTCTAGGAAGCAAGAAAACGTAACAGTAATAGCCTATATTTGTTTGGGAAGTCTCATGAAGTCTCCTAACTTGAAGGTATTAAGGTTTCTGTTAGATAGTCCATGGCTTTTAGGGGATGTGTGACTACCCAAAGTGATAAAATTTTATTTAAAAATCTGTCTGTCTGTCTGTCTGTCTGCCTGCCTGTCTGCCTGTCTGTCTGTCTATCTATGCATACGTATTACACATATTATTAAAATTTTAGGAAAATAAAATTTTTAAATATTTTTAACATTCTTACTATGATTTATGCCTCCACTCTTGTTGTTGTTTATTGCCATTCCTCTACACTAACAAATTAAAAACAACCCTTTTTTCTTCTTCTCATATCATGTGTATCCTGTTACTTTCCACTATAATTCTTCTCCCATGCCATGGTTTATTTTTAATTTTCTCGTTCTTGATGTTACTCCAGGTTATATACTCACATCTTAATATTTGGAGTAAGAAACTAAATATGAGACCATGAAGCATTTGTCTTTTTGAGTCTGAATTACCTCATTCAATACAATATTTTCTAATTCCATCCACTTACCTGGAAACGTCACAACTTCATTTTTATTTACAGATAAATTTATCATCTATAATGATTTTATATGTGTGTGTGTGTGCTGTGTTAAGATGTATATATATATGTATGTGCATGCATGTGTGTATTTCTGTGTATGTGGCACATTTTTATTAGCAATTCATCAGTTGAAAGACAGTTAGTTTTTTTCCAGGTAATCAAATACAAAAAATATATTGGTTCTTGGAAAATGTAAAATATTAAATCTATGAAAAACTTTGGTTGTCAGTTTTTCATGGAAATTGACTCATGCCCTGAATAAAGCAAACAGAGAAAAATATTAATAATGATCCAAAGTTAGGGGCATTGGTGTGTTCTTTGAGTATGAATTTTGTGCACAGAAGAAAGATCTACATTGAATTGATGTTCGATAATATTTTTCTTTTAATCTCTGGAATGCAAATTGGTATAGTAGAACACCCTTGGGCTTTGTAGTGACAGCCTTGGCTCCAAATAATACCATGCCTATTATTAGTCATTCTGTCTTCATTAAGTAAATCATTTTTAAAATTAATGAAGATATAAAGTTAGGAATAATGCCTCTGATTAAAATTAATTATATTGTTCATTTTCCTTCTGCATTAAAATTCTAATATATATAGGGATAATTGATTTATATCATTAAATTGATTCTGTTGTAGGACATTGTTAGAGAGCAGGGGATCTATAATTAAAAAAAAACTATTAAACTAACAGAATTATTAGCTCATATATGTACAGAATTTTAAGGATATATATCAAAATATCTTTGAAGTAAATCTGTCTGATAGCTCCAAATCATGACAATTGACAATATTCAAGAACATACATAAATTTAGTAAGATATTTCCAGCAGCCAACTAGGTCAGCTGTTGAATAAATTGTTCTTTAAAAATTTATTGCAGGTGTATTTTTTATAAAAATGTATTTTCCAAATGAACAATTTAACATTTCTACCCAGCTGCAATGCCTATGAACTATTACAATTACCAGCATGGCAAGATGTGCATAAAGGTGCAACAAGTGGCATTTGGTTGTCAGTAGCAATGAATAACTGAGTAATTGTATTTAAAGCTCATTCCATGGGAGGATAATAATGCTCCCTACTAGAAACCAAGCCAACCTCTTGGAGCTAGTGAGCTCATGGACTTTTGTAAAGAATCATCTACTGCCACTCTGCTAGAGAGGCATAATTCCTCACAATATAGTAAACCATTTCCTTATAAATATAGATAAGTGTACCTGCCACCCCTCACTACAGAAGGCTTTCTTTACAGCACGTGGAGAACACCACAGAAATTCACAACTGGACATAATACAAAGATCAATAAATTGTGGAGAAACTAATAACAGTCAATATATCTTCATTACAGTGCCTGAATCTATGGCTCAGGAAACATCTCAAAAGGGTTGGCCAAAGACTGTAGGAGCCAGAATGCCAAGAAATCTATGAAACATTATATCCTAGAAGTGGTTTCAGAAACAAGACTGGGACAATGGCAATGAGAATGGACATGTTATTATAGAAGGGAGAATATTTCATGGTTTTCTAGCTCTAGAAAAAGAAAAACAGGAAATTAATGAATGCTTGAAGAAAGATTAGCCTCTACCAGTGATGACCCTGGTTTTTGATTGTCTAATGCAGAATGGTCAGTCCTAAAATCACATGCCCACAAACAACAAAAATGAACTCATCAAATAATAGTCACATATATATTACACATATATATTACATATATATTGCATAGCTTGCAATTTTTCTTTATTTATCTTTAAAAAAAAGAATAAACTGAACCAGCAGCAGTTATTTTTATTGGGTACTTACTAGGTTTCCAAGATCTAATTTTGCAATATGTGGAATTCAGGAGAAATACATCTTATAGTCCCTGTATTTAATGAACTCAGCATCTAATTAGACAGAAAGGATAAAAATTGTATATGCATGAAAAGCCAGAGTAATAGGAAAATACCTACAAAGCTACACCCCCCCCCCACACACACACACAAACAACAGAAGCTACTTGAGAAAGGAATAAGATGTGCTGCTTTTGAATACTTTCCATTGTATACTATTTATCATTAGTGATTACTATTTCAGGATGTCTTCATTCTGTTAATAAAAATAGATGTAAAGGTTCAAATAAATATTAAAATGAGATAAAAATATAATTCAAATTTAATTCCATGTTTTCAAAGCCCACAACATAAGTTTAATTCATTCATTATTTCCAATGTAAACATTTCTGGAATACTTCTCTGATAACATGATTGAAGCTGAGATTTGAGCAGAAATGAAAATATGGAAAGATAACATGCTTTTTTTTACCTTTTTTGGAAGAGGAAGACAATATGATCTGGGAGTGGTTGAGATTTGAGCAGAAATGAAAATATGGAAAGATAATCTTCTTTTTCTTTACTTTTTTTGGAAGAGGAGGACAAGCTAACAATATAATCTGGTAGTGGCTTTAATTAAGGTGTGCATGGAAACACATATTAGCAGAGCTGACACTTGTTAGTTGACTCATTAAATCACATAGTATTCTGTGCTGAGTTCCACTGCATAAAAAGCCTTTCTTTGAGAGTAAGTTGAAGAAAGGCCGTGTGTGGTGCTATGGATGTCTGTATAAGAAAATCAAATACATTTGCCCATTTTTGTCCTGCTTTCAATATTATTTGCCTTGAAATCTTATCACTCATTTTTTCATGTGCCCAGATTGTTTTGTGTTGAGTCGGGAACCTCCTTCTCTCTTTCCTGTTGACTTTCTTAACTGATTATGAGGCAATTTCATTTTAATCCTATTACTTTCTTGCTTGCTTCAAGACTGTCTTTCATCTTAATTACCTGAGCATAGAAGTAGAGAAGAAATGCATAGATGCCACAAATTTGGGGGACAAACTTTGGTGTGCCTCATGTCATGGATTAATTTCTCAATAGTTATCACCTTTGCTGATCTGTATTGTAACAGAATACCTACATAATAAAAATAAGTCTTACACAAGGGCTTATTTTCCTCAGTATCCATCAGAACAAAATTCCGTTGCCTTATGTTACCAAAAACAAATGAATCACTTCTTCATTTGTTTTTTTATTATTATACATATTTAGAAATTCAAAATGTCTGTTTCATCTTAGTTTTTTTCTACAACTAATAAGCATGTTTGGTTTGAACTACTTATGGTAACAATAGGAATAAATATGAACTTTCTGGAATATGTGTCCATGAAGAAATAATGATCAGAATTTTTTTGTTTGTTTGGTTGATTTTAAGATAGAGTTTAATGTATCCCAAAATAGGTTTGAACTCATTGTGTAGATTAGGGTGACTTTGAAATTCTCATCTTTTTGCTTCTTCCTATAGTATGCTGGAAAGACAGTAGTATGTCACATACCCATTTTTTATGTTTTTATATTTTAGATATTTAAAAAAAGTTCCTATATTAAAATACACATTAAATATGACTGTCAAATTACTACAATTTGAAGTGTTAGCTGATATATACAAGATAGTATAATTATATTCAGTTTTACCATTGTACATAATCATCCTTACTATTATTTCATGAAAAATTACTATGGAGGTTGAAAATAAAAACCTGAAAGCAACTGATTCAACTTAATAATTAGTTAAAGGAATTTTGTTTTGGGGGTTGAAGAAGTGATTCAGTGGATAAAAGCACTGGCTACTTTTGCAGAAGATATGTGCTTGATGTCCAGCATATACATGGCAGGCCAAAACTGTTTTTAATTCCGGTTTGAGGGCATATCACACTCCCTTATGGCCTGCATGGATACTGAACACATGAGCTAAATAAACATACAGGCAGGGAAAACATCCATAAACATAAAAGTAAATGAATCTTTAAAAAAAATAATTCTGTTTTCTTTGTGTCTTCTGAAGTCTTTTTCTACTAGATGGAAAACAGCATGTGAGTATTTAGCTTGATGAATAAGAATAGAGTTAATTTAAATGGGTTTTAAGCATATAATTACAGAACATGACATGGACTAGGCTATGATCTTTGATTTCATAAGTTATGGAATTATTGTGACACTGCAACTTTCATGACCATATATACTACATAAAATCTTCCTATTGTTGATAACTACAAAGTAGGTAGGAAAAAAGTTCTAGATATAAATTTCAAACCTGAAAGCAAAATTATTAATATTAATATACATATACATACATATACATCTAAGGATGGAAAATTATAATCTTTTAAAGTTGCCAAACAGTAAGCTTTAAATTTTAAAATTACATTCATTTATATATTTGTTTATTCATGTGGAGAAAAAATGCTAAAAGCAAGCATGCAAATGTCAAAAGATAACATGCAAGAGTCAGTCTTCACATTCTACCATGTTGAACACTGGGATTAAGGTCAGGTTGTCAGACTTAGTTGTAAGCACCATTATCCATCCAACAATCTGACTCAAGAACCAACTTTATTGAAAATCCATTATAGCATTTACCTAGTTCATTACATTACTCCTCTCATTATTTTTACTTTTAAATATGTACATTCTTTTAAAATTCTTAAACACACTTATATTTGAATTAAAGGGTGGTCTTATACTGTACCATAAATTTAAAAATTCTATCTGGAAAGAAAAATAAAGTTATATATTATTTAACATCCATTTTCTTTTAAAAATTTGAAGGAACTATATAAGCAAGACTATGCATCTATTAGTGTGTAATGTTAGCAGTATTGATACATTAGGAAGCAATTTCTTGAGAATGACAGAGACTTCCTCATCTTTGATAAGTTTTCTTTTGTCTGGTGCCAGGGTGCCAGATGGCCATGGCCACCAAATTCTCTACTGAAGTCAGCAGCTCTTAGTCCTTTATCTTGTGAACTCAAAGAAAAAAATTTCATAAATGGTGAAGAATGAGTTTAATGAGCAGTTTAAATTGAGAGGAAGTTTGCAGGAAGACATATTCCAAACATACACATTGAACATATGTAGCAGAACATACATAGCAGAAAGGTTAATAAGGCTTTTTATTTAATTTTACTTGTTTTCTAAGGAAATAAATTTGTCTTTGAAAAGACTGGGCGGAGACAAGCAGAGTTAGGCTAGACAATCCAGCTAGCCCTATAATAGACCTCTACAAGATATGGCTATAGTTTTGAGAGAGTTGTTTTAATTAGTTGTTGTACAAAAGAAAAATATAAGAAAAAACAAAAACAAAACTGAAAACCACTAAAAAATTCTCATGAATCATTGTCTCTAGCACAAACATTTCTGGTATTTTGGCTTCTAGTTAGGATAGAATAACTAATATAAGCAAGGGCATTCCTGGTTTCTTCTCAGGATGTAACTGTCTGTTTTCAACATCCCTGCCTTAAGTTTTTTATGATTTTATTTCTCCTATATTTGTCAGGAACATTTTTTCTCTTCTCTCTAACACTGTACAGTATCTTCAGTCATCCTGCAGTCTTTTGAGTATTCTAATATATTAAACAGGTTCCTAGAATCCCCTTCCCTGACTCCATCAACATAATGGAACATTATGTGCTTATCTGTAGACAGAGACCACTCATTAATTTCCCGGCCATTTAGACCTGAAATAATCACACAGGAACTATATTATTTGCAACACCTTTTGGCCAATAGCTTAAGTATATCTTTAGCTTACTATTACATCTTAAATTAACCCATTTCTATCCATCGGTGTACCACCATATGGTTGTGGCCTACAGGTATAATTCCCTCCGGCATCCAGCATCTGTCTCTTGCAGTGGCTACATGGCTTCTCACTGACTCCACCTATTTTCCCCTTTATCTCTGCTTGGAATCAAACCTTACTCTATTCTGCCCTGTGATAGGCCCAAGACAGCTTCTTTATTAACCAGTGGTATACAGAGGGGAATCTCACATCATTTGTCAGTGGGAATATTATGATTATGTAGTTGCCAAAATTACTAAGAGATAGGAGCTGAGCCTTGACAGCTCCAATAAAACAGGTTTGACCACCATCTTTAATAAACAAATTGAACAAACAAGTAGTGTCAAAAAGAAGAAAAAATGATATATCTTCAAAGTTATCACATTTGGAAGAAGGACAAGATTTCTAGTAACCAAAAGGTACATCTTTAGGCCTAGATCTGAGGTTTAAGATCATGAGGAATGAAAAAAAGTCATAATTAATCAGTCTTCATCAAGATATGGCCATGCCAATGACTGGACCTTCATTATCTGGGCTTCAGTTTCAACCCATGAGGGAATTATTAGAACTGTGTGAAATCTCTTTCTAGGAGCCATGTTTCTCTTATAGCTGGCATTAAACTTCAGTATTTTCTTTCTCTCAGTATAAAACAGCTGAGAAAATTCCAATTCCCTGGGTTCCATTGTTTCAATAATAGTCAAAGTTGGGGTCACAGGTACCTATTATGATAATGCAATATTTCTCTCAGGTCAGTAACAATATTATAGAAAAGAATCACACAAACAAAAATACAATGCAAGAAACTTAAAACAAAATGGATTTGATTTAAAAATGCTTTCTTTGTAAAATTTTTACAAGAGCTTGAAAAATAGTATAAATATTACATAATTATAGAAAGATATAGCTACATATCCAGTTGTAAAACTGACTGTTTAAGAGGATATTGTTTCTTTTTTGAGAGTTAGACATAAGACACTTTACTCTGATATCTTTTGATATACAGGGTTCTTAATTAATGTTCAAAAAAGTCATATGATTTAGGATTTATTAGTAAAACTCTTAACCTATATCTGCATTTTACATCCAAACTCTAAACAAAGCAATGGGATAACACAACTACAGTGATAGAGTAATGCCATTTGTATTTTGAGGCTATTACTTGCAAGTTTTTTGATACATATACATGCTTTGTACCATCTTTAAGTAAAAAAAAATATGAAACCCACCAACACTACTGTTAGAGTAATAATTAGAGTAATAATAAAGATTCACTAAGAGAAAATTCCTTGAATAGAGAATAGACTCTATGGCCTGGGTGGTGCTCTGAAATTATAGTTGGACCTATCAATCACCTGGCCAAGGAACCAACCCCGAGGAAGAAGGAAACATCCCTATGAAGGGGGTTCACTCAAGTCATGCAAAAAGAGATATGTAAAATAATAATGTTTTTATAAGATAATATACTTTTCTTTCCCCAAATTCCTGTCCTTTAACACAAACCCTGAAAACATCTGTGAGATTCAACAAGGTCTACCCACATGACTCAGAAATGTCCAATTCTTTTCTTTTTTGACTTTCTTTTAGATATTTGCCAGAACCTCCATAGGCTTCTTTATCTTCTTCTCTAAATCTTTCTTTCTAGTTGGTTGCCTGCTTACATTTGATGAACCTTCATGCCAGTAACGTTTTTTTTTATCCATTTTCTTCCTTCAGGAAGCTGCTGAGATTTACAGTATGTGTGTTTGTGATTTTTTTATTTAAATCTCTAATGAAATTATTTTCAAGCTGAATTTTGAACCCTTTTTTAATTTTTTTATTAACAAGACTAAGAAACTCCAAAGAGGAATCCAATTACCCCTGCATTACTATCAGTAATCAGCTTGTTCCATATAATGCTATTTTATTGTTATTAAATAATCACATCACAATCAAACCAATTCAGTCCCATTGACATATTTCCATATGAACTGAACACCTGAATAGAATGTTGGGATGACACATTATTTGAAATTAGCAGTTTTGTCAGTAGGAACCATAATGTTAGTGTGAATAACTTCAAATCCAAAATGAGGACATTGATTCCTATGATATGGTGAGAAAGCGGGGGTTCTTGTCAGCAAATGATGTTTACCCTGCTCAATGAATAATAGGGCTAGAGTCACTCAAAATCAAAACCCATCAAAGCCATCCTGGTCAAAATACCGCTGGGTCTTTGTCTTGTGAATAAATGTTAATGTCAATGTGGTGAGTAAATGGAGTTTCTTTCCTGCTCATCCCTCCTGTCAGTAGCTTCTTCAAATTTACCACACAGAGGCTTATATTAATTAAAAGTGCTGTAGCCCACGCTTGTTATTAGAGAACTTTTACATTTCAAGTTAACTCATATCCCTTATTTATGCTCTGTTACATGACGGTACCTTTATTAGCAAGACATGTTCATCTCCTGTTCCCTTTGCGTCTTGCTGGTGACTCCTCACTCCTCCCTTCTCCTTCCCAGCATTCTCAAATCGGTTTTCCCAACTAACTTCCTGCCTGGCTAGCTGCTAATCAGCAATTTATTAAACCAATTTGAGTGACAAATCTTTACAGTGTACAAGAACATTATTCTACATCAGGTGAATGAATTTTTAGAAAGGAGTTTATTATAGGCTCATAGTTGAAAACTTAAGAGATAAGAAGAAAGAAAAGTTCCTGTATAGCAACAGCTGGTCCACAAATGGTCTGCCAGTGTGCTGCTAGTTAGCTCTTTTTTAAAAATAGGACTTATTTTAGAAACAGTGTTGAGTTGTGTATACAGGAGTTTCGGCCATGTCCTCAGAGTTGTTAGGCAGCTGTTGACAAAGATAACAAGAAAAAATATTCCTCAAATACTTCTACCATTTCTGGCCTCTAGAAAAGACAATAATTTTAACAGAAACATTTCTAGAATTCAGGAGAGGACAAGAATCAAAATTGATTATTTCCTAGGTCCTGAACATAAAAATTTCATAATTGATTTTTGTCTCCTTTTCTGATAAGTACAAATTTATGCGATTTTTGTGAACAACAAAGAATAAACTTCTAAAAATGCTGAAATATAGCTATAGTTATTAGTGATTCAAAATTCCAAAAGAGAGAGTTGCCCTGCAGTAGACATGACCCTTCTGGATGAGCATATAAAGCCCTCTTGTGTGAGTTCTCTAGTGTGCTGAGATATCCTGCCTACCTCTCAGATGCTCCTAATTTTATGGGAGGGGGCACATTTAACTTGCTGACTACATGTATACAGAAGGAGAAGTCCATGTGGAGCTGAAAGGGCAAGGCACATAACTTTGGGGAAGGTCCAAAACCTCCATACTATATCTGGGCTGAGCAAGGTATCTATCTGAAGACAATAGGCTCCCAAAAGGCCAGTAAAAGCAGTAGGGATAAATCCTGGTGCTATAGCCAGTGCCTCCCCCATTCTACCCCATTCATTCAACTGTCAACTACATTCAGAGGAAGTAGTTTGGACCTATGCTTTTCCTGTCCCAGTCGGATTGGTGTTGGTGAGCTCCCATTAGCTAAGGTAAGATGTTTCATTGTATGTACTGAACATGGTTTTGACCTCTTTGCTCTCATTCTCATTCCTCCCACCCTTCAATTGGACTTTAGGAGGTCAGTACAGTGCTCAGTGCTCTGATGCAGGTCTCTGCCTCTGTTTTCACCAGTTGCTGAATGAAGGTTCTGTGGTCATATGTAAGATATTCATTAGTCTGACTACGGGGCAAGGCTAGTTGAGGCACCCCTCTATTGCTTAGGGTTTTAGCTGATATCCTTGTAGATTCCTTGGAATATCTTTAGAGCCAGGTTTCTCGCTAACCCCACGTTTGTTTATTTGTTTATGTATTTATTTATTTATTTGGAGAAATAATATCAACTTCTATTGGAAGTTAAAATAAAGCCACATCCATGCCAAAAAATAGCAATAAAAATTAAATTTCAAAATACGCCATTCAGTGTAAGCAGTTGAAAGTTAGGGAAGTATGAGAAAATAAGTAAATTTGTCTTTTTTTTGAGACAGGGTTTCTCTGTGGTTTTGGAGCCTGTTCTGGAACTAGCTCTTGTAGACCAGGCTGGTCTCAAACTCACAGAGATCCGCCTGCCTCTGCCTCCCAAGTGCTGGGATTAAAGGCGTGCGCCACCACCGCCCGGCAAGTAAATTTGTCTTAATGCAGGAATCGTTACAGAACAATGAGTATTACTCCATGTCATTTACATCCTTCTATATAGTGTAGTATACATTACAGAACCTAATGCTTGATGAATAGATGGGATTGGGTGTGAGGAAAATAATGGAAAGGGTGATAGATTGAAAAGAGAAAGAAATAAATGATATATTTTATGTGTTTATATTTAGCTAATTTCATGCTCTCTTGGAATACTTTTCTCTAGATTAAAGAGAGACATTGCCACTAGCTTACAAAGTTATACTTTCCAAACCTCTGTGTTTTTTAATTAATGCTTCCATATATAAATAAATATTTATCTATTTTTTCCTATTAAGATGCATAAGAGCAAAGTTTTATCTCTTATTCACTGTGAATTTCCAGGGTATTATAATAAGAATCACAGATAGATTCAGATGAAAAAAATCTCTAAACAGTATACATTGTGTTTAAAATTATATGTAGGCTTCAGGGAGAAAAGAAAAAGATAAAGTCTTTAAGAAAAAGAAAGAAAGAGAGTAGTTTGGTGTGGTGGCATGAAGGCGTAAGTCACGAACAATACCACACTAGTTTATAATTATGATTAATAGGGTGGTATTTATTTAAAGGGGAAAAAACTTACAGATCACTGTCCCAGACAACAGCCCTCTGCGCAACCAGAAAGGGAGTCTAGTCACCGGCGGAGCAGGAAGTGAAGAGAGCGAGCGGAGGGAAGTAGTCACTTTTTAAAGGGGGAGAGACCATGCCCCAATGGTCTGGTATCTCAGCAGCTATTGGTTGGAGGAGTGGAAGGACCTCCCAC
>JABTXL010019675.1:254828-303031 GCA_025134845.1 Neodon shergylaensis
GTATGCCGCTAAAACCCTGGGTAAGCCAGTTCTAATAGCTGGTGTTGGCATTGTATCCTGTCCTTGTGCCTTATTACTCTGTTCACCAGCTCCAATAATTTCTTCAATCATTTCAAGTCTTTTTATTAATGTCTTTATTATTGCCTCTTTTGAATCCTGAATCTCCTGACCTGCATGAGTTTCTAGTAAAGATAGTATGGTTCTTAGGAGTGCCATATTCTTCCTAAATGATAGAATATGCAAAAGAATAATGAATCCTAGTAACCAGTAAATTAAGTTATCCCCATAGTCATATAAACCTTGCATGATAAAACCCATTGTATTGGCAGCCAAAACAGTAAAATTCATGTTGGAAACAAAAACTGCCATATTACCTGTTATCCAGCAGGTGGCGCTGTTGCCAAGTCGCGATGAAAACGGGGTCTGCCTAGTATTTGCTAAAAACTGGGAAATGCAAGTTGCTCAACAAAGTAAATGTAATTAAATAAATTCCATACACAGAACCATAAACCCAGAATCCAGGGGTAGAGAAGAGTAACCCAGAAGCCGTGTATGTCTCCACGTGACTGAGTCACCCTGGGGGGTTGTAGCTCGGCAACCGCGTGCTCTGGTTCGCACTGCTTAAGAGCTGTACTTGCAAGGGAGATTTAAAAAACGACTCAGAAAAGAGCAAACCATGCAGGCAGAGACTACGTGGGCCTGTGGAGTTTAAATCCACGTGGGGAGGCAGATGATAGGGTGCGTGGGGACTTGAAGTTAACCTGAGGTGTCTAAAGGGAAAATATAAAGAACTGCACCAAGAAAAGCCAGTGCGTGATAATTTATATTAAACTGCTGGCTCCACACACAAGGCACAGGCTACAAGGCTGCCGCAAGGCACAGGCCACAAGGCCGCAGCAAGGCACAGGCCGCGGCTTGCACCAAGCTGAACTCGCGGCTGGCCGGCAGCTGAGCAGGGGAAGGAGAGGTCCTAAGAGCCCCACGTTCGGGCGCCAGATGAAGGCGTAAGTCACGAATAATGCCACACTAGTTTATAATTATGATTAATAGGGTGGTATTTATTTAAAGGGGAAAAAACTTACAGATCACCATCCCAGACAACAGCCCTCTGCACAACCAGGAAGGGAGTCTAGTCGCCGGCGGAGCAGGAAGTGAAGAGAGCGAGCGGAGGGAAGTAGTCACTTTTTAAAGGGGGAGAGACCACGCCCCAATGGTCTGGTATCTCAGCAGCTATTGGTTGGAGGAGCGGAAGGACCTCCCGCAACAGTGGCACACATATTTATTCCCAGCATTTGGGAGATAGAGGCAGGCAGATCTGTGTGAGTTCAAGGCCAGCCTGGTCTACAGAGTGAGTTCAAGGCCAGCCAAAGACACACAAAGAAACCCTAAAAAGTTAAAAATGAATGTAAAAGAAATAGAGTTTAAAATAAGATCATAGAAAGATGGAAAACACACAGAGAATCTGGATACTGTATGTTATTGTGCTGTCTTTGAATTGTTTGATGGCTGAGGAAAGAGCAACAGCTGCTAAAAGATATTTGCTTATAAATGCTCTTTGGTAAGTCCAACACAGATATTTTGAAAATGCCTTGATATCAAAATTTAAGTCAAAATATAAGTTACTTTAGAGAAGAGGTTTTTGCTTTTGTTTCCGTGGGAGATGAGAGTATGTAGATTCATTCTGTTAAGAAAAATCAAGTTTGTTCAAGGAAGACCCCAGAAAAATCTTCAGTAAGAGTGGATTGCTAGATGATCCAACATTTCAGAGGACCTCTGTTGAAGTTTTCTCTGAGTTCTACATCCAGAACACCCTCAACACTGCTGGCTGAGATCATCAAGCTTCACAGAATATTCCTGTTAGGAATTGACCATAATCCTAAATTTTCTGTAGGTCCCCATATGATTATCAATGCCCCCCATCAGAGGAAGTAGCCTAGAAAACTATGCCCACCCACCCCCACCAAATGGATTATGGATGTTTGTCTCTGTTTAGAGTGTTGGTTACAAGTTGTTATAGATAATTGTCAGGAAAAAAACTAAATAAAGGTGATTAGATTCACAGTTCTTGTTTTGAAAAGAAAACAAAGGAAAGTACTATGGGACCCTGTAAAGGTTTGCCATTTGTATTGATTTAATAAAATGCTGATTGGCCAGTAGACAGACAGGAAGTATGGGGGGTGGTGACCAGAGTAGGAGAATTCTAGAAGGGAAGGCTCAATCTGCAGTCATTACCCAGACACAGAGGAAACAAGATAACAATGCTTCACTGATAAGCAATATCTAGCCACATGGCTAACACAGACAAGAATTATGGGTTAATTTAAGATGTAAGAGTTAGTTAATAAGAAAGCCTGAGCTAATAGGTCAGCCAATTTATAATTAATGATGGTCTCTGTGTGTTTATTTGGGACTGAATGTCTGTGGACAGGGCAGGACAGAAACCTTTGTCAATACATCTCAAGTCCACTTCTGGTCCTCTTGACACACAATTATACCTCATGATGCTATACTTAATTTACAAATTAAGATAATAACCAGGTCATAATTATATTTAACAGAATATAAATGCCCCATATACTGCCACAAACACATTATATATTTATCCAGGTCATAACTATACATAACATGCTATAACTATCCCTTATATAACCACAAATGCTTAAGTTTAACCCGCTCATAATTGTGCCTAAATTGATATAACTATTTCACAAACAGCTACAAATACATTATAAATATCAGAATAGTTGGCAATGTCCCATGAGGAATTTCTTCTTGTATCTCAAAACTTAAATATGATAACCAGTGATATTATATGATATTCTTTTACATGATAAATAGAGGAAAGAAAACACAAATAGCTGCACAAACACATTAACAAAATATGACAGAAATACTCTTGTCAATAAAAATCTATATTCTGCAAAAGGCCATATTGCCTTAGCTGGTACCTTTTTACCTTCATCTATTGTCCATTCTGTATATCCTCTACCTTCAACAAACATCCCATCAGGTCTTGGTTCCTTTCCTGGAGGAGTGACTCATAACTTGATACTTAAAGGGATCGTGCCCTTTGTAATATGGCCTATATTGGTTGTTTATTTACCCATTGACTTTATCCAAAGGATAGGGTAGCATCAAGTATTGCCATAAAGGTTCTCCTGCAACCGAGACATAATCTTTCTCACCTACATTATGGAGACACATTCAAATCTCCCTTTGGTAATCTGGATTAAACTCCCCTGCTAAAAATTATTTTTTTTCTTAGCCTGTTGGCTTAAGGTAGCAGTTCTCAACCTGTTGGAACCTCTTTGACAAATCTCTTTGTCCAACATTATTTACATTGCACTGAATAACAGAGCAATGTATAATAGTAGAAAATTACAGTTATGAAGTAACAACGAAAATAAATTTATGTTTGGTATGGTCACCACAACCTGAGGAACCATATTAAAGGGTCTCAGCTTTAGGAAGTTTGATAATCACTGGATTAAAGGATTCAGAGACACAAAGTGGCCAAGAAGAAATCTGAACTTCTACTTCAATGAAATATTTGTTGTTTCTTCTGGCAGAAGCACTCCCCCTCTATGTTATGACACAGGGCTAGAAAGTTAATACATCTTTGATGTAAATTTATGAATATATAATATTGGTTTTGCTAACTGAAATGAAAGTATTTTTGGAGGTCCTTATGGATGTGTATAGAAAAAAGACATTTGTTGGATCAATAGCTGCATATCATGTACAAGGATATGTGATAATCTGCTTAAGTAAGGAGAATACTGTAATTATTTTAGCCACCTGTAAGGCTGCACTTCCGGGTTCTAAAGCAGGCATATGTGGGTGGATCCTTGGGAACAGGTTTCCCGTGACCCACATGCGCACATGGGTGGTTACCTCCACACGCGACTCAACTAACCCCCTGTGTATGCATGCGTGGGTCACCCGCCATCTGCGTCATCAGCATCTGACGTACTCACACAAAGCCCCTGTTCACAGGTTCAAGGCATAGCGTTGCCAGTCATCAGCGTCTGACGCAGGCACGTCTTTCCCCATGCGCATGTACTAGGAAACCTTTAAAAGCTGGATGCACCATCTTTGCTCTCTCTCTCTTCTTCCCGCACACCTTTTCCTCGGCCATGAGCAGACTTCTCTTTTAATAAACTAAGTGGGTTTGTTTTTGTCTTGTGTTCTTTTCTCACTAGCGTCTCACATTTCAAATACATTTGCTACAGCAGCTGCAACTGAAGTCACAATGTGATTGAGTTTTCAAAAGTCAGACGTCATTCCCCATAATCCATCTGTCTTCTACCAATATAGAAAAATTAAAGAGGGATGTAGTGGGAACCAAACCCCTTTCATTGTTGTAGTCCATGTTGGTGGCATTGATTTCTGTAATTCCGCCTAGTATGTGATATTGTCTTTTATTTATATTCTATGGTAGAGGCTGCTCCAATGTATTCCATTTGGCTTTCCAACCAGAATATAGCCTTCACATAATAGGTCAAGTAATCAATGTGGGGATTCTGCCAACTTCTATGTATATCTATCCAAATTATTAATTCTAGAACTTGAGAAATGACTTCAGAATGTGTTTTGGTACCCAATGGAACTACTGTGTATCAGACATCATCCAAAACCTGACATTTCTAAGCCCCCACCTTAATTGGAGAACCACGGTTCTTCTGGGGGGGGGTCTCACAGAATCAGTGCCAATTCTAAACCAGTATCCAACAGACCTAGGGAAGACTCATTGTTTCCTTTCCCTTTTTAAAAGGCCATAGGCCTCTCTGGGGATGGACTGGAGAAAGGCTAGCAGTAAAACTTTTAGGTGTTTTAGTAATGTCCTTCCACAGGTGCATCTGGTCTTCTCTTCATTGTAGGAGTTTGGGGCCTGTAAACTGTCTTAAGTCTGGAAACTGGCTTTATAGGCTGAGATTCCCTCTTGACATGGTTTAGTGAAACCTTTATTGTATGATGGAAATTTCCCCCTTATACAACAGAAATTCAATAGATTTCTTTTCTATTTCATATCTGGAAACACCATGAATGTTTAGCCAGTACTAAAAGTCCATATGAGTCAAGCTATCATAAAAATCACTTTTCCTGTGCTGCTAATTATGGGTTATGTCATTATGGACATTGTATTGTCTATACTTCCCATCATGGTAACTATGATCACATATCCTTTGGCAGTTTAGAACTGCCACTGGACCCCTGCTACTTCTGGGCTTGAAAATATTCATCTGTCTGAGCAGCAGCATCTCCAACCCTAATAAATCCATAAGGGTGTATGTATGTGTCTGGGCATGCATGTCCTCAATTATGTATGTATAAAGGGAGCTAATTATAATGCTTTACAGTTTATCTTCCATCTATTCAAAAAAGGCTACATATGAAAAGAAGGTCCAAGACTGCAGAACTTGCTTAGTATATGAGATTGACTGTCTCAGCTGGTCTTTAGTATCTACAGGAATAACGAAGAAGTAGACTCTAAGGACAGTGAACAAATAAACTGCAAATGAGAAGGAGAGCAAGGTGACAAAGAATTCAACCTTTCTTATTCCATGTCCTTTATATAGGCATCCAATAGAAGTTTTGGGTCAGAATAAAGGTGGATATTCCCACATAAAATTATTTAATTAATAAAAGTCCCTCAAAGGTATACCCAGTCATTCTGGGTTTTAGTTAATTCCATATATAGTCAAGTTAACAACCAAAAATAGCCATCACACTAGTACATCAAAACAACATCATAAAAGTACTATCTTATATTCTTTAAAAATAATGTGGTTGATCTAAAAGAAGGAATAAAAAACTATAAGCAATATCAAGCCTTTGTGAGTGAGAGTTCCTGGAAACAAATCTGTGACTCTAAAGGCTAATTGACTGATTAGAATGTCAAAGATTAAGAGAATTTGGAATAGTATAAATTCAGAGCCAAATTATCATGGTATATCTTCAGTCTGCTTAATAGTCATTTATTTCTATTATGGTTAGTTATAAATGTCAACTTGCTATAGCTTAGAATCACCTGAGAGGAAAGCCTCATTTGAGAAATTATATGGATCATGTCAGCCAGTGGGCATATCATTGAGGGATTGTTTTATAAAGTGAGTATGAAGATTAGCTCATTGTAGACAGCACAATTCAATGCACAAGGGGTTCTGAATTTTATAGGATAGGAGAAAACTAGATGAAAGAAGCCTGGAGCTACTTGTTTCTCTCTTCTCTTGACTTAGTGGTATTGATGTAGATGATCAGTCTAGCTTCTTGAGTTTCTGCCTTCATTTATCATCATTGATGGATTACAACCTGGAATTGTAATCCCAATAAAATTCTTATACCCCTATTCTGCTTTTTTGTCAGAGTATTATAATTACACGTACGGAAATGAACTTAGGAAAATTACACATATCTCTTTGTAGTCTAACATCTTGTGACACTAAAAAATGCTAACAAATACCATAGCATCTGAGACCTATAGCTGAAATTTTTTAGGTTTCTGAAAACAATCTACCTTATGTTCTACCAATGTAATTGAAAAATGTGCAGATTTTTTTCTGTCACTAATAATTTCATAAAATGACTTTTATGTTGGACTATGAAATTGGGGTTAAATTAATTCTGTGTTCTGTAGCCATGGTCAGTCATATTTAGCTCTGGAATAAAATATCACTTACCAACTTTGAAGTGAGAATTTTCTTCCTTGTGTGGATAACATTTTACACAAATTATCTCAGTCAATATTCAGAAAAACTTTGGAAAGGACAACATTGTATACTACTGTACCAACTTGACAGATGAGGAAATAGACTAAAGAAATTAGTTATATAGCAGCATTGAAGATAACAAATTTCAGAATCATCCTATCAAGTTTCTTCATGCCTTGATGTGACAATTCACCCTTTTTGTGCTATCTAGTTTTAGAGCAACTTGAAAGAAGCTAGAGACATATCTTTGAAGAGGTAATCTTAATTGAGATAACATCTTCATAAACCTGACCTGTAGGCAAGCCTGTGATGCATTTTCTTGATTGGTGATTGATGACTGTGGGCCCATTTTATTGCAGGTGGTATCACCCCTGGAATTATAGTCCTAGTTGCTATAAGAGAACAGACTAAGAAAGCCATGAAGAGAAAGTCAATAATCAGCAGTCCTTCATGACTTCTGAATCAGCTCCTTCTTACAGGTGCCTGCCCTGAGTTTCCTTAGCAATGGATTGTGATCTGAGAGTCATAAACTAAATTAATTCCTTTCATCCTCAAGTTGCTTTTGATCGTGGTGTTTATTACAGCACTAGAAATCCTATGTAAGACACTGTTTTTAAAAATGTATATTATGGTTTTCTATACACCAAAGAATTTTATGCCCTCATGCATAATTAAGAATTGTGTCTTCTCTTTTCAAATCATGAGCCTTGATAATTAAAAACATTTCTACTATCATAAAAGACTTGCACATTGCATAAGAATTATTTAGAACCTTATTCTTAATAGCTAAAATATGGAACTAGCCTAGATTTTCAAAAGTTAGAGAATGGACAAAGAAAATTGTGTAATCATATAATAAAAATAACTTAGTAATAAAAAATCATGAACTAATAGCATTATATACATGAATCAAAGAATATTGTTTTGAGTGAATATAATCTTATACAAACTTATGAAATATGTTAATTTATTTTTACTAAGTCTGAGAGAATACAAAACTAATCTGTGGCAGAAATTAACTAGGGCAATAGTTACTTCTAGCAACTGGAGCTTAGAATTCTTACTAATAAAATAAAGACAATGAAATTCAAGAGCAAATTGCATTAAACAGAATGAGTAAATTAGAAAAAAATAGCTGATAGTTTCATTTGTATTCTAAGATAGCATCTCATGCAGCCAGACTGGCCTCAAACTTAGGCTATGTAGCTAAAGTTGCCCTTAAACTTTCGATTGTCTACTTTTCACTTCTTTAGTGCTGGTATCTAAGGCATATGCCAGTACAATTACTTTATGCAATACTGGGGTTTGAATTAAGTGCTTTATGCATGCCAGTCAAGTACTCAACCAACTGACTTACATCTTCAGCCTGTGTTATTCTCTTACTCTACTGAAAATAGGTCTGTTTGTATGGGGAAAATATGTTTCCATTATGTTTATCTTCAGAATACATGAGCACTAAATGGAGAATAACTGGAATTATAAAAAAAACTTGGAAGAAATGTCAATGGTAACAATAAATGAAAAGTTGCAAAAGAAAAGCTTCCTGAACAGACTTTTCCTACAATATCATGGAGACCACACTAAGAATCAATGAAATAGTACTAAAAATTTGAAATTAATATTGAACTAATATCTTTTGATTACATGAAATAACTGAGTACAAAAGATAACCTAGAAATTGAGAAACTAAAAGGCAAACATCTTTGATGAATGTAAGCTCATCAACTCAGTATTTGTTTGAAAATAGTTATTTGAAATTTGAAAAAAGGAGGGGTGGTGGTGAGGACTTTCTGCTATGTTACTACATTTTCTTCAGTGACTGTCTCTGTGCTGTGAGAGATAATTTACAAGGAATGTTTTGGAGATTTTAGGGTGAAAGAATGAAGCAAAATCCTTGCCTTCTGCACTCAAGCTTAGGGACTGCAAAGGACTACACACAATAACTAACACTGGAACATGCAGCTTTGACATGTAATAATAATTGACATTCTATTTTTAGCTTTGATATGTAAGAATAATAGACTTTCCTCAATTCAGGAAGATAAACCTTGTAGATCATGTCAAATTTATTTTCACAGCTGGACAGTTCAGGACACCTACAGTCCCAGGTTAGAGAACATCTCTACAGCATTTATCTAAACATTTATTTTTTTGTTCTCACCAATCTATAAGTCACAAATTTGCTCTATTACTCTTGGGAAGGGGTGAATGTCCTTTCCCCTGGTTTCCAACCAGAGAAAAAGAATGCAATTTTCCTCCCTTTCATGGCCCAATCAGACTTCTAAATCACCCTGTTGAGGATTAAATTCAAGGTCTTGAACATACTAGTCAAGTGTTCTACTATTTGACCACACCTCTTAACTACTACAAGTCATTGAGGATGAATATACTACATGGCATCAAGATGTTTTAGAAGGGTCTTAATTTTGATGCACACATTTGTTTCTGCTTGCCTGTAGTTCTACACACGCATTCCAGTCTACCACAGAATTGGAATATGGCCTGTTTCTAAAATGCTTTGCTCATCCTCAAAAAACCTTCATGAGTGGTATATAGCATATTCATCATCTTCTCCATTTCACAAATAAGGTAATAGAGATTAAGAAAAAATTGATTTATTATGTTGGAACTAAACCAACACACCCTGGGTAATGCTTTTATGTGAATTTGTAAATTATATTCAGTTAACTTTTAAATGTCTTATTTATTCTCTTACCGATTTATTGACTTTCTCATTTATTAATATTTTCTATTATCAGATATAGTACATATTGGATTTATTTTGAATAGGCATTTCAATGAAGAAATTTGTTGTTACAGGTTTATATTTTGATGATATATACTAACAGTTTATATATGATGAATAAAAGTGTTCTTTATTTTCAAAGGTATTATTTAATATTAATAAGTGGATATTTCACATTGTGGCAGACATTTTATGTTTAACAATTTTAAATTATTATAATAGCATATTATAAAAATAATAAAGCATATTTTATAAAATTGCAGAAAAGACAAAAAATCCTTGTAATTTTTCCAACAAAGGTATTGTTACTTTTTTTTATTCAGTTATCCCTGAAAACTAGTATTGGAAAGATTTCTTCTTTCAGGCTCTGTATACAGTATTTTCATGTCTTATTTAATCCTTATAATCTCCAACCTGAGCAACATTTTAGCTCCAATTTAAAAAATAAGTTACAAAACTGAAAGAAAACAGGACATTTAAACCTACAGTAGAATATTTAGGAACTATCTTTGTATTTCTGGCAGCAGCTTACATAAGTTTTGGCAGAATATAGGAACAAAAATATACAACATCAACTAGTTTGTTTTCAAAAACTGAAGCAAGGTTTATTATTAATTATGGCTCACATAAACATTTGAAGTAATAAAAATTAACATCAAATGACCTCATCTGTGTGTTATTAAACTGCACTTTGAGTGGTGAGACAGGAGGTGAATAAAAAAATGGCAATTTTTATTGTGGTAAATTTGTTTTTATACAAAGAAAATACTGTGTCATAGTTCTGAATACAGGAGGATCTAGTATGCTGGGGTATATTCTGATAGCTTAGATTAATTAGCTTCATGCACTAGTGCTTTGGACTGGTTACTAATGATGGTGTTTGCTTCAAAAGAGATGGCTGTCAAATTACAGTATCATGACATGAAAATAGAGCCTACTTAAAGATATTTAACCTATTGCTTGTAGAAGAAAGTGTGATGGATCATTTGGGTTTAGTTTTAAATCAAATCTAAAAGGCTGTCACCGACAGCTATTTCACATTAATAAAACCTCAGTCATTTGTTAGGCATTGATTCAACTACAAATTCCATATACCTTTTATTATATTAATAAAAATTTTTCTTAGCCAAGTATTCTATTCTGACTCTAAAATACTGAAGCAATTCAAATATCTATAGAGTAAAAGTTGATTCTTTCCTTTATTTCTGTGTGTTTAAGCTTGTACTTCTGTTGCCACCTGTTTTCTTCAAGAGTTAATTCATTTTCTTTACTTTGTGTCATATAGATGTGTTTATTTTTTTATTGGTAAATGTTGGTAATGTTTTGGCACTATACTTCTTTGTATTCTCTGAGCTTCCAAATTTTCAGATGTTTGGTTTGGTGTTCCTCACAAATTTAGTAAAAGTTTCTCACTCTCTGGGACTGGGGATGTTGATCAGTGACAGAACACTTGCCTAGTTTGTGTATGATCCTGATTTATAAGCTCCTGTAATAACCAGTTTTGCCAACCTTCAACATTGCAGGGAAGATCATTATTACAGAAGATGTTGAGAAGGAAGGTGAAAGAATCTGCAGGGATGTTCCATTTCCATAAGAAACAGAATGTTCTACCTGTGTCACCATTTCCCCAGCACATCATGCATGTGAGAGTGACCAACAATTGTCTGTTTTAACTTGAGGTCCATGCCACTAGTGAGAGCCGATAGACTACTCTGCCTAGATACCCAGGAACCAATAACTGGATAACACAGAGACCTAGTGAAGACCCAACACTCTTGGCAAAAAAAAAAGGCAGTGAAATGATTCCTAATGATAATCTCCTATCCTCAGCTGGGTGCCTTGTTCAATTGTCATCAGAGAGACTTCCTCCAGCAGCATATAGGAACAGATGTGAAATGCATAACTAGACATTATGCTTAAAGAGTAAAAATCTGAGGGGTCCATAGAGTCCCACCCCTTGGAGATTGGAAAACACCACAGAAGAGTTTCAGAAGGACAGACTATAAGAGTCAGAAAGTATGGGAAAAACCAGGAGAACATGTTCCACTGAATAATCTAGGTCAGGCTCATATGGTCTCAGACAGTGAAGTTGTAAGTACAGGTCCTGCATGTGTACTTCATGCTCTGCATATGCATGGCTGTTAGATTGGTGTTTTCTGAGACTCCTAACAGTGAAAGTAGGCATACTTCTGACTATTTTGCCTGTTTTTGAGACTATTTTCTTCCTACTGAGTTTCTTTGTCCAGCTTTGCTATGGAACTTTTTATCTTGTCTTATTGTTTCTTATTTTGTCATGTTGTCTCCTAGAGGTGAATTCTTTTCTGAAGAGGAAATTGAGGGGTAGTACATCTGAGGGAGAGAGGAGGTGTGGAGGTAACTGGGAAGGTGTAGGTAGAAAGAATTGTGGTCAGAATGTATTGTATGCTAAAATATATTTTCAATATATACAAAAGGAAACATGATATTAAAAGGGGGTTGGGAGAAGAAACATAATAGTCTAAGGGAGGTGAAAGATTTCTTGCACGAAACTCTATTAAGATCAGTAAGTAAATAGCTCAGTAGCTTTATTTATTAGAAATAACAAAACTAGATTTATTAAGTCCTTTGTTTTCCAAGCTTACATAAGCAGTAAAGAGAGCTGAGAGACACTCTAAGACCATCTAAGCTACTTAGAAAAATCAGAGACAAAATAAACTGATGTGAGGAGTTTCAGACAAACTGAGCTGTCTGGAATATAACATGATTAATAAAAGCCCAGAGACAGATATAGGGGTTCAACCTGAAGGTTAGAAAAGCAAAAGAGACAGTCACTGGCTCTTACCTCTACCTCAGTCTAAGATGTCTATCCTGCCATCAGGAATCTCAGAATGAGACTGTGTCTGAGAGCTGTCCCCTCCTTTCTTATATTACTGTCTAGGGCTGGGATTAAAGGTGTGCACCACTACTGTACAATTTCTTTGGAAAACTAGTGTGGCTCCTGGGATTAAAGGTGTACGTCATCACTGCCTGGTGTGTAAGGCTACTGGTGGGGATGTTTTACTCTCTGATCTTCAGGCAAGCTTTTGTTAATATACAAATTAAATATCACTGTACTGAAAAGAACATGCTTCAGTATGTTGAGTTGCCTGTATATTATGCAGTGCACTTCAGGGCTCAAGCTTTGTGAGATATCATATATTCCAGTGGACTTTCAATGATGCTGCTGTCTGAGTTATTTCTCCTTCTGTAAGCAATCCCTCATCCATATTCCAATCAAAAACTCCAGTGAAACTCAGTGGTTCTCCAAGTTGGACCTTAGTTGGTGTCTACAATCTGGTGTTGTTTCAGTTCTCTTTGGGGGTAGTTCATTCCTCTCAAAGAATAGTTTCAGGAAATACACATAAATTTCTTAGCACGGTCCCTTTAATATTATGTGTTATGTTCTATAAGTTCCTTATATTCCCATTATGAATATGTTTAACATTTTTACAGTTGTACCACAGCTGATTGTTTTCATTAGTTTGTCTTTGTCAGAGAAATTTATGATTACCAATTCTTTTCCATATTCTTAAATTCTCCATGTCTTTGCCTTTTGCCTCTTCATGAATGCTATTTGCATTTTCGATCAATGCCTTAACATATTAATTACTACTGTTTTTGTAAAATTCTTATCAATTGTAATAATTGTGCCATATGAGAGCATGGTCACATTCATACTTAGAGGGCTCACACTGTTTCTTATGTTAGAACAATACTTGTGATTTTTTGACTGTGAAAATTTGATATGTTGTATACACAGTGTAACAGAAAATGAGTCTAGTATACCTAAAGAGAATATTACTATGCTAACATAGTGAAGCACTGAATCTGTTTCATGTTTTAATTGTAGAGGCTGAACATTTTCATGTGTCCCCAGTAACATTCTTAATTTTCCTTATTGTCTTTGGACTTCTCCAAAACTCTGCCTAATGTCAGACTCTTTAACCTACAAAGTCCATTGTTACTAGTGTGAGCTCTGTGGTCAGATGAAAGATATGGAAAATTATTTGTTATTCAACTTTAAATATTTTGAATCATATTGTTTAAAATCTATCATTTTGTTGAATTGAATCTATTGTTCTTTCTCTTCATACTTTCTGAGACTTATTGTCTTGTTTATGTTTACCTTCACCACTTTAGAATTATCCCAAGATTCAGGTGTTGCCAATTTTTATCTTTGTGGTTCTTCACACTTGCTTTTTAGACTATGCATATGTGTCTGGATCTAGGTACGTATATGTGATGAGAATATATGGCTAAAACACAGTTAGAAAATATATGTATGTATGAATTTGGCACCTGGGTTTAGAAATGAGGTATTTAGAAGTGAGGTATATCACTGAATTAAAAGGCCCATTTTCCTTTATAAAGTAATTACTATGAATATTGAGACTTCTGTTTTCTTGTTTTCTCTTTTAATGTCTAAACATTTTTGTTGCTATTGTTGTTTTTTGGTGGAGGAGTGTGTTTATGCATATGTGCAAATGTGCATGCCTAGGCATATGTTTGTGGAGGATAGACATTGATGTTATGTGTTTTCTTCCATCATTTTCCATCTCATATTTTGAGAGACAGTCTCTCACTGAACATGGAGTTTTCAGTTTAAGCTATACCAATAAGCCAGTACGTCCTAAGAATTCTCTTGTGTCTACTACCAATATTGGTACTACAGGTATGCTCTTCCATGCTTTGATTTTTACATGAATTATGGGGTTCCAGATTGGGGCAATTATGCTTACTCAGAAAATGCTTTGTGAACTGACCCACATCCTTAGACCCTCTCTGTCTCTCTGTCTCTCTGTCTCTGTCTCTTTCTGTATGGTTTTACCAATTGTCTATGTGTTCCAGAATGACTTATTTTTACCTACCTTGTGATTTTATGTAAAGGAAATAATGCGGTATCATATTAGTTGTGATGCTTCAGAAGAAAAAGAATGTTGGGTTGTATAGAAGGAAATTTTGAATAAGGAATTGAAAGGTATCATGCTCTAAATCTGTGGCATGTATTAGTAGCTAGACCCCCAGGAGAGTCTCTGTGCTATTGTTTTAGTGGAAAGTTTGTCCATCAGGAGACTTAAAAGAATTGATATTCCATTTCACATATAAAGGCTGACTACTGTAAAACAGGAAATATTGATATTGTAGACAATGTCCAAAGAGGTTTTTGGAAAATTCTTTCTCGATTGGGTGAAGCTGATTTTTTGTTGTTGTTATGTACTAATTCCTCTAACTCATTAGATGAGGACTAGCTAACATAAAGAAGACTATTTTATTAATGATAAATAAGTCAGATTGAATAGTACTATCTCCTCAGAACATCCTCATAGAAACTTCTGAATAATGTTAGAACATTATAAACGAGGAAAACTGACATATAACATTAAATATTCTATTAATTGCTTCTTTGTATAATGTTGTATTATTACAGATCACATATATTAGTAATTTTTTTGTTATTTCTTTCAAATTATTGACTGTATCACAATAGTTGACAGATATTTAGCTTGTCTCACATATTTATGTGTGCAAAGAAATGTACATTTTATCACACCTCTCTTTTATTATATTTTGATTTTAAAAATACCAATCCAAGTTCCCACTCCCTCCACTCCTCTGATTCCTTCCACATACCCTCCTACCCCACCACCATCTAATTCTCAGAGAGGGTAAGGCACATTGACCCGTGGAAGGTGAAAGGCCCTCCCTACTATATGCTGAGCAAGGTATGCTTCCAAAGAGAATAGAATCCTAATAAGTCAGTATATGCAGTAGGGATAAATCCTGGTGCCACTGTCAGTCCCCATCAGTCTGCCCCAGGCACAGAACTTGAGGGAGTAGGATAGTCCAAAAAGAAGAAGTACAGAGATTTTACATTGTTGAACAGTATATGCAATTTTAGTTTGAAAACTATTAGTAGTAAAAATAAAAATAAACAAGCAAAATAAACAAATGTGATCACAATAATGTGAAAATCTGCTCAGAGAAGACAAAAAAATCAACAAAGTGAAGATTGAAACTGTAGAATGGGAAATTATATTTGCAAACCATTGATCTCCTAAGTGGTTAATACTACAAATACATAAGACATTCAATGAATCAAACTCATTACTAGGTTGAAAATGGATAAGGGAAATAAATATAAATTTTCAGAGTAAGACATACAAAGACAACAGATACATGAAATCAATGCTATATATTATTAATCACCAAGGAATAAACAAATAAAATCACAATGAAATGTCATTTTATTTCTGTTGAAATGGTTATCATGGGGAAACTGGGAGAGACATCATTGGGGTGAGTGAGTTTCTGACCGCGGCAGCAGCCCGGGAGAGGGAACTCAGACATTTCTCATACCTCCTACACTTCCTGGTCGTCCTGCAGAGGCTATACTGCCCAATACCTCCTCTCTCTTCCTATCTCTTCCTATCCCACCCAGCTTGCATCCAGAACCCTCCCTCCCCTCTTTGGCCACATAACATCTCCCAGCTCAGCCTGTTAGGGCACTGGGACCAATTCCGAATTGGGAGGGCAACCGGGAGGGTGGTAGTTCCTTTGTCTCAATAGCCTGCCTGCAGCAAGCAAGGCAGGCCCTTTGTTTACGAGCTACCCAAGCAGCACTGGGACCCAATCCGGGCACCAGGAGAGACATCATTGGGGCACTAGGAGAGCCATCACTGGGGAGTGACATCACTGGGAAGGTACATCAGTGGGCAAGGAGACCTGATCCTGTAAAAGAAGATCCATAGGGGAGCATTCGGAGGAAGAGATGGGCAGGCGCCAATGCAAGAATTCACCCAGCAATCTCAAGAACAACATGAAACCACCAGAACCCAGCGACCTCACAACAGGAGGACAGGAACACCTTAACCAAGAAGAAGCAGAAAAATTTGACTTTATGAAAGTGATTGACGCCCTTAAACAGCATGTAAAACATGCTCTTATAGAAATGGATGAGAAGTATAACAGAAAGTTTGAAGAATTGAATAAATCAGTGAATGATACCCTAGGAAACCAAGGAAAAAGAATCAAACAGATAATGGAAACAGTTCAAGACTTGAAAACTGAAATGGAGGCAAAGAAGAAAATACAAACAGAGGGCCGGCTGGACATGGAAAATCTAGGTAAACGAATAGAGACTAAAGAAACAAGCATAACCAGCATAATACAGGAGATAGAAGAAAGAATCTCAGATTCTGAAGATAATATAGAGAAAATAAACGCACTGATCAAAGAAAACAGCAAGTCAAACAAGTTCTCATCACAAAACATTCAGGAAATATGGGACACAATAAAAAGACCAAACCTAAGAATAATTGGAGTAGAAGAAGGAGAAGAAGTGCAACTCAACGGTCCAGAAAATATATTTAATAAAATTATAGAAGAAAACTTTCCCAACCTAAAGAAGGATGTACCTATGAATGTTCAAGAAGCATACAGAACCTGAATAGGCTGGATCAAAAAAAAAAACATCCCCTTGCCATATAATAATCAAAACACAAAGCATTCAGAATAAAGAAAGAATATTAAGAGCCGCAAAGGAAAAAGGCCAAGTTACTTATAAAGGCAAACGTATCAGACATACACCAGACTTCTCTATAGAAACCATGAAAGCCAGAAAGTCCTGGATAGATGTACTGCAAAAGCTAAGAGACCATGGATGCAAGCCCAGACTACTATACCCAGCCAAGCTTTCATTCACTATAAATGGAGAAAACAAAATTTTCCAGGATAAAAACAAATTTAAACAATGTGTAGCCACAAATCCAGCCTTACAGAAAGTAATAGAAGGAAAATCACTAACCAAGGAGTCCAACAATGACCACAATAACTCAGACATATAGAGACCCTTCACCAGCTCAACTCAAAGAAGGGAAACACACAAACTCTACTACTAAAAAAGTGACTGGAGTTAACAACCACTGGTCATTAATATCACTTAATGTCAATGGGCTCAACTCACCTATAAAAAGGCACAGGCTAAGAGATTGGATACGAAAACAGGATCCAACATTCTGCTGTTTACAAGAAACACATATCAAACACAAAGACAGGCACCTACTCAGAGTAAAGGCTTGGGAAAAGGCTTATCAAGAAAAATGGACCTAAGAAACAAACAGGTGTGGCAATACTAATTTCTAACAACGTTGACTTCAAACTTAAATCAATCAGAAGAGATGGAGAGGGACATTTTATACTCATAACAGGAACAATTCATCAGGATGAAGTCTCAATCCTAAATATCTATGCCCCTAATACAAAAGCACCCACATATGTAAAAGAAACATTACTAAAATTCAAAGCAGCCATCAAACCGCACACACTAATAGTAGGAGACTTCAACACTCCTCTCTCACCAATGGACAGGTCAATCAGACAGAAACCTAACAGAGAATTTAGAGAATTAAAGGAGGTAATGAATCAATTGGACTTAACTGACATCTATAGAATATTCCACCCAAATAGGAAAGAATATACCTTCTTCTCTGCAGCTCATGGAACCTTCTCGAAAATTAACCACATACTCAGTAACAAAGCAAACTTCCACAGTTACAAAAAAATATTCGTAACCTCCTGTGTCTTATCAGATCACCATGGATTAAAGTTAGAATTCAACAACAAAGCTACCCTCAGAAAGCCTACAAACTCATGGAAACTGAACAGTCAACTACAGAACCACACCTGGATCAAGGAAGAAATTAAGAAAGAAATTAAAAGTCTTCCTTGAATTCAATGAAAATAAAGAAACAACATACTCAAACTTATGGGACACTATGAAAGCAGTCCTGAGTGGAAAGTTCATAGCACTAAGTGCCCACTTAAAGAAAACAGAGAAAGCACATATTGGAGACTTAACAGCCCACCTGAAAGCTCTAGAAAAAAAAAAAGAAGCAGACTCACCTAGGAGGAGTAGAAGACTGGAAATAATCAAGCTGAGGCCTGAAATCAACAAAATAGAAACACAGAAAACAATCCAAAGAATCAATGAAACAAAAAGCTGGTTCCTGGAGAAAATAAACAAGATTGATAAACCCCTATCCAAACTAATTAAACGGGAGAGAGAGAATATGCAAATTAATAAGATCAGAAATGAAAAGGGGGACATAATCACAGACACAGAGGAAATTCAGAGAATCATTAGATCTTATTAAAAAAGCCTATATGCCACACAACTGGAAAATCTAAAAGAAATGGACACTTTTTTAGATAAATACCATATACCAAAGTTAAACCAGGACCAGGTGAACAATCTAAATAGAACTGTTAGTCACGAAGAATTAGAATCTGTTATCAAAATCCTCCCTACCAAAAAGAGCCCAGGACCAGATGGCTTCAATGCAGAATTCTACCAGAACTTCCAAGAAGACCTAATACCTATACTCCTTAATGTATTTCACAATATAGAAACAGAAGAGTCACTACCAAATTCCTTTTATGAAGCTACAGTTACTCTGATACCAAAACCACACAAAGACTCTACCAGGAAAGAGAATTACAGGCCAAACTCACTCATGAACATTGATGCAAAAATCCTCAACAAAATACTGGCAAACCGAATCCAAGAACACATTAGAAAAATTATCCATTATGATCAAGTAGGCTTTATCCCAGAGATGCAGGGCTGGTTCAACTTACGAAAATCTATCAATGTAATTCATCATATAAATAAACTGAAAGAAAAAAACCATATGATCATTTCATTAGATGCTGAAAAAGCTTTTGACAAAATTCAACATCCCTTTAGGATAAAAGTCTTGGAGAGATTAGGGATACAAGGGTCATACCTAAATATAATAAAAGCTATATACAGCAAGCTGACAGCTAACATCAAATTAAACAGAGAGGAACTCAAAGCCATTCCACTAAACTCAGGAACATGACAAGGCTGTCCACTCTCTCCATATCTCTTCAATATAGTGCTTGAAATTCTAGCAATAGAAATAAGACAACATAAGTGGATCAAGGGGATTCGAATTGGAAAAGAAGAAGTTAAACTTTCGTTATTTGCAGATAATATGATAGTGTACATAAGCGACCCCCAAAACTCCACCAAAGAACTCCTACAGCTGATAAACACCTTTAGTAATGTGGCAGGATACAAGATCAACTCCAAAAAATCAGTCACCCTCTTATACACAAAGGATATGGAAGCAGAGAGGGAAATCAGAGAAGCTTCACCTTTCACGATAGCCACAAACAGCATAAAATATCTTGGGGTAACTCTAACCAAGGAAGTGAAAGACCTATTTGACAAGAACTTTAAGGCATTGAAGAAAGAAATTGAAGAGAATACCAGAAAATGGAAGGACCTCCCTTGCTCTTGGATTGGGAGGATCAACATAGTAAAAATGGCAATTTTACCAAAGGCAATTTATAGATTCAATGCAATCCCCATCAAGATCCCAGCAAAATTCTTCACAGACCTTGAAAGGACAATAATCAACTTTATATGGAAAAACAAAAGATCCCAGGATAGCCAAAACAATCCTATACAATAAAGGATCTTCTGGAGGCATTACCATCCCCGACTTCAAACTCTATTACAGAGCTACAGTAATGAAAACAGTGTGGTACTGGCATAAAAACAGAGAAGTAGATCAATGGAATAGCATAGAAGACCCAAATTTTAACCCACAAACCTATGATCACCTCATTTTCGATAAGGGAGCTAAAAGTATACAATGGAGAAAAGAAAGCATCTTCAACAGATGGTGCTGGCCCAACTGAATATCAACCTGTAGAAGAATGAAAATAGACCCATATCTATCACCTTGAACAAAACTCAAGTCCAAATGGATCAAAGACCTCAATATTAGTCCGAACACACTGAACCTGATAGAAGAGAAAGTGGGAAGCACCCTACAACAAATGGGCACAGCAGATCGCTTTCTATGTATAACCCCAGCAGCACAGACATTAAGGGCAGCATTGAATAAATGGGACCTACTAAAACTGAGAAGCTTCTGTAAAGCAAAGGACACTGTCACTAAAACAAAAAGGCAACCTACTGACTGGGAGAAGATCTTCACCAACCCTGCAACAGACAAAGGTCTGATCTCCAAAATTTATAGAGAACTCAAGAAACTAGACTTCAAAATGCTAATTAACCCAATTAAAAATGGGGCACTGAACTGAACAGAGAATTCTCAACAGAAGAAGTTCAAATGGCCAAAAGATACTTAAGGTCATGCTCAACCTCCTTAGCGATTAGGGAAATGCAAATCAAAACAACTTTGAGATATCATCTTACACCTGTCAGAATGGCTAAAATCAAAAACACCAATGATAGCCTTTGCTGGAGAGGCTGTGGAGGAAGGGGTACCCTCCTCCATTGCTGGTGGGAATGCAATCTTGTGCAACCACTTTGGAAATCATTGTTTCGGTTTCTCAGGAAATTCTGGATCAACCTACCCCTAGACCCAGCAATACCACTCTTGGGAATATACCCAAGAGATGCCCTATCACATGACAAAAGCATTTGTTCAACTATGTTCATAGCAGTATTATTTGTAATAGCCAGAACCTGGAAACAACCTACGTGCCCTTCAATGGAAGAATGGATGAAGAAAGTGTGGAATATATACACATTAGTGTACTATGCTGTGGTAAAAAACAATGACTTCTCGAATTTTGCATGCAAATGGATGGAAATAGAAAACACTATCCTGAGTGAGGTAACCCAGACCCAAAAAGATGAACGTGGGATGTACTCACTCATAATTGGCTTCTAGCCATAAATAATGGTCACGGAGTATATAATTGGTGAACCTAAGGAAGCTAAATAAGAAGGTAAACCCAAGGAAAACATATAATTATCCTCCTGGCTATGGGAAGTAGACAAAATTGCCGGGGAGAAAATTTGGGATCTTTGGGGTGGGGTGGGATGGGGGTAACGGGGGATGGGGAGAGAAAAATCAGAAGGGGAGGATGAGGGAAACTTGGGGAAACAGGAGGATTGGGATAAAGGAAGGTTGGATAGGGGCGCACAGAAGCACAATTCTTAGTTAAGGGAGCCACCTTAGGGTTGGCAAGAGACTTGAACCTAGAGTGGCTCCCAGGAGCCCAAGGCGAGGTCCCCAGGTAGTTCCTTGGCAGCTGAGGATAGGGAACCTGAAACGACCCTATCCTATAGCAATGCTGACGAATATCTTGCATATCACCATAGAACCTTCATCTGGTGATGGATGGAGATAGTGACAAAGACCCACACTGGAGCACCGGACTGAGCTCCCAAGTTCCCAATGAGGAGCGGAAGGAGGGAGAACATGAGCAAGGAAGTCAGGACCACGAGGGGTGCACCCAACCACTGAGACAGTGGGGCTGATCTATTGGGAGCTCACCAAGGCCAGCTGGACTGTGACTGAAAAAGCATGGGATAAAACCGGACTCTCTGAACATGGAGAACAATGAGGGCTGATGAGAAGCCAAGTACAATGGCCCTGTGTTCTGATCCTACTTCAAGTTCTTGCTTTGTGGGAGCCTAGCCAGTTTGGATGTTCACTTTCCTAGACTTGAACGGAGGGGGGAGGACCTTGGACTTTCCACAGGGCAGGGAACCCTGACTGCTCTTTGGACTGGATAGGGAGGGGGAGAGGAGTAGGGGGAGGGGGGGAAGGGTGGGAGGAGGGGGAGGGAAATTGGAGGCTGTGAGGAGGTGAAAACTTTTTTTTCTTTTTCTATAAAAAATTAAAAAAAAGAAATGGTTATCATGAAAAATAAAGACTATTAATCATTGTTAAGGAGGGAGAGCAAAGAGTAACCTTCTACACTATAAAAGTGAGTAAAATTTAATGAGCCATTACAGAAATGAGTATGTTCAAGAAACAAAATCAATATGTTAGGAAAACAGCTGGTGTCTGTATTCACTATACCATTATTTGAAATAGGCAAGGTAGAATATTAATCGAAGTGATCATAGACTTGAGGAAAGAAAATTTGGAGTGCATATAAAGTTATGTCTATTTAACATTAAAAAAAAAACAATAGAAATCTTGTAATTTGTGACCATAAGGTGAGCATATAGGGCATTATGTTTAGTAAAGTTAACAGAAACATACACAGAAATCTGACCCAGAAATGTGGACAGATGATCTAGCAGACTATGATCTAGCTAGTGTAAAATTCATATGTAAAAATATATGCATACATATGAATCATCTTATGTACTACACATACAATTTTACTTTAAAATTCATTTAAATTATCATTATATTAATGATATAATGACATATCAAAACCACTGTCTATATGTCACATTCTGTTCATTTGTATACTTTACAAAACAATAAGAATGAAGTACAATACAATATTATAATGAAAATAATTTTGTGAAATAACAAACAACATAGTTTTACTATTAGTTTTCAATAATAAACTATATTATCTTAAATTTATTTGTATTTCAATTGTAGTAAATAAGGGCCTATGGATTAAGAAAGAAAAAGGCATTATTTATACTCATGAAAACTGCAAAATACTATTTCTATATATACTTATGCTGTATATATGTATACACTGGCAACTCCATAAACCAAGTTGACTTTTATGTTTATTTGTTTTTTAGGTTTATGTTGTTGTTGTCTCTTTCTGTCTCTCAAACATTTGAAGAATAAATGAAAGGTCAATTATGAAATTTGTGCAGTTTAATTGTCTTCATTTTAATGAAATTCTCTCCTGAATGTATCTAATAAATGCATGCCTATCAATTGGGGGATTTAAACCAGTAGACACTGTAACACAACGGTTTATTATAGAACCACAGATATACAGACAAAGAATGTTTGACAACTGTGCACATTCACAAAAGTGGAGAAAGTCTCTTAAATTTGAACCAATTATGTATATGTTAATGAAAAATATTAAAATAATTTCAATCCATATTTTTGTCACAACCAAAACATTAGCTGTAGTGAGAAGGCGAGCAGGCCTGATTTTAGTCCTGCCTGGCTCCCACACAGCTAGCTTTACACCCAGAATAACAACACACAAATTGTATTCATTTAAACACTGCCTGGCCCTTTGCTTTCAGCCTCTTATTTAATAATTCTTACATCTTGATTGATATAGATTTCTAATAATCTGTGTAGCACCATAAAGTGGTGTCTTACTGAGAAAGATTCAGCATGTCTGACCTGGTGGCTGGCTCCATCGTGTCTGCCCCAGAGAGAAGAGGCATGGTGATTACCTCACTTCCTCCCATCATTCTGTTCTGTCTACTCCACCCACCTAAGGGCTGGCCTATCAAATGGACAAGGCAGTTTCTTTATTAACCAATGAAATCAAGACAAAACAGAAGACCCTCCCACATCAATCAGCTTTAATATCAAGTTGAAAAGCATTAAATTTCTAGAAAAAAATGATAAAGAATAATATCTGTGACTTTGGATGACACATGGTATTTGGAAAAATGTTACTTAGACTTCATTTTAATTATAAAAAGAGCTCTCCTTTCTGAAAACTATTAAAGTCAATGTTGGGAGAAGATAAAATAAGTTCATGCTGGATTTGTTAACATTTTACCTGATGAAGTACTCATATAACAGTATAGAAGATAACTCAAAGAATAATAGCAATGTAAGTAACACTCATTTTTAAATAGGGAAAATATGAGTACACACTTCACATAACATATATGATTGGCAAATCCAGCATATGAAAAGATACTCAACATTATTAGTCATTAGAGAAATGCAAATAAGAACCACAAGACTATGCTACCGCATACCTATCAGAACGGTTATATTCGACTCATGGGAATATACCAAAAAGGTGCTCGATCATACTACAAAAGCATTTGTTCAACTATGTTCATAGCAGCATTATTTGTAATAGTCATAACCTGGAAAAAGCCTAGAATTTTGAATGCAAATCAAATTAGAAAACTCTACCCTGAGTAAGATAATCCAGACCCCAAAAGATGAATATGGTATGTACTCACTCATAAATGGATAGTAGCTATAAACAAAGGACATTAACCCTATAGTTCCTGACCCTAGATAAGCTAAGTAATAAGGTGAACCCAAAGAAAAAATATATATATAGCCACACCTGGAAATTAGAAAAGGACAGGATTGACTAGCAAGGTTGAAAGCATGGGGTTTGGGGAGATGAGAGGGAAGGAAAAAAGAGGAGGGGAGAAGGGGAGGGGAGAGAAGAACGTGAGAGAATGATGTGGGAGTGTCATATATCAATCTGTTGATTTCATTGGTTAAGCAATAAAGAAACTGCTTGGCCGTGATAGGTTAAAACATAGGTGGGAGGAGTAAACAAAACAGAATGCTGGGAGGAAGAGGAAGTGAGCTCAGAGACGCAATGCTCCCCTCTCTGGGGCACACGCGATAGCTATCCTCTCTGGGGCAGATGCCTCAGACAGATGCCAGGCTCCACTCTCCTGGGCAACTCCGACCCAGGATGGACGTAGGCTAGAATCTTCCCGGTAAGACTGATGCTACACAGATTATTAGAGATGGGTTGATTGGGATATGAGAATTAGCCTATAAGGGCTAGAGTTAATGGGCCAAGCAGTGTTTAAAAGAATACAGTTTGTGTGTTGTTATTTCAGGCATAAGCTAGCCAGGCGGCAGGGTTGCTGGGGACGCAGCCCCGCTGCTCATATTGCAACAAGAGATTGGGATGTTTGAGATGGAGGAAGGACAGACATGAGAGCAAGGAGAGAGATCTCTTAATTGAGGGAGACATTATAAGGTTAGCAGAAATCTGGCTCTAGATAAATTCCCAGAAATCCAAAAGGATGACCCCACCCAGAACCCTGAGCAATGGAGGAGAGGGGGCCTCAGCTTGACTTGACCTGATATCAGACTGATGATTATCCTATCATTTCTCTTTTAAAGAATATGTGCAAAAGATTTTTTTTTTAGTATTGGGAATTGAAACCAGATAGCCAAGAGCTCTGCAACTGAGTTATATCTTTAAAGACTTACTTTTAGGTAAACTAGGAGGGGAAATGCTGAGTAGAAGGTATATATATATATATATATATATATATATATATATATATATAATATATATATATATTATATATATTCCAAGACTAGGTAATAGTGAACTGTATTTCAAAGTTGTTTAAAATTGTTTGCATTCCTAAAACTTCTAGATTTTTTTCTAGTCCTTTTGTTTTTATTCTTCCTATTAAGCTTGAGGTCATCATACAGATTATAGCTTTTAAGGTTTGTATTATGAATAAGAATCCCACTCTTGTACTCAAAGAATATTTAAAAACCCGTGCATTTTCTTATTGTTATAAACATATAAGTTTTAACCCATTAGAGTTGTGTGCTTTATGTAAGATTGGAATTGTTTTTTTTGTAGGTAGTTATCCAACTCCTTCATTACTATTTTTGATATACAATATTTTCCATAATTATATAAATAACCACCTTTACTTGAAGGTACATTAATATATAATAGATAACTAGGTTTTCAATTTTACTCACTAATACTCACTTTAAGATATGGTCTATGGAGGAATGTTTTGTGTTCTTTTGCTTCTGCAAACATTACACTAAAACTTTGTTAGCATCAAACAACTATATTCTATCATACTTCTGATGGCCAACTGCACAAAATTAATGTGTTGCCAGCATCACTTAACTGAGAGTCTGTAAGTAAGGTTGTTGTTTCATGAACAGTCCTGCTTCTGAGAGTCACAAAGTTTTCTTAGCTTGTAGTTAAATGACTCCACAGATTTAGTTCCATCTTTCAACGTTTTCTCGTCTTCTATGTAATAGCCTCTTAATTCACATCTGCTAGGACATTTGTGATAGATTAAGTCTCCACCCAAGCAATCCAAAACAATTTTATTATCCTATTCTTAATGCATCAGAAAAGGATTTTACTCAAAATAAAGTAATATTCAGAATTTCTGAAGATTATGATGTGAATTGGTCTTTCTGGGTAAGTTATTTGACTTTCTTTAAAAAATGTGTATAAATGTTTTACCTGTTACATATGTATGTATGTGCACCAGGTATATATGCAGCCCATGGAAGTCAGAAGAGAGTACTGGGGTCCATAGAAATGGACTGGAGTCCCCAGACAGTTTTGAACCACCATATAGCTCCTGAGACACAAATCCAGTCTTTCTGAAACAGCAATAAGTATTCTTAGCTCTTGAGCAAACTCTCCAGACCATTTTAATTCTTTAAAAGATAATTACAAAGGTGAAGAATCCTTGATACTTTCCTCATGAGAATTTGATATATTTTATATTTTATATAAATTTTAAATGGTATTACAATGTCCTTAAGGTATTTTATTATTAATAATTTATTGTAATGACACATTTTGTAGACTCATTAGACAAATTTCATATTCAGGAATATAATATATCTCTCAGTATTTTCAGGACTTCTTTTTATTTGTTTGAAATATTATGTTGAATATAGATGAGATTTCTCAGTGGTTAGGACACTTATTATTCTTCATATACCTGGGGTTCAGTTCCTAATACCCATATAGCAGCACACAACAATCTATACCATGAGATTCAGACATTCTGATGCCCTTTTGGCTTCTATGGGCACTACATATATGCAGCAAAACATTTGTTTACATAAAATAAAGATAAAAAACTTTAAAATTGAATATAGGGACTGGAGAAATGGCTCAACAAATAAGAAAATTAGCTGTCCTTCCTCAGGGCTGAAGTTTAGTTTCTAGCACCTACATGGTAACTCATGATCATCTATATTTCTAGTTTCAAAGGATCCAATTGCCTCTTTAGGCCTACAAGAGACCAGTCAAGAACATAGTACACCGACATTCATGCAGCCAAAAAAAAAAAAACAGTCATTTTTTTTAAATTAAAAAAAGGTTTGTTTTCTTATATATTTCAAGTTCTCACTTATATTCAGCTATACAACTATTTTATTTTTATTTGCATATTTATTTTTGGTTTTGCCATACAGGTTTTCTGTGTAGCTTTGGTGCCTATCCTGGAACTAGTTCTTGTAGATCAGACTGGTCTGGAACTCACAGATATCCTCCTGCCTCTGCCTCCAGAGTGCTGGAATTAAAGGCATGTCTCACCACTGGCCAGCTATTCAGCTATTTTAAAGCATCATTTTACCAAGTCTGTGTAAATTTTTTGCTCTAGAAAATGAGATATTGCTTTATATTTTCAAATATAAAAACTATTGACTTCTTTTTTATGATTTTATTTATTTATTTATTTATTTTAAAGAAAAAAAATTTTTTTTCGCCTCCTCCTAGCCTCCCATTTCCCTCCCCCTCCTCCCACTCCTCCTCCCTCCCCCCACGCCTTTCCCCCTCCCAATACTCCTCTCCCCCTCCCTCTCCATCCTGAAGAGCAGTCAGGGTTCCCTGCCCTGTGGAAAGTCCAAAATCCTCCCCCCTGCATCCTGGTCTAGGAAGGTGAACATCCAAACTGGCTAGGCTCCCACAAGGCCAGAACATGAAGTAGGAACAAAACCCCATGCCATTGTCCTTGGCTCTCATCAGCCCTCATTGTCCGCCATGTTCAGAGAGTCCAGTTTTATCCCATGCTTTTTCAGTCACAGTCCAGCTGGCCTTGGTGAGCTCCCAATAGATCAGCCCCACAGTCTACGTGGGTGGGTGCACTCCTTGTGGTCCTGACTTATTTGCTCATGTTCTCCCTCCTTCTGCTCCTCATTGGGACATTGGGAGCTCAGTCCGGTGCTCCAGGGTGGGTCTCTGTCTCTATCTCCACCCATCGCCAGATGAAGGTTCTATGGTGATATGCAAGAAATTCATCAGTATGGCTATAGGATAGGGTCGTTTCAGGTTCCCTATCCTCAGCTGCCCCAGGAACTAACTGGGGACATCACCCTGGGCACCTGGGAGCCCCTCTAGGTCCAAGTATCTTGCCAACCCTAAGATGGCTCCCTTAATTAAGAAATGTGCTTCGCTGCTCCCCTATCCAGCCTTCCTTTATCCCAACCATCCTGTTTCCCCAAGTTCCCCCCATCCTCCCCTTCTCCCTTTTCTCTCCCCATCTCCTCTTACCCCCCTCCCACCCCACCCCCATGATCCCAATTTTTTGCCCGGCATTCTTGTCTACTTCCCATAACCAGGAGGTTAGCTATATGTTTTTCTTTGGGTTCACCTTCTTATTTAGCTTCTTTAGGATATCAAATTGTAGGCTCAATGACCTTTATTAATGGCTAGAAACCAATTATGAGTGAATACATCCCATGTTCATCTTTTTGGGTCTGGGTTACCTCACTCAGGATAGTGTTTTCTATTTCCATCCATTTGCATGCAAAATTCGAGAAGTCATTGTTTTTTACTGCTGAGTAGTACTCTAATGTGTTTTTGATTTTAGCCATTCTGACGGGTGTAAGATGATATCTCAAAGTTGTTTTGACTTGCATTTCCCTGATCGCTAAGGAGGTTGAGCATGACCTTAAGTGTCTTTTGGACATTTGAACTTCTTCTGTTGAGAATTCTCTGTTCAGATCAGTGCCCCATTTTTTAATTGGGTTAATTAGCATTTTAAAGTCTAGTTTCTTGAATTCTTTATATATTTTGGAGATCAGACCTTTGTCTGTTGCAGGGTTGGTGAAGATCTTCTCCCAGTCAGTAGGTTGCCTTTTTGTTTTAGTGACAGTGTCTTTTGCTTTACAGAAGCTTCTCAATTTCAGTAGGTCCCACTTATTCAATGTTGCCCTTAATGTCTGTGCTGCTGGGGTTATTCCTAGGAAGCGATCGCCTGTGCCCATCTGTTGTAGGGTACTTCCCACTTTTTCTTCTATCAGGTTCAGTGTGTTCAGATTGATATTGAGGTCTTTGATCCATTTGGACTTGAGTTTTGTGCATGGTGATAGATATGGGTCTATTTTCATTCTACTATATGTTGACAACCAGTTGTGCCAGCACCATTTGTTGAAGAGGCTTTCTTTCTTCCATTGTATACTTTTAGCTCCTTTATCAAAAATCAGGTGTTCATAGGTTTGTGGGTTAAAATCTGGGTCTTCTATACAATTCCATTGGTCGACTTCTCTGTTTTTATGCCAATACCACACTGCTTTCATTACTGTAGCTCTGTAATAGAGTTTGAAGTCAGGGATGGTAATGCTTCCAGACGTTCTTTTATTGTATAAGATTGTTTTGGCTATCCTGGCTTTTTTGTTTTTCCATATAAAGTTGATTATTGTCTTCTCAAGAAATGTGAAGAATTTTGATGGGACCTTGATGGGGATTGCATTGAATCTATAAATTGCTTTTGGTAGGATTGCCATTTTTACTATGTTGATCCTCCCAGTCCAAGAGCAAGGGAGGTCATTCCATTTTCTGGTATCCTCTTCAATTTCTTTCTTCAATGCCTTAAAGTTCTTGTCAAATAGATCTTTCACTTCCTTGGTTAGAGTTACCCCAAGATATTTTATGCTGTTTGTGGCTATCGTGAAAGGTGATGCTTCTCTGATTTCCCTCTCTGCTTCCATATCCTTTGTGTATAGGAGGGCAACTGATTTTTTGGAGTTGATCTTGTATCCGGCCACATTACTAAAGGTGTTTATCAGCTGTAAGAGTTCTTTGGTGGAGTTTTTGGGGTCGCTTATGTACACAATCATATCATCTGCAAATAATGAAAGTTTAACTTCTTCCTTTCCAATTCGAATCCCCTTGATCCCCTTATTTTGTCTTATTCCTATTGCTAAAACTTCAAGCACTATATTGAAGAGGTATGGAGAGAGTGGACAGCCTTGTCGTGTTCCTGATTTTAGTGGGATGGCTTTGAGTTTCTCTTCGCTTAGTTTGATGTTAGCTGTCGGCTTGCTGTAAATAGCTTTTATTATATTTAGGTATGACCCTTGTATCCCTAATCTCTCCAAGACTTTTATCATAAAGGGATGTTGAGTTTTGTCAAAAGCTTTTTCAGCATCTAATGAAATGATAATATGGTTTTTTTCTTTCAGTTTATTTATATGATGGATTACATTGATAGATTTTCGTATGTTGAACCAGCCCTGCATCTCTGGGATGAAGCCTACTTGATCATAATGGATAATTTTTCTAATGTGTTCTTGGATACGATTTGCCAGTATTTTGTTGAGGATTTTTGCGTCGATGTTCATGAGTGAGATAGGCTTGTAATTCTCTTTCTTGTTTGCGTCTTTGTGTGGTTTTGGTATCAGAGTGACTGTAGCTTCATAAAAGGAATCTAGCAATGACTCTTCTGTTTCTATATTGTGAAATACATTAAGGAGTATAGGTATTAGGTCTTCTTGGAAGTTCTGGTAGAATTCTGCATTGAAGCCATCTGGTCCTGGGCTTTTTTTGGTGGGGAGGTTTTTGATAACAGCTTCTAATTCTTCGCGATTGACCAGTCTATTTAGATTGTTCACCTGGTCCTGGTTTAACTTTGGTATATGGTATTTATCTAAAAAAGTGTCCATTTCTTTTACATATTCCACTTTTGTGGCATACAGGCTTTTGTAGTAAGATCTAATGATTCTCTGAATTTCCTGTGTCTGATCTTATTAATTTGCATATTCTCTCTCTGCCGTTTGATTAGTTTGGATAGGGGTTCATCAATCTTGTTGGTTTTCTCCAGGAACCAGCTTTTTTTTCTTTGATTCTTTGGACTGTTTCCTGTGTTTCTATTTTGTTGATTCCTGCCCTCAGTTTGATTATTTCCAGTCTTCTACTCCTCCTAGGTGAGTCTGCTTCTTTTTTTTCTAGAGCTTTCAGGTGAGCTGTTAAGTCACCAATGTGTGCCTTCTCTGTTTTCTTTAAGTGGGCACTTAGTGCTATGAACTTTCCTCTTAGGACTGCTTTCATAGTGTCCAATGAGTTTGAGTAGGTTGTTTCTTTATTTGCATTGAATTCAAGGAAGACTTTAATTTCTTTCTTAATTTCTTCCTTGTTCCAGGTGTGGTTCAGTAGTTGACTGTTCAGTTTCCATGAGTTTGTAGGCTTTCTAGGGGTAGCATTGTTGCTGAATTCTAACTTTAATCCATGGTGATCTGATAAGACATTGGAGGTTACTAATATTTTCTTGTAACTGTGGAAGTTTGCTTTGTTACCGAGTATGTGGTCAATTTTCGAGAAGGTTTCATGAGTTGCAGAGAAGAAGGTATATTCTTTCCTATTTGGGGGGAATGTTCTGTAGATGTCTGTTAAGTCCATTTGATTCATTACCTCCATTAATTCTCTTATTTCTCTGTTAGGTTTCTGTCTGATTGACCTGTCCATTGGTGAGAGAGGAGTGTTGAAGTCTCCTAGTATTAGTGTGTGCAGTTTGATGGCAGCCTTGAGCTTTAGTAATGTTTCTTTTACGTACGTGGGTGCTTTTATATTAGGGGCATAGATAATCAGGATTGAGACTTCATCCTGATGAATTGTTCCTGTTATGAGTATAAAATGTCCCTCTCCATCTCTTCTGATTGATTTAAGTTTGAAGTCAACGTTGTTAGAAATTAGTATGGCCACACCTGCTTGTTTCTTAGGTCCATTTGCTTGATAAACCTTTTCCCATCCCTTTACTCTGAGTAGGTGCCTGTCTTTGTGGTTGAGGTGTGTTTCTTGTAAACAGCAGAATGTTGGATCCTGTTTTCATATCCAATCTCTTAGCCTGTACCTTTTTATAGGTGAATTGAGTCCATTGACATTAAGTGATATTAATGACCAGTGGTTGTTAACTCCGATCACTTTTTTAGTAGTAGAGTTTGTGTGTTTCCCTTCTTTGAGTTGTGCTGGTGAAGGGTCTCTAGATGTTTGAGTTATTGTGGTTATTGTTGGACTCCTTGGTTTGTGATTTTCCTTCTATTACTTTCTGTAAGGCTGGATTTGTGGCTACGTATTGTTTAAATTTGTTTTTATCCTGGAAAATTTTGTTTTCCCCATTTATAATGAATGAAAGCTTGGCTTGGTATAGTATTCTGGGCTTGCATCCATGTTCTCTTAGTTTCTGCAGTACATCTATCCCGGACCTTCTGGCTTTCATGGTTTTCATAGAGAAGTCCGGTGTAAGTGTGATAGGTTTACCTTTATAAGTAACTTGGCCTTTTTCCTTTGCAGCTCTTAATATTCTTTCTTTATTCTGTATATTTTGTGTTTTGATTATTATATGGAGAGGAGATTTTTTCTTTTGTTCCAGTCTATTCGGTGTTCTGTATGCTTCTTAAACATTCAAAGGAATATCTTTCTTTAGATTGGGAAAGTTTTCTTCTATAATTTTATTAAATATATTTTCTGGACCATTGAGCTTTACTTCTTCTCCTTCTTCTATCCCAATTATTCTTAGGTTTGGTCTTTTTATTGTGTCCCAGATTTTCTGAATGTTTTGTGATGAGAATTTGTTGTTTATGCTGTTTTCTTTGATCAGTGTGTTTATTTTCTCTATGGTATCTTCAGTGTCTGACATTCTTTTTTCTATCTCTTGTAATCTGTTGGTAGTACTTGTCTCAGTAGTTCCTGTTCGCTTACCCAGATTTTCCATCTCCATCCTTCCCTCGGTTTGTGTTTTCTTCAATACTTCCATTTCATTCTTCAAGTCTTGAACCACTTCCCTTACCTGTTTGATTGCTTCTTCTTGTTTCTCTTGGTTTTCTTGGGTATCTTTGAGCGATTTATTCATTTCCTCTACCTTTTTGTTTGTAATTTCTAATTGTTTATGGCAGTTTTTCACCTCCTGTTTAAGGTCTTCTATTATTTTCTTATAATTCACTTTTGAGTCGATTTCTTCTAATTCTTCTGGAGTTGGGTGTACAATTCTTCTTGTTTCGGGATCCCTGGATTCTGGTGATGTCATGTTGCCTTTCAGGTTGTTGGAGGAATTCTTGCATTGGCGCCTTCCCATCTCTTTCTACAAATGGAGCCAGGAGAGACCTGGTGTCTTGGTCCAGTCTTTGCTGTGACTGACTCTCTGGGTGTTTCTCTTCAGTGTAGAAGCAGAAACCGTCCCGTCCTGATGGAACTCCTCAGCACCAAAACATGGACGCCTGGTAGTCCAATGACCCGCGGACAAAAGGGGGAACTTGGGAGGTAGAGTGGGGACGAGTAGAACACAGGAGACCCTGCCTCACAAGCTGAAGGTGCTTGTGCTCCCTTGCGGGGGTCCTTGAGGCCTGCCCAGTAGGTAGGCACTCACCGCTCTGAGTGGGTAGCCTTAGAGTAGGAGCAGAAGACTGTTCCTGATCAAAGCAGGCTTGGGGGAGGGGGGTCATGTGTAAGAAAGACAGCCCTGCAGAAGGAGCTGGGAGAGGGGGGTTTGTGCTCTCTTCTGGGACAGACCGCCCCTGGATTGCACACACTCACCCGTCCAGATGGAACTCCTCAGCACCTAAACAGGGCCGCCTAGTAGCCCAATGTTCCGGGGACAAAAGGAATAAAGTGGCAGGCAGGGCAGAGTCCAGGAGAGCACAGAAGCTCCAGGAGCATAAGCTGGAGCTGCCCAGGCTCCCTTACTGGGGACCTTGAGGCCTGCCCCGCAGGCAGGCACTCACCGCTCTGCATGGGTAGCCTTAGTGTAAGAGCTTAATACTGTTCTTGAGCACTGGTCCTAGCTTACAGCAGGGCAGGGTTGGAAGGAGGGTGCTGGGGGGCTGGGTCGTGAGTAAGAAAGATGGCCCTGCAGAAGGAGCTGGGGGAGGGGGTCTGTGCTCTCTTCAGGGACAGACCGCCCCTGGATAGCACACACTCACCCGTCCAGATGGAACTCCTATGCACCTAAACAGGGCCGCCTGGTAGCCCAATGGAAGAAAGTGGCAGGCAGGGCGGAGTCCAGGAGAGCACAGAAGATCCAGGAGCACAAGCTGGAGCTGCCCGGGCTCCCTTACTGGGGACCCGTCCAGATGGAACTCCTCAGCACCTCAACTATTGACTTCTTATACTCTTGAAAAGTTTACTAAATTAATAGATGTTTCTCAGCTTTTCAACTAATATAACTGGAGTTTTCAAGACTACAGAAGGCCTGCAAGTCATTCTATTCTTTCATTTCTAATATTTATATGTCCATCACAACTTTTTAATTTTATTTGGTGAGCTTTTTGGCTTACTCTACAATTTCAAATATATTGGACATGGTACAAATGTGTTTTTTCTTGATATTAATGTGAACACTTTCACCTGTACCAGAAAGTCCATCCGGAGGGGTAAGTGTGTGCCCACCCAGCTGGCCAGATGCCCCAGAAATGTAGTACAGACTCCTTCCAATCCCCTAAACTTTCAGGACATTGTGCAGGGCTTCTTCCCAGCTACTAGCTTTCACATCCCAGTTTGTCCCCAAGCACGACTTTCCATCTGTGGGGTACTAGGATCCCCCAACTCACCCAGCTTTGGGGCTGAGGGTCTGTGGAAAAAGTGGTGAGTGCTAGTGCTGAAGGAGTTTCTTTGTTCCACAGACCCTGCACCTACCAAGCCTACCCTTTTGTCTGTGAGGTACTTGGCGAGCAAGAGGCCGTGCTCCGGTACCAGGATGTCCTTCCAGAGGAGTAAGTGTTTGCCCAGCCAGCTTGCCAGACACACACCCTGAGAATGGAATACAGTCACCCTCCAATTCCATAAACATAAACTGGCTTTCTCAAATTACCCCATCCCATGTCCTTAGATCCACCACCACTGCCTACTTCAGGGTAGAGGGAATCCTGGAGCCAGCTCCAGTGCTGAGGAGTTCTAAGAGAGGGCAGACCAAGAAAAACTCCCAAGTACACAGCCACAGCAAAGATTGGACCAAGATGCCAAGACTCTCTTGACCACATTTGAAGGAAGAGATGTACAGGCTCCAATTCAAGAATTCCTCCAACAACCTGAAAAGCAACATGATAACACCAAAATTCAGTGAACATGCAACAAAAAGACTTGAACACCCTAATTCAAAAGCAGTAGAAGAAATTGACTTTAAACATAACATCATAAAAGTGATAGAGACCCTTAAACAGGATGTAAAAAACTCCCTTGAAGAAATGGATGAGAAGACAAACAAAAATTTTGAAGAAATGAATGAATCCCTCAAAGATAGCCAAGAAAACCAAGAAAAAGTAAGGAAACAGGTAATGGAAACAGTGCAAGACTTGGAAACTGAAATGGATGCAATGAAGAAAACACAAACTGAGGGATGGCTGGACATGGAAAATCTGGGTAAATAAACATGAGCTACAGAGACAAGTATAACCAAGAGAATACAAGAGATAGAAGAAAGAATCTCAGACACTGAAGATACTATAGAGGAAATAAACTCATTGAGCAAGGAAAGTAGCAAATCCAACAAATTCTTAACACAAAACATGCAGGAAATCAGAGACATCATGAAGAGACCAAATCTAAGAATAATAGAGGTAGAAGAAGGAGAAGAATTACAGCTCAACGGCCCAAAAAATATATTCAACAAAATTATAGAAGAAAACTTTCCCAATCTAAAGAAGGATATTCCTATGAAGGTACAAGAAGCATACAGAACACCGAATAGACTAGAACAACAACAACAACAAAAGAAAACCATCCGCTCACCATAAAATAATGAAAACACATAAAATACAGAATAAAGATAGAATATTAAGAGATGCAAAGGAAAAAGGTAAAGTAACATATAAAGGTAAACTTATCAGAATTACACCTGACTTCTCTATGGAAACAATGAAAGCCAGAAGGTCTTGGATAGATGTGCTGCAGACACTAAGAGACCATGGATGCAAGCCCAGACTACTATACTCAGCAAAGTTTTCTTTCACCATCGATAGAGAAAACAAGATATTCCAGGACAAATACAAATTTAAACAATACATAGCCACAAACCCAGCCTTACAGAAAGTACTAGAAGGAAAACCACAACCCAAGGAAGCCAACAACACCCATAATAACACACACATATAGCAACCCTCTACCAGCACAACTCCAAGAAGGGAAACAAACAAACTCTACAACAACAAAAAAATAACTGGAGATAACAAACACTGCTCATTAATATAAATTAATATCAATGGACTCAATTCACTTATAGAAAGGCACAGGTTAAGAGAATGAATGTGAAAACAGGATCCAACATTCTGCTGTTTACAAGAAACACACCTCAACCACAAAGACAGACATTACCTCAGAATAAAGGGTTGGGGAAAGGTTTTTCAATCAAACAGACCTAAGAAACAAGTTGGTGTGGATATACTAATATCTAACAAAATTGACTTCAAACTAAAATCAATCAGAAGAGAAGGAGAAAAATACTTTATACTCATAACAGGAACAATTCATCAGAATGAAGTCTCAATCATGATATATATGCTCCTAATATAAAAGCACCCACATATGTAAAAGAAACATTAGTAGAAGTCAAAGCACATATCAAACCCCACAAAATAATTGTAGGAGAGTTCAACACTCCTCTCTCACTAATAGACTGGTCACCAGACAAAAACTTAACAGAGAAATAAGAAACTTAACAGAGGTAATGAATCAAATGGACTTAACAGACATCTATATAACATTCCACCCAAATAGGAAAGAATATACCTTCTTCTCAGCAGCTCATGGAACCTTCTTGAAAATTGATCACATACTTGGTAACAAAGCAAACATCCACAGATACAAAAAAAATAAATTGTAGTACCCACCTGTGTCTTATTGGATCACCACGGAATAAAGTTAGAATTCAACAACAATTCTACCCCCAGAAAGCCTACAAACTAATGAAAACTGAACAGTCAACTACTGAACCACCCATAGATCAGGAAAGAAATAAATAAATTAAAGTCATCCTTGAATTCAACGAAAAAAAAGACACAACATATCCAAACCTATGGGACACTATGAAAGCAGTGCTAAGAGGAAAGTTCATAGCAATATGTGCCCACATTAAAAAAAAAGGAAAAAGCTCACATTAGAGACTTACCAGCAGCTGAAAGCTTTAGAAAAAAAGAAGAAGACTCACCCAGGAGGAGTAGAAGACAAGAAATAATCAAATTGACTGCTGAAATCAACAAAATAGAAACACAGAAAACAATCCAAAGAATCAATGAAACAAAAAGTTGGTTCTTTGAGAAAATCAACAAGATTGACAAACCCATATCCAAACTAACCAAAAGGCAGAGAGAGAACATGCAAATTAACAATATCAAAAACGAAAAGAGGGACATAAAAACAGGCACTGAGGAAATTCAGAGAATCATTAGGTCTCACTAGAAAAGCCCGTATGCCACAAAATTGGAAAATGTAAAAGAAATGTGCATTTATTAGACAAGTACAATACACCAAAATTAAATCAAGACCAGGTCAACCATTTAAATAGACCTATAAGTCATGATGAAATAAAAGCTGTCAGAAAAAAACTACCAACCAACCAAAAAAAAAAAAAAGCCCAGAACCAGATAGTTTTCATGCAGAATTCTACCAGAACTTTCAAGAACTGATACCTATAACTTCTTAATGTGTTTTACAACATAGAAAAAGAAGAGTCATTGCCAAACACCTTTTATGAAGCTACAGTTACCCTGTTACCAAAACCACACAAAAACTCAACCAAGAAAGAAAATTACAGACCAATCTCACTCATGAACATCAATGAAAATTCTCAATAAAATACCGGCAAACAGAATCCAAGAACACATCAAAAAATTATCCATTATGATCAAGAAGGCTTCATCCCAGAGATGCAGGACTGGTTCAACATACGAAAATCTACCAATGTATTTCATCATATAAATAAACTAAAAGAAAAAAATATGATCATTTCATTAGATGCAGAAAAAGCATTTGAAAAATTCAACACCCCTTATGATAAAGATCTTGGAGAGATTAGGGATACAATGATCATACCTATATATAATAAAAGTAATATACAGTAAGCCAACAGATAACATCAAATTAAATAGAGAGATATTCAAAGCCATTCCACTAAAATCAGGAACAAGACAAGGCTTTTCACTCTCTTCATAGTGTGAAAACATAGTGCTTGAAGTTCTAGCAATAGCAATAAAACAACATAAGGAGATTAAGGGGACTCGAATTGGAAAGAATTCGAACTTTCCTTATTTGCAGATTATATGATAGTGTACATCAGTTACTCCAAAACTCTACTAAAGAACTCCTACAGTTGATAAATACCTTCAGTGATGTGGCAGGATCCAAGATCAACTCAAAAAAATCAATAACCCTCCTATACACAAAGGATAAAGAAACAGGGAAATCAGAGAAGTATCACCTTTCACGATAGCCACAAATAGCATAAAGTATCTTGGGGTAACACTAACCAAAGAGGGAAAGATCTATTTGACAAGAACTTTAAGTCTTTGAGGAGCATACCAGAAAATGAAAAAATCTCCCATGCTCTTGGATTGGGAGGGTCAACATCATAAAAATGGCAATTCTACTAAATGCAATCTATAAATTCAATGCAATCCCCATCAAAATCACAACAAAATTCTTCATAGACCTTGAGAGAACAATAAACAGCTGATAATGGAAAAACAAGAAAGCCAGGATAGCCTAAAGAATCCTATACAATAAACGTACATCCGGAGGCATTACCATCCCTGATTTCAAACTCTATTACAGAGCTACAGTAGTGAAAACAGCTTTATATTGGCATAAAAACAGAGACATTGACCAATGGAATTGACTCAAAGACCTGGATATTAACCCACAAACCTATGAACAAATTTCCACAAAGGAGCCAAAATTATACAATGGAAGAAAGAAAGCATCTTCAACAAATGGTGCTGGCATAACTGAATGTCAACCTGTAGAAGAATGAAAATAAATCCATATCTATCATCATGCACAAAACTCAAGTCCAAATGGATTAAAGACCTCAGTATTAATCTGACCACACTAAACCTGATAGAAGAGACAGTGGGAAGTAGTCTACAACACATGGACACAGGAGACCAATTCCTATGTATAAACCCAGTAGCACAGACAATAACAGCAACAATGAATAAATGGGACCTCCTGACACTGAGAAGCTTCTTTAATGCAAAGGACATTGTCATTAAGACAAAAAGGCAGCCTAATGATTGGGGAAAGATCTTCACCAACCCCACAACTGACAAAGGCATGATTTCCAAAATACATAAAGAACTCATAAAAGTAGATATTAATATTATAAATAACCCAATTTAAAAATGAGGTACTGAACTGAACAGAGAATTCTCAATAGAAGAAATTCAAATGGCCGAAGCTACTTAAAGACATGTTCAACTTCCTTAGCAATCAGGGAAATGCAAATAAAAACAACTTTGAAATACTGTCTTACACCTGTCATAATGGCTAAAATCAAAAACACCAATGATAGCCTATTCTGAAGAGGATGTGGCCATTTTTACAGGTGTAAATGGCATCTTAGTGATGTTTTGATTTGTATTTCTCTGATGGTTAAGGGTATTGAACATTTCTTTAAGAGTATTTCAGTCATTTAAATTCTTCTGTTGATAGTTCTCTGGTTAGGTCTGTACTGTTGCAGGTGCGGCAGCTAGTTAGCTTCTGTCTGCTCAGCCCTGAAATGATCACACAGAAACCATATTATTTAAATCATTGCTTGGCCCATTAGCTCTAGCATATTATTGGCTAACTCTTACATATTAATCAAACCATTTCTATTTTAATCTGTATATCGCCACAAGGTTGTGGTCTACCAGCAAAGTTTCAGCACATCTATCTCAGTGGCAGCAGCTCCATGGTATTTCTCTGACTCTCCCTCTTCCTCCCAGCATTCAGTCCAGTTTTTTCTGCCTAGCTAAGTTTTGCCCTATCAATAGGCCAAGGTAGTTTCTTTATTCATTAATGGTAATCACAGCACACAGAGGGGACTCACACATCACTGCACCCCGTTTTTTATTGGATTATTTGATCTTTTGATGTCAAGCTTCTTGCGTTTTTCTCATATTTTAGAGATCAGCCCTATGTCCAATGTGGGGCTGATGAAGATCTTTTCTTATTTTGTAGGCTGCTGTTTTGTCTTGTTGACCATGTCCTTTGCTTTACAGAAGCTTTTCAGTTTCAGTGTCTGTGCTACTGGGGTTATATTTAGGAAATAGTCTCCTGTGCCAATGTGTTCAAGTGTATTTCCCACTTTCCCTTCTATGAGGTTCATTGTGGTTGGTTTTACGTTGAGGTCTTTGATCCATTTGGACTTGGGTTTTGTTCACAGTGATACATATGGGCTTATTTTCATTCTTCTGCATATTGATATTCAGGTATGCCAGAAACATTTGTTGAATATGCTTTTTTTCCATTTTATATTTTTTGCTTCTTTGTCAAAAATAAGGTGTTTATAGGTGTGTGAATTGATACCCAGGTCTTTGATTTGGTTCCATTGGTCCTTCTGTCTGTTTTTATGCCAATACCAGGCTGTGTTCAGTACTCTTTCTCTATGGTAGAATTTGAAGTCAGGGATTATAATGCCTCCAGATGTTCCTTTATTATATAGGATTGTTTTGATTATTCTGGGTTTTTCACTTTTCCATATGAAGTTGAGTACCATTCTTCCAAAGTCTGTGAAGGATTTCCCTGGGATTTTGCTGGGCATTGCATTGAATCTATAGATTGCTTTTGTATGATTACCATTTTTACTACTTTAATTCTACTTACCCAAGAGCATGGGAGATATTTCTACTTTCTTTTTCAATTTCTTTCTTCAAAGATTAAAGTTCTTGTTATACAAATCTTCTGTTTTTTGTTCAGAGTTACTCCAAGATATTTTATGTTATTTGTGGCTATTGTGAAGGGTGGTGTTTCTCTGATCTCTTTCTTAGCCCATTTATCATCTGATTATCAGATTTCTTTTTTATACATTTTTATTGATATTTATTGAGGTCTACATTTTTCTCTGCTTCCCCCTGCCTCTCCTCTCCCCCTTCATTCCTCCCCCAAGGTCCCCATGCTCCCAATTTACTCAGGAGATCTTGTCTTTTTCTACTTTCTAATTCCCATGTAGATTTTATCTATGTAAATCTCTCTTAGTGGCCACATTTTTGTCTAAGTTCTCTGGGATTGTGGTTTGTAGGCTGAATTTCTTGGCTTTATCTTTCAAAACCACCTATGTGTGAGTTCATGTGATAACTGTCTTTCTGTGTCTGGGTTACCTAACTCAAAATAATGTTTTCTAGCTCCATCCGTTTTCCTGCAAAATTCAAGTTGTCATTACTTTTTTCTGCTGTGTAGTACTCTATTGTGTAAATATACCACATTTTTCTTATCCATTCTTCAATCAAGGGTCATTTAGGTTGTTTCCAGGTTCTGGCTATGACAAACAAAGCTGCTATGAACATAGTTGAGCACATGTCTTTGTGGCATCATTGAGCATCCTTTGGACATATACCCAAAAGTGGTATTACTGGGTCTTGAGAAAGGTTATTTCCTATTTTCTGAGAAATCGTCACACTGATACCCAAAGGTATCTAACAAGCAATACAGAAGTTTCCCTTTCTCCCATAACCTCTCCAGCATAAGTTGTCATCACTGTTTTTGATCTTGGCCATTCTTACAGGTGCAAGATGGAATTTCAGAGTTGTTTTGACTTTAATTTCTCTGACAACTAAGGATGTTGAACATTTCCTTATGTATCTTTCAGCTATTTTAGATTCCTCTGTTGAGAGTTCTCTGTTTAGGACTGTACTCCATTTTTTATTGGACTATGTGATCTTTTGGTATCCAATTTCATGAGTTCTTTATATATTTTGGACATCAGACCTCTGTTTGATGTAGGGTTAGTGAAGATCTTTTCCCATTCTGTAGGCTGCCGTTTTGTCTTGTTGACTGTGTCCTTTGCTTTACAGAGCTTTTCAGTTTCAGGGGGTCCCTTTTATTGATTGTTTCTCTCAGTGTCTTTACTGCTGGGGTTATATTTAGGAAGAGGTTCCCTGATCCAATGAGTTCAAGTGTACTTCCCACTTTCACTTCTATAAGGTTCAGTGTGGCTGGATTTATGTTGAGGTCTTTGATCCATTCAGACTTTATGTTGAGGGATTATCAGATTTCTAGTAAGACATACCTTTATCTTCATAGCCCCAAGCAGTGTTTTATGTCATCTTTCCAAGTCATGTCATGTAATAGTTTCCTACTAAAATAACTCCATGTTCAGATACATCATTTTATGATTAGCAAAAGGTCATCATTTTGATGTAACACAGGGATTTGCAGGTAGCAAGTACCACCTCCAATATATTGTCCTGATTATTGTAGCTTTATAATAAATATTCAAGTTAGGTAGTTTCTTTTTGGCTATTCTAATCTGTGTCCTTTACAGTATCAATTTTAGGATATATTGACAATGTGTATGAAACATACTCCTGGAAGTTTTGATGTAATTTCATTGTACAATAGTCAAATTCTTAGGATATTTGCATTTTAACAATATTGAGTGTTCCAGTCTATGAACACAATGAATATTTTTCACTTATGTCTCTAAATTTTACTCACACAGCTCTGGCATAACCATTTTCAAGTTAATACCTATGTAGTTCATACTTATGCATTATGGTAAGACATTACTTACTGTTTCATTTTACATGTGTTTATCATCATATAAAATATTATTGATCTTTCATACATTGAATTTTTCTCTGGAGATATTTCCAAGTTTATTTACGTGTTTAAAAGTGTGTGAGTGTGTGTGCATATGTGTGCATGTGAGTGTGTGAAATAGTTGGAATTTTTTATAGATAATTATGTGTTAAAAATTTTTTGATATATTTTCCTTCATTCTATAAACCTTTTCACATTATTATCAGCTTATGAATTCAACCCATCTTATGCTTTGTTTTACACGAGATAGGGTTCCAATTCCCAGGAACTGAACATCTACCTCTTGAAGAGGCCAATTCGGATGCTAAGATTCTGGAGTAATGATACTTACATCTGCACCTGTGTCTAATAAGCCTTCAATAAAAGTGCCATTTATATAGACTCTTAGCTTTGGTCTTTGATCGTTAATAGAAGTTGCCAAAATATCTGTTTACTCTGTCCTACTGGGTTTTTTGACTCATCCTCCACACGTAATTCATCATTTAGACCACTATTACTTTTTACAGCAGAAATTGGAGCTTTTAATTTTCTTGGTGAGACATGTTCTCCACTGTGACTGGGAATGACAGGGCCACTGTTGGCTTGGGGGCCTGCGAGAGGCCTCTCAAGGAGTTTCCCAACGGTATCGGGTTGCCTTGTCTATCTGCTGTTGACCTGCATTCGTTAAACCAATGTCAGCCTTTACCGCATCTCCTACATATACCTGAAGGCCAAGGTCTCCTATTTTTGTCATTCCCAAAATAGATATTATTCTTAGAAATTCTTTGCCTGCAATCCCTTTGCAAATGTCCTAATTTATCACAATTAAAACACCTGGCAGTTTGATGTCTCCTCATTGCTTTGGAAATCACTTCTCCTACCCAAGATTCATCATTGTAGCTAAACGTCTCAACATTCATCTTATGCTGAATCCATTCATCCATAGGTGCTGATCTAGACTTTAAAGGCCCAATTACCTTTTTGCATTCTATGTTTGCATTTTCGAAAGCTGGAGATTCAAGAAGTATTCATATAGCTTCTGGATCTGTTACACCTATGTCCAGAGCCTTAATTAATCTTTGCAAAAAGTCAATAAAGGGTTCTCTCTGTCCCTGCCTAACTCTGGTATATGATTCAACCCTTTTTGCTGGATCTTGTATCATATTCCAAGCATTTAAAGCTGCTTGGTGACATAGACACAGTACTTCTTCGTCATAAAGAGCTTGGACCTGTGGATCAGCGTATTCTCCTGCACCAACAATTTGATCTTGGGAAACCTCCACACCTTTTGCTCTTCCTTGCTGTTCCATATGCTTGGATTCTTCTCTGAAATAGATTCCAAACATCAAGGAAGGTCCATTATCTAAAACTGCAGACACTAAATGATGGAAATCATGGGGGGTCGCTCTAGCATTAGAAGCCCAAGTCCTTATCATTTCCTTAACATATGCAGAGTGCAAGTCAAAATAACAATAGCTTGCTTAATTTCTTTCAGATCATTCATTGCTATTGGCGTCCATCTAGCTTCTTTGACTCCCTTTGAGCCTTTAGAAGTTGATGCGTTTTCAGAATAAATTACAAGGTATGTCGCTAAAAACCTGGGTAAGCCAGTTCTAATAGCTGGTGGAGGCATTGGATCCGGTCCTTGTGCCTTCTTCCTCTGTTCACCAGCTCCATTAATTTCATCAATCATTTCAAGTCTTTTTATTATTGTCTCTTTTGAATCCTAAATCTCCTGACCTGCATGAGTTTCTAGTAAATATTGTATGGTTCTTATGAGTGCCATATTCTTCCTAAATGATAAAATATTCAAAAGAATACTGAAACCTGGTAACCAGTAAATTAAGTTATCCCCATAGTCATATAAACCTTACATGATATGACCCATTGTATTAGCGAACAAAACAGTAAAATTGGTGTTGAAAACAAAAACCGCCATATTACCTATTATCCAGCAGGTGGCGCTGTTGCCAAGTCATGATGAAAACAGGGTCCTGTTTCAGTGTCCGCCTAGTATTTGTTAAAAACTGGGAAATGCAAGTTGCTCAACAAAGTAAATGTAATTGAATCAAATCTGTACACGGAACCATAAACCCAGAATCCAGGGGTAGAGAAGAGTAACCTGGAATCTGTGTATGCCTCCACATGACAGAGTCGCCCCGAAGGGTTGCAGCTTTCGGCAACTGGCAACTGCGTGCTCTGTTTCGGGCCGCTTAAGAGCTGCGCTTGCAAGGGAGATTTGAAAACGACTCAGAAAAGACCAAACCACACAGGCAGAGACTACGCTGGTCTGTGGAGTTTAAATCCACATGGGGAGGCAAACAAAAGGGTACGTGGAGACTTGAAGTCAATCTGAGGTGTCTAAAAGGAAAATATAAAGAACTGCAGCAAGAAAAGCCACTGCATAATAATTTATATTAAACTACTGGCTCCACGCACAAAGCACAGGCTGCAAGGCACAGGCCGCAAGGCACAGGCCACTGCTGAGGGAGGGAGGGCTTGCGCCAAGCCGAACTGGAGGCAGGCAGCCAAGCAGGGGAAGGAGGGGTTCTAAAACCAAGCGTTGGGTGCCAGATCTCATTACAGATGGTTGTGAGCCTCCATGTGTTCGCTGGGAATTGAACTCAAGACCTCTGGAAGAGCAGCCAGTGCTCTTAACCACTGAGCCATCTCTCCAGCCCATAACAGAAAGCCTGAGAAAGCTTAGGAAAGAATAGAGTAAAGCATGTTTTCTCGGTAGCAGCAATTTTTTGGGTCTGCTCTGCTTGCTAGAGGCAAGCAAGCACTCTCATCTAAGAGAGGTTTTCTGACTCAGCTTTAGCTGCAAAAACCCTGCTGCTCTTTTAAGAGGTCCTGCCACAAAACATTTAAACGATGTTGATGAAAAGCTGAACACATGCTTTTCGATTTTCAGCTGGAGCAGGAAAAAAGTTGTGCTGTTTTAAAAATGCCGGCTTTCTGGGCCGTCCTGCCAGGGCAAACTCTGACTCTTTCATGCAGGCGGTTCATATGGTTTCCAAGCACATGCTGCTGAAGCTTGCTTGCTGGAGGGAACTTGAAATGCCACAGAATTGTGGCAATAAAAAATAGCTACAGCCGGTACCTCTGCTGGAAAGCTAAGGAATGGGCTGGATCTAGCCGGCAGAGCCACAACTTTAGTCCTACTGAGATTGCTTGGTAAATTAAAGACTCATGTGGTTAGAAAAACAGAGAGAGATACATCAAAAACAAAGAAAACTTCTCAATGATTTACAGTATGTTAAAAACATATGCAGGCTAAAAGTTAAAGTTCTTAAAAGTAAAAAAAAAGGAAGAAAGAGAATAGTTGGGTGTGGTAGTACGCACCTTTAATCCCAACACTTCGGAGGCAGAGGGAGATTGACCTCTGTTACTTCAAGGTGTGGTAGCACACACCTTTAATCCCAATGCCTGGGAGGCAGAGATAGAAGGATCTCTGAGAGTTCAAGGACAGCCTGGTCTAGACTTTAAAGGCCCAATTATCTTTTTGTATTCTATGTTTGCATTTTCAAAAGCTGGAGATTCAAGAAGTATTCGTATAGCTTCTGGGTCTGTTACCCCTATATCCAGAGCCTTAATTAATCTTTGCAAAAAGTCAATAAAGGGTTCTCTCTGTCCCTGCCTAATCCTGGTATATGATTCAGTCCTTTTTGCTGGATCTTGTATCATATTCCAAGCATTTAAAGCTGCTTGGTGACATAGACACAGTACTTCTTCGTCATAAAGAGCTTGGACCTGTGGATCAGCATATTCTCCTGCACCAACAATTTGATCTTGGGAAACCTCCACACCTTTTGCTCTTCCTTGCTGTTCCATATGCTTGGATTCTTCTCTGAAATAGATTCCAAACATCAAGGAAGGTCCATTATCTAAAACTGTAGACACTAAATGATGGAAATCATGGGAGGTAGCTCTAGCATTAGAAGCCCAAGTCCTTATCATTTCCTTAACATATGCAGAGTGCAAGCCAAAATTAACAATAGCTTGCTTAATTTCTTTCAGACCATTCATTGCTATTTGCGTCCATCTAGCTTCTTTGACTCCCTTTGAGCCTTTAGAAGTTGACGCTTTGTCAGAATTAAGTATAGGGTATGTTGCTAAAACCCTGGGTAAGCCAGTTCTAATAGCTGGTGGAGGCATTGGATCTTGTCCTTGTGCCTCCTTACTCTGTTCACCAGCTCCAATAATTTCTTCAATCTTTTCAAATCTTTTTATCATTGTCTCTCTTAAATCCTGAGTATCCTGACCTGTATATGTTTCCAATGATTTCACTGAGGTATCAATTTTTTGGTCCCCATTCTGCACCTGTGATTCCAAAGCTTTAATTTTTTTCCTTTAAAGATAACATGTCCTCCTTAAACTTTTCTCGTATATCATGTAGATTCCCATCTTGGAGGTACATTCTGTCTCTTACCTTATCAAAATTTTGTGATAAAGTCTGAACATCAAATTCAACAGCCTGATCCTTTCAGGTAACTTTCTAGTACCCTTGGATATGGAGTCAATTTTGTCTATCATAGTATCTACTTGTTCATATAACCTCTGATTTTCAATAATTTTAATCCTGTCAATTATTAGTTGGTAAAGATTCTATCATTCTTATGATTGCCATATTCTTCTGTTCATTATTAGTTCATAAAGATTCTATCATTCTTACGAGTACCATATTCTTCCTTAATGATAGAATATGGAAAAGAAAACTGAAACCTAGTAACAAGCAAATTAAGGTATCCCCATAATCATATAAACCTTGTATGATGTAATCCATTGTATTAGTAAATACAAATTTACTAATCCATTGTAAAAACAAAGCAGTAAAATTTGCGTTAGAAGCAAAAACTGCCATATTACCTATTATCAAGCAGGTGGCACTGTTGCCGAGTCTAGATGAAAACAGGGTCCTGTTTCAGTGTTTGCCTTAGTAGATGTTAAAAACTGGAAAATGCGAGTTTCTCAACAAAGTAAATGTAATGAAATCAATTCCATAGACGGAACCAGAAACCCAGAATCCAGGGGTAGAGAAGAGCAACCTGGAAGCCTCTTATGCCTCTATGTGACAGAGTTGTCCCTAGGGGTTGCAGCTTTCGGCAACTGCTTGCACTCTGGTTCATGCCACTCAAGCGCTGCGCTTGCAAGTGAGATTGAAAAATGACTTAGAGAGGTGGCAGCCCAGCGGCGCGGAGGCCCAGGCAGCAGCCCAGCGGCGCAGAGGCCCAGGCGGCAGACAGTAGGGACCAGAGCACAACACCGAGAGCAGATCGCCCCACTACAATTAA
>JABTXL010019675.1:317310-408782 GCA_025134845.1 Neodon shergylaensis
AGGCTAATTCTCACATATTAATTTAGCCCATTTCCATTCATCTGTGTAGCACCGCTAGGTGCACTTACCAGGAAGATTCTAGCCTACATCCATCTTGGGTTGGAGCTTCATCACACGTCTGGCTCTGAGAGGAGCTGCATGATTTCTGTGCTCCAGAGAGCAGAGCTGTCGAGTCTGAGCTCACTTCCTCTTCCTCCCGACATGCTATTCTGTTTACTCCTCCCACCTATGTTTTAACCTATGAGGGCCAAGCAGTTCCTTTATTACTTAACCAATGAAATCAACAGATTGATATACGACACTCCCATATCACTTCCCCTTTTTCTGTTTAAACAAAAAAAGGAAGGCTTTAACTTTAACATAGCAAAATTACGTATAACAAAACAGTTATCAGTAAAAATTACAATAATCTTTATCATAACTAAGGAAAAGTATAACTATAACTAACTATTCTTAACTCCATCAAAGACTCCAGAAAGATACAATATTACTGAAGCAAACAAGAAATAAGCAAGTTTTAAGCTCTAGAAATGACGTAGACATCTTGCTGCCTGGACAGTCACCCAAAGTTCCTCTGTACCGTTGGGGCATCCATCTTCGGCCTCCAGGCCCATAGTTTCCAGCAGACATTTCCACAAAGCAGGAAATTTCAAAGGCAGTCACTATCTGCTTGTCCTGAAGAATGTCTTGCAGACTCTTTCATGAATCAGGAACCCCGAAAGATCATCTCACCTTTAGGCAAGTTCAGTAGTCCTCTCTCTGCGGGTTCTCTGTGTCTAGTTTATGCAATAGTCCAGGCAAGAGCAGTTTCTTGCCCAAATGGCTATCAAACTCCATAAGGATCCTCTTCGATGCCCATCTTCCTCTTGAAGTAGATTGGTGCTGCCAGGAGCAGAGTGTCTCATTGTCATGAAAAACCCTAAGTTATCAAAACATTTAAAATGCCATATTCTATAATCTTTGAAAGATATGAAGAATGCCTATCTAAAATATATCTATGTACATCTAGAAAGTCTTAACTAACATGCTACAAGCTTGACTATTATTGATTATCCATTAACAACTATATACATTACATTTTTAAAGGAACTACACAATCACAATACCTCAATCAAGAGCAGAAATACATATACATATAACAAAAGTGACCTTAAATCTCTATCCATAAAGCAAAATCTATATTAATGCAAATTATTTATATCTATATCATATTCCCCCCTTTAATTTTAAAAGAACGTTTATAAACCATATTTGGGAACATGGGCGCAGTTTTTTCTCTCCAAACTGCTTCCTGCTGAATGGGGGCGTCGTTAATTAGGTCTTTCATGGTATAACCTGTGTGCTAGTTTCATCTCAGTTGGCAGCTGGGCGAAGCAATTTTCTGAAGATGTTTACAGCAATTCTTCAGGAGGGCGTGGTTGATCATACCATATCGGAATAGAAGAAATGAACAGGGTCTCATCCTCTGTGAAAACAAAATAAGAAACTCCTTTCCAAAGTATCATGTCCTTAGATCCAAATTTCAAAGTCAAGGCATTTTCAGAATATCTATGTTGGTTTAGTTCAGCAGCATTTATAAACGAATATGTTTTGGCAGCTGTTGCTCCTTCCTCAGCATTCAAACAATTCAAAGAGAGCATAATAGCATACAGTATCAAGATTCTCTGTGTATTTTCCATCTTCGTACGCTTTATTTTAACCTCTATTTTGTTTATTTTTACTTTTATTTTATATTCTCTGTATCTTTGTCCTGGAATAACTCTGTAGACCAGGCTGTCCTTGAACTCTCAGAGATCCGCCTGTCTCTGCCTCCCAGGCATTGGGATTAAAGGTGTATGCTACCACACCTTGAAGTCACAGAGGTCAATCTCTCTCTGCCTCCCAAGTGTTGGGATTAAAGGTGTGTACTACCACACCCAACTACCCTCTTTCTTCCTTTTTTTTTACTTTTAAGAACTTTTAACTTTTAGCTTGCATATATTTTTAACACATTGTAAACCATTTAGAAATTTTCTTTGTCTTTGAATCTCTCTTCACTGTATATCTCTCTTTTTCTGACCACATGAGTCTTTAATTTACCAAGCAATATCAGTAGGACTAAAGCCGTGGCTTTGATGGCTGGATCCAGCCCATTCCTTAGCTTTCCAGCCTCATGGCTGAGGTACTGGCTGTAGCCATGTTTACCGCCACAACTCTATGGCATTTCAAGGTCCCTGCCAGCAAGTGAGCTTCAGCAGCCTGTGCTTGCAAACCTCACGAACCGCCTGCGTAAAAGAGTCAGAGTTTGCCCTGGCAGGACAGCCCAGAAAGCCAGCATTTTTAAACGGCGCAACTTTTTTCCTGCTACGGCTGAAAACCGAAAAGCATGCATTCAGCTTTTCACCAACACCATTTAAGTGTTTCGTGGCAAGACCTCTTAATGAGCTGCAGGGTTTTGCAGCTAAAGCTGAGTCAGGAAGCCTCTAAGAGAGCACTTGCTTGCCTCTACCAAGCAGAGCAGACTCGAGAAACTGCTGCTACCAAGAAAACATGCTTCACTCCATTCTTTCCCAAGCTTTCTCAGGCTTTTTGTGGATTCAGTTGTCCACACGTTTGGGCGCCATTTGTTGAAATAAGAGCGGCCGGGGCTGCGTCCCCAACACCCCAGCTGCCTGCTAGCTTATGCCCCGAAATAACAACACACAAACTGTATTCATTTAAATACTGCTTGGCCCATTTCCATCTAGCCTCTTCTAGGCTAATTCTCACATATTAATTTAGGCCATTTCCATTCATCTGTGTAGCACCGCTAGGTGAGCTTACCGGGAAGATTCTAGCCTACATCCATCTTGGGTTGGAGCTTCATCACGCGTCTGGCTCTAAGAGGAGCTGCATGATTTCTGTGCTCCAGAGAGCAGAGCTGTCGAGTCTGAGCTCACTTCCTCTTCCTCCCGACATACTATTCTGTTTACTCCTCCCACCTATGTTTTAACCTATGAGGGCCAAGCAGTTCCAGGGTACAGAGAGGTTAAATGCTAAGGATAAAGCATGCCTAATTAAACCAAAATGATTACACCTGCATCTGTGCAGTATTCCAGGGGATGGCTTGGATCTTGTGACAACAAGGAATGTTATATCCTATATAAAAGAAGCTGCAATTTGGGAACTTATGCAAGTAAACAACTGTGACCTCAGGGAAGAGGCAGCAGAAGTTTTCTTTTAGCAAGCTGTGCATCATGCTCCTTTGTCCTCTCACCTTCACAGTACATATTTTTCCACTTGATACTTTCTGGCACCACAAGAATGTCCTTGAGAAAAATTCAGGCCTATTGACTGCTAAGCATATTATTTGACTTGGTGTTCATCTGTTCAGAGGAAAGAATTGGGAATAATGAAAGACAGTGGGGCAGAGAAATACTTTAAATGACAGTGTCAGGTCGGTCGAAGCTATTGAACGGTTCCTATTAAATTAGCTTAGCTTCTTCTCAGCGAATTAAAGCTGGCATGCTGACAAATTAGTTTCTAACTGAATAGAAAAAAGAGAGTAAAGACAGAGATTCACATTTGGGAGCTTAGTGACAGTCACATTACAAAGTCAATAAGAACGTGTCCATCATAGGACTGTGTTTGTGTCATGCCAATACGTTGAATGACCAACTTCAAAATATTCATCAGGTGAGCATGTTCTTAATCAGTAATATTACTTTGTTGTAGTTTAAAGGTATTGTTATCATAAAATTTGGACCATCTAAATATAAATTTTATTTAGTATTTCCATTAAAAAGAATTGTATACAGTTATTCATCTTTACTTAAAAAGCACAAATATGCATATTTGTTTTATTTTTAATACTAATTCTCCGACTACATTTTTATACTTTGGCTTAACTATACACTGATATCTGGTTTTGCTGTATCTGAGTTTTTCAGAACTAGAGAGACACATCTTTGTATCTTTTAACAAAGGCAGCATAAAGAAATTTAACACATAAAGAAATTTAACAATTTTAACACATACAGAGAAATTCCCTTCTGTATGCTGTATTACCATTTGTTAATAATGAAACTACTTTGGCCCATGAAATGTCAGAATATAAGAAAGCACGAAAACTAAATTGAATGTAGTAAAAAAGAAGATGGAGTTAGAAAGTTGTTATATAGCTGCCAAAAAAGAAGATGCCAGAATCTTTCCAGTAAGCCACAGCCTTGTGGTGATACAAAGATTAGTAGAAATGGGTTTATTTAAGATATAAAAGCTAGTAGGAATAAATCTAAGCCTTGCCCAAGTGGTGTTTTAATTAATATAGTTTCTGTGTGATTATTCAGGTCTTAGCGGCTGGGAAATGAAGGCGAAGCCTCTGTTTACAAAATGACATCCAGTGTTCTTCAAGGTACAACCACATAAAGCCTAAGAAAGCTTTAATAAAAATCAATAAAAAAGAGTCAAAGCAAAAAAAGAATGCTTTAAAAAGAGCTTCTAGACCCACAAAAATGGGAGTCAAGTGGAGATTCTTGATAGCTGGTTTTTTTTTAGATTGGTTCTGTTTGCTTTCTGCAAGCAGAGGCATGGCTCCTTTAAGAGAAGGCTTCCTGACTCAGCATTAGGAACATTTACACAGTTAAAACAGTATTCCACAACATGCGTGTGTGCTCTTACTGGTTTATAGACTACTAAGTCCCCTGTCTCTCTGATGTGGGATTCCCCTTGAATGCTCTGAATACTATTGGTTAATAAAAGATTATCTTGGGCATGCACTGGGCAGAATAGTGGTAGGTCAGGAAAACTAAACAATGTTGGGAGAAGGAAGGCAGAGTCAAGGGATGCCATGTAGCCACTAGGAACAGACATGCCAGAAACTTGCTGGTAAGCCACAGCCATGTGGTGATATACAGATTAATAGAAATGGGTTAAATTAAGATGTAAGAGTTAGCCAATAACAAGCTAGAGCTAATGGGCCAAGCAGTCATTTAATTAATACAGTTTCTGTGTGGTTATTTTAGGTCTGAGCTGCTGGGTAGTCAGGAAACAAACAGGCTCATATGAAAAATTGGTAACAATATCTCTCTAGTCTGCTTAGAGTCTGCTATACTACCTGATGTACAAAATATTAAAATTATGTCATTTAGTAATATTACAGTGGATTCTGGGTATTCAAGTGAAATACAAATCTTTAAATAAATTGAAGCCAAAGAAAGATTAAAGTTAGTTAGATTAAGGCAAGATGAAATTAGATATAGGATGAAAACAAGAATGTATTCTGTGTCTAATTGTTAAGTAAATTAAAGTAAGAAAATAAAAGTTCAGGAAGGCAATAAAATCTACATCTTAGAGCACAAACAGCATTATTGCTGAAGTAGGAAATCATTTAGTCCTCTGAATAAAATTCAGAAGAGTGTTTCCCTTTATGAGAGATTATATAGCACAAGAGTGATGTGGGAGTGTCATATATCAATCTGTTGATTTCACTGGTTAAGTAATAAAGGAACTGCTTGGCCCTCATAGGTTAAAACATAGGTGGGAGGAGTAAACAGAACAGAATACTGGGAGGAAGAGGAAGTGAGCTTAGACTCGATAGCTCTGCTCTCTGGAGCAGAGAAGCTGTGCTCCGCTCTCCTGAGCAGACGTGATAGCTCCCAGAGGCAGACACGATGGAGCAAGTCACCAGGTCAGACATGCTGAATCTTTCCCAGTAAGACCGGTGCTACACAGTTTATTAGAAATGGGCTAGTCCAGGTGTGAGAGTTAGCCGAGAAGAGGCTAGATATAATGGGCCAAGCAGTGTTTAAAAGAATACAGTGTCTGTGTAATTATTTCGGAGCATAAGCTAGCAGGCGGCCACTCTTATTACAACACAAGATACTGAATCTCTTCAGTTCTGAGAAAAGTCAGAAGCCTGTAGAAGAAGAAAAATTTGAAACTAGCAGAGTTTGGTTCAAGAGATGTAGTAATAAAAACTGCCTGACATTGGCACAAAACAGATATGTTTATCAGTGGAAATGATCTAAAGACACTTACATAAATCCACATACCTATGGACAGCTGATCTTTGACAAAGAAACCAGAAATACATCCTGGAGAAAAAACAGCATCTTCAAACATTGGTGTTGGTCAAACTGGATGAATACATGTAGAAAAATCAAAAAAATCCACATTGCATAAACTCCAACTCCAAGTGAATTAAAGACCTCACCATAAAAATGAATTACACTGAACCAGATAGAAGAGAAAGTGGAGAATAGTCTTGAACTCATTGGCACAAAAAAAAAAGAGTTTCAGAAGAGAATATCATCAGCACAGGTGCCAAGATTATAATTGATAAACAGAACCTCATAAAACTAAAAAGCAAATCAAATGACACTATCATTCAGAAAAAGAAGCACCCTACAGAATGGAAAAAAGATTTTTACAAACTACACATCAACTAAAGCACTAATATCCAAAGTATACAAAGAACCCAAAATATTAGATAGCAAGAAAACATACTCCCAATTTAAAAAAAATGTGGTAGAGAACTAAACAGAGAAATCTCAAAACAGGAAATGCAAACGACTGAGAAACAAAGAAATGTTCAACATTCTTAGTCATCAGGGAATACAAATCAAAAATACTTCGTGATTTCTTCTACACTGACCACAATGGCAATAAAATGAGTGAGAGTTCATGCTGGCAATGATGTTGAGCAAAGGGCACACTTATCCATTGCCGGTGGAAGTGCAAACTTATATAGACACCATGAAAATCACTAGTTCTTCAGGTACCCGGGAATCAAACTACCTCTAGATCCAGCATATACCCAAAGGATACTTCATACTACCATAGAGACACCTGCTCAATCATATTCACTGTTACTCTATTGTTATAGCCAGAAATTGGAAAAATCAGAAATGTCTCCTACAGAAGAATGGTTAAGAAAACTTGGTGCCTTTTTTTACAAGTTTTTAAAAATAGCCATTAAAAATAAAATTATCAGGTTAATGAATGGAACTAGAAAAAAATGATCTTGAGTGAGATAATCCAGACTCTGAAAGACAAATAAGGTATGTATTCATTTTGATGTGGATATTAGTTGTTAAATCAATCATAATCACACCACAATCTGTATGACCACAGAGGTTATGTACAGAGTAAGGGACATGAGGCAGATAGATATTATTAAGAAAGGAAAATATAATAGGTAGTTATGGATGGATGTTGGGATTGGAGTGGGAATATAAAGTTTGAAAGGGTAGGGAAAGGAAGGATAAAGATAGGAATACAGGGAGAGATAGCTAGAATTAAGGGTCACTGAGGCAATAGTATGAAAACATACTAAAACAAATACTTTATGTGTGTGTGTGTGTGTATACATGAAGTCAGTCTGAATGAAATTACCAAATAATGGGGGAGAAAGAGCCCAGCCTGGCCATCTCTTATCTCCAAAGGAACCTTCAAGTCCTGATATTGGGTTACATCTAATAGAGTAGCTGGCCAAAGCAGTGCCATGGAAATTCCAATAACCTAGGCTGTTGCTAAGACTGTGTAGATTGCTCTCCAAAAACTTATAGCAAAGCCACAATTGGTGAAAATATTGGAAGGCCATAATTGGTGAAGAGAGCACCTACACAACTCATTGAACCTCGAGAAACCGAGCTAGTGCCTACAAAAAATGTTCACTCCTACTTTCTAGCATCCTTATTACAGGACTCTACGAGCTGCCAAAAGTAAAATGCAAACACCAATATTCCCACAACCCATTTGTTTGACAATGTTGTCCTGCTTGCAAGATATGTTAAGGAAATGGTGGCATAAAGCTAATGAGAGTAACCAACCAACATTTGATGTGACTTAAGGTTCATTTCACTAGATGGAAGCCATACTTGACACTGCTTAGGTGACCAAGAAACTCAGACTAGGAAGCACAGGGACCTAGGATAAAACCACACTCTGCTCTTCTTAAAACCAAACCCAAAGCAAAAACAAACAAACAAACAAATCTTGCATTAAAAAGAGGAACATGGGATGTACTCACTCATATTTGGTTTCTAGCCATAAATAAAGGACATTCAGCCTATAATTCGTGATCCTAGAGAAGCTAAATAAGAAGATGAACCCAAAGAAAAACATAGAGGCATCCTCCTGAATATTAACCTTCATCAGGCGATGAAAGGAGACAGAGACAGAGATCCACATTGGAGCACCGGACAGAAATCTCAAGGTCCAAATCAGGAGCAGATGGAGAGAGAGCACGAGCAAGGAACTCAGGACTGCGAGGGGTGCACCCACACACTGAGACAATGGGGATGTTCTATCGGGAACTCACCAAGGCCAGCTGGCCTGGGTCTGAAAAAGCATGGGATAAAACCGGACTCGCTGAACATAGCGGACAATGACTACTGAGAACTCAAGAACAATGGCAATGCGTTTTTGATCCTACTGCACGTACTGGCTTTGTGGGAGCCTAGGCAGTTTGGATGCTCACCTTACTAGACCTGGATGGAGGTGGGTGGTCCTTGGACTTCCCACAGGGCAGGGAACCCTGATTGTTATTTGGGCTGACGAGGGAGGGGGACTTGATCGGGGGAGGGGGAGGGAAATGGGAGGCGGCAGGGAGGAGGCAGAAAACTTTAATAAATAAATAAATAAGTAAATAAATAGATAAAAAGAGTATCGGTGGGGTGAAAATGACTTAATAAAATCCATTACATATGTAAAAAAAAGACTATTGATGACATTCTGATGTACTCATAGATAAGTGCCTTCCTCAACCATTATCAAAGAAGCTATAAAAATATCCACAGATGGTTATAAAAACACACAGCCAGACATTATGCAGGCAGTGAGAGACATTGGAGCACTCAGCTCTAAATGGGATGTCTCCATCAATTTCTCTCCTTAGAACTCAGAGAACCCTGAAGAAAAGGATATGGAAAGAGGAAAAGAGCCAGAGGGGTACAGTACACTAAGAAAATAAGACCCTGTCAATCAATCTGATTATAGCACATATGAACTTACCGAGAAAGAGGCTGCGTGCACAGGGACTGCACAGGTCTACACCAGGCTATTTGCATACACATCATGGCTTCCAGTTTAGTGCTTTCCTGGTATTCATGAGTCTGAATGAATGGATTTCTGTTGATTGTGGCTTCTCTTTGGTTCTTTTCCTTATTATTTTGTTCAATTTTATGGTGGCCCACAAGTGACTTAGTTTCTACCTGGAGTCAATTCTGACTTATAAGGCATTTCAGTTCAAGTTTGCTTGTTTCAGTCCCTTTGAGAACTGTGAGAAAGTTCTGATTAAGCCCATGGGAAAGAACACTATCTAATAAGGCACAGGGTGGTGAATGAAGCTGAAGATGCATCCAGGTAGAAACAGAAACTGTTTACTGCTAGCAGGACTCACATGATAGATAGTGAGCATGCTTGTACTTTCTACCAAGGAATGTGCAAGGAGGAGATAGGCAGACTGTACTGCTCTTTATTCTTTGTTCTGCCTTTAATCTGTAAAAAACTAATTTCTGGCTTGGAACTGCTCCAGTGAAGGTTGTTAATAAACTCTGGGCTGTGAGGTATTTACTGGCAGTCCTCCCAAATCTACCCTGTCTTTCTGTCTCAATTTCTTTCAATCTAATATTTCCTTAGATAGCATCATGCCCCTCTGCAAGTACCCTAGTTGACTCTGTTGAAGCAGGCAATGACAAATTCCAATGTATGAGTTTTTGTCTTATTTAATAATATTTTATTTTATTATTATCATTTAAATGCCTATTTTTCTTTACTGAGTGACAGAAAGGGAATAGATCTGGTTGGGGATGGAGGTCTGGAGGAACTGTGACTAGTAAAGGGAGGTAAAAGCATAATCAGTAAGTATTATATGAGAAAAATCTATTTTTAATAAAAAACTAAAATAGCAGGAAAGCATCCATAATATTGCACCAACTTACTTGATAAAGCAGTATTGCAGTTTGAAATGACTGAGCCTGGTTTTCAAGTAAATTCCACTGTGATATGTTTCAGAATATCTTTCACTCTATGAAATAAAATTTGCTTAATTATAAAGTATTATATATTTTTCTATTGCATTAAACACCATGATCAAGACAATTTATAAAAGAAACTGCCTGATGGAGCTTACAGTTCCAGAGCTCTAGAGTACATGATAGTACAGAGTATGCATTTCAAGTCACAAACAGGTTGAGAGAATACTGGACATGGACTGATGTTTTGGAAGCTTCAAAGCCTGTTTCTTGACACAGCTCCTCCAGCAAAGCTGTACCTCCTAATTATGCCCAAAGACTATAATCAACTGGGGACTGAGTATTCAAACATATGAACCTATGGGTGTTATTTTCACTCAACACATACATCAAATATCATTGTTGTTTTACCTTAAGAAAATTTCACAGCCTATCTTACCCACAGAAACCACCACTGTGAACAGTCATCTGCCATTGTAAGTAAGAAAAAGCTTCCAGTATCAAAATAGTTAAAAGTTACTGGAGGCTAAGATGATGATAACATATTTTACAGGCTATAGTATATGGGTTTATACTACTAAAGGTTATTTGTTTCTAAATTAAAATTCTCTACTTTGTACTCTTGAACCGTTCCTGTCTCTCTTCTCTTAAATGATAAATTGTATAAGAAATGCTTGCTCAACAGAGGAAAAATGCAAATAAATCAAAGAAATTGTAACTCACCCTTATTTAAATATATATATATATATATATGTATATATATATATATACATATATATATATATATATATACCCTGTCTCTTTCTTCTAAGAATTTGTCATAACGTTTTGATAACACTTAAATAAGAATGATGCTTGCAAACTTGAAATATATAGAAAAGAAAGAAAAATATATTGTTTTACTGTTAAAATAATGTTTTGTGTTCATGACAGACTCTCTAAAAAACTGCATTGTCAAGTGTTTCAAATCATACCAGTCAGAATATTACATACTTCATTTTAAGATACCCAATAATACTTCATTGGCTAATATTTAAAATCCATATGTAACAAATAGGCATATTTAACAAGCTAAGGCTAGAAATCTGATAGAAAGAAAAGTATCTCTGCAGTTAAGCATACTATACCTTGGAACATAGGAATGTATTATTGTTATAGCATGATTTTTTTTTCCTCCTGGCCTCAAATTATCATCCCATTGTAGTTGGTTGTTTGTTAGTTTCTATTATTTGAGGTACCCACCACTCAGCTCCCAAATAAATCACATGAAACCATTACTTATAAATACCCAGCCTTTGTTTTGTGTTTTTCTAGTCAGCTTTTTAAAACTATTTATCCCATCTACCTTTTGTCTCTGTGCTTTTGCCTTTCTCTATTTCCATATAGCTATAATCTCCCTCTTATACTGTTTTTGGCTGTATGGTTGGGTGTCTGGCCTCTTCTTTTCTCACTCCTTGATAATTATCTTCCCAGATTTCTCCTCTTATTTATTTTTCCTGCCTGCCAGGCCCACCTCTCCTTTCTCCTTCCTAGATATTGTCCATTTAGCTCTTTGTCAGGTCAATCAGATGTTTTAGATAGGCAAAGTAACACAATATCAAAGAGGTAGACAAATGCAACATAAAAGAATACAACACAGGCTGGAGGGATGGCTCAGAGATTAAGAGCACTGATTGCTCTTGCAGAGGTTCTGAGTTCAATTCCCTGCAACCACATGGTGGTTCACAACCATCTGTAATGAGATCTGGTGTTCTCTTCTGGCCTGAAGGGATACATACAGGAAGAACCCTGTATACATAGTTAATAAATAAGTTAAAAAAGAATACAACACATATTAACATCATTAAACAAATGTTCCATAGCATAAACAAATGAAACACATATTAAGATAATATTCCACAACATCCCTTCACTATTTCATAGTAGAGAGATTACCTTAGCTCACTCATCATGGTAACAGAATAATCAGAACAATGTAGTGGTAGGTTGGTCTATGGTAACAGTAATGGAGTTTTTTTTTTACCAACTAGTAGAAGTAAGAGAGAGTAACATGTCTTTTCGGGAATCCATTCCCTTAGGAGGGATACATTGCTCAACCTAAATATAAGAGGGAGGGTCTTGGACCTTCCTCAAAACAATGTGTCTTATCTTCTGTTTGGAATGGATGTAGGGTTGGGTGTGGAGAAGATGGAGGATGGGAGGAGGGGAGCGAAAAGGAACTGGGATTGGTATGTAAAATGAATAAAGATAGCTTATTTTCTTTTAAAACAACAACAACAGCAAATGTCTTCACTGTGAATTCCATCAATTACTCCTTTTTCCTGTCATCTCAGCTCCAAATGATCTAGAGATATGCCATATTATATAGGAAATGAAAGTTTCCGTAAAGGAAGGACTCCATGATGCTACTTCCATGAGGTTTTCATTATTAATGATATGGGACTTCATAGTGATGCAACTATTTTTGAGTCAAGCTCTTTTAAATAAGCGCGTTCTTGTCTGTAAGTAACTCAAATAGTTTACCAAGCAAGACTTTTTTTTTTTTGGTTTTTCTAGACAGGGTTTCTCTGTGGTTTTGGAGCCTGTTCTGGAACTAGCTCTTGTAGACCAGGCTGGTCTTGAACTCACAGACATCCGCCTGCCTCTGCCTTCCAAGTTCTGGGATTAAAGGCGTGCGCCACCACTGCCTGGCCAAGTATTACTTTTTCTATCCTAGGTACTCGATCTGAGATGCACAGACAGAAATTCGTTTACATCTTCCTAGGAAAACATAACAGAACCTTCTCTTATAGTAAAGGGAACTTTGTATGTGTTATTAATTAAACATTGTTAAGTTAGCAATTATCTTAAATTGTATGGGATATTATGTGTAAGAGTGTGAAATATGAATGTGATCCTGATCATTAAACATATTCTTTAAAACTAGAAGATTGATGCAGAAAAAATAAAAAAATGGTGATGCCAAAAATAGAGGTCAGAGTAATGATATTTCTGATTGTGAAGATGTAAGGAGTCATGAGCCAAGCAAAAGAGACAGTTGTAGAATCAGGAAATAGTGAGGGACGCAATTATCTCTTAGAGACTTCTAATATAATAGATCCTTATCCATATCTAAATTATAACCATAAAATTCACACTTGAATATTAGCATTTAAGTCAATAAGATAATAAATACCTGTTTTTAAATGTCATCTCTTTCACATTGTTTTTCTCCCGCAATAACTTCAGTCCCTTAAACCACCCTTTTTCTTCTATTTCTCCTTCATTGAGTTCCATAATTAATACTTTGGTATGCATATTAAGGTGACCTATAGATAGATTTCAGATTATTTCTCATGTTATCTCCTTAACTTTTATGTTAAAGACTTTTCTTTGGGGTCATGTATTCATTATTCTGCATGTAAATATTATCTTGAAACATTTTGATGAATTTTGATTTCTATCACTGAATTTTTCTACATAATTTCTATTTGATTATTTAATAACTCTGAACCTTTATTATGAATCCCTTGGGCGTTATTGTTTTGTCTATTTAAAATTTTTTGGGGGACTTAATGGGGATTGAATCTGTAGTTTCATGTATGATAGACATACATTCTACTACTCTCCTACATTCCGAGTCTTTTTCTTAGTTCTTTTAATCCTAAAATTTAACTGTTGACTTGAAGACTACAAAATCCTAAACCTCTTTATGTTCTTTATGTTCTTTATGATTTTACTTGCCCCCTAAATATGGCATATTTTTGTTTCATGACTATTGTGGAATATTATTTTAAGGAAGCAAAAATGTGTTACATTTGTTTATGCTGTGGAATATTACTTTAACTGTCTAAAGTTGTGTTACTGTTTTTTAGGATGCCTTTGTTAACAATGTAAAGTTTTGTTGCATTTGTTTTACCTTGCTTTCTTAAGACATATAATTGGTGTAATAAAAAGCTAAATGATCGCTAGCTAGGCAGTAGAAGGATAGGTAGGACTCCAGGAAGAGAGAACAAATAGGAGCAATAATCTAGGACAAAGAGAAAGAGAAGTAGGAGGAAGCAATGAGGGAGAGAGAGAGAGAGACACTTCTGAGATCAGAACCCAGGCATCTTCCAGCCAGACATGGAAACAACAGGATTAGTAAAATATATAGAAACAGTTTAAGCAAGAAACGAGCATAAGATAAAGCTGAGTGTTCATAACTAATAATGGCCCATGTCATGATTTCAGAGCTGGTTGGTGGCCCAAAAAAAGGCCTGAAACACTTTATTTATCTTTCAGGGTTTTTTTAAACTAGATATTTCAGTTTGCATTTAGCATACTCTAATTCTGTTGGCCTAGTTTTTTGTATTGGTTACTTTTTTTTTCTTGCAGCAAAATATCTGAAAAAAGCAACTTAGAGAAAATTTTATTTTGTCTCACAGTTCACAGGTACAGTCCATCTTGGTGGGGAAAGCATGACTCTGAGATCATAAGAAAACAATCCTATTATGCCCAGTCATAATAGTAAGTAAGTAGAATGCTGGTATTCAGTTGAATTTTTTTTTTTATTTTTCCACTTTTCATTCCATTATGGGCCCCAGCACAGGGGATGGTGCCATACACATTCAAAGTAAGTCTTCATTTTTCAGTTAATCTTCTCTGGAAACAACCCCTAAAACTTCTCAGAGTTGTTTTCCCAAGGTGGTTTTAAATCCAGTGAAGCAGACAATGAAGATTTATCACCACACTGTTGCCGTGCCCCCATTTATGTTCATGATTATTTTTTTAGCACATTCCTTGGATAATTTTCTAAATGCTCTTCTCTTTAACACATGAGACTTTATATTTCTGTTATTTTTAAAATGTGCTTCTATTTTTAAGACTAGATTGTATAGTATAGTAAAATGACTTGTGTCATTTTAAATTTAATGGTCAGCAAATAATTGTTCACAAGTTGTCCATAAATAACTTCTACCCTTTGCCAACAATATGTTTGTTAGAAGGCAAATGCATATAGCACTGTAAAACCCATGAATAGTTTGGAACTTTCCTGTGGTCTAGTACTCTTGGATTTACATTTAAATTCCTATTCAAATATTTTTATATCCAAACTGAAATCACAGTCTTAAGCAGTTGAAATTTTTTTAAGCAATTTGTGTTTTTATTTTGTTTTGACAAGGCTTTAAGCATAAAGATGCAGATCATTTTCTCAGTGAACTAAACTGTGAGTTGTAAAGCTACCACAATGTGACAAAATTTAAGGAGGGTGAAAATCAGTCCTCCATCTGATATGGAGTTGTTGAAGATCTTTTTTCCATTCAGTAGGCTGTATTTTAATCTCATTGACTGTGTGCTTTGCTTTACAGAAGCTTCTAGTTTCAGGAGGTCCCATTTATTTATTGTTCTTCCTAATGTCTGTGCTAATGGGGTTATATTTAAGAATTAGTCTACTGTGCCCATGCATTGAAAGGTATTTCCTACTTTCTCTTCTATCAGGTTCAGTGTGCTTGTACTTATATTGAGATCTTTAATCCATTTGTATTTGAGTTTTGTTCATGGGGATAGGTATGTGTAGGGCCCTGGTCTCCCTTATTTCTGGGGTGCATTCGCGGGGATAGTTTATGATCAACTAACTAAGCTTCTTGTGTGTTTCTGTGCTCTTCCTGCCCCACCTTGTGGTTAGCTGCAGGGCATTTACTCCATTGTTAATATGGTAATTTCCCACTTGCCTGGGCAGAGATCCTTGTGCTGCAGTTAGGTAGATAAGGACTCCCCCAATGCTGAATAAACTGGCATTTGGCTGATCTCCTTTCAAATGACCCTGGTCTCTCTGTGTTCTTTTCAATCTCCAGACCCTCGCTCGACTCGCATTTGGTACAGGGGCACGCAAACTGTACCGAGGGTGTAACACAAAATCAGGTGTTACAATTGGAGGCACCGCTGGGATGATCATGGGCAACTAGACCCATCTGTGAGATCGGGAAGTAGGGAATCCCTGAGAGGTTGCCCTCGGGAAGGCTGGCCAGCAGTAAGAAATTGTGCGGCAAAGGTGAATTGGTTATGGGTGCAAGTTATTCTGTTCCAGTGTTGAAGGGCCGGTTAACAGGCCAGTTGTTTGGTCTTTTGGAAAATAAAGGCAGCAGTATTAAAGTTGAGACAGCACAAGAGATCATTAAGACAGTTTTAGAGTTTAGTCCCTGGTTCCTACATGCAGGGGGTTTTAACATTACTGATTGGGAGCAGGTAAAGGCTGATCTTCAAAATGCACTGAAAGAGCAAGGGCCACAAGAATTTCCCATGGTGATATTTTCACTATGGTGCTTAGTCAGAGATGCTCTTCTCAGTGATGATGTTAAAGTGAAAGAGCAATTAGAGAGTTTAAACAAAACCCTTGAAGAGATTCAGGAAGTAGAATCTGTGAGTTCTATTAAGAGTTTTGAGGAACAAGAAATTTTAGGAACAGGAAGTAATAGAAAGGATATAGAAGAAGAAATTTTAGAAAAGGAAATCGCACTGATAAAATGAAGTTCGAAAAAGAGGAAAGTAAGGAAGCAAACGGAGATGTCTCCATTAGACCTCCTCCACAAAATCCTTGTACTACTGCTTCTGCCCCTATGGACTTAGAGGCAAAAATCCGAGAGATCCGGGGCAGGTTAAATAATCTAAGTAGAGAGAAGCAGATTTTTCCTGTTGTGGAAAAAATTGATCAGCAGGGACAGAGGGCCAGGCAGCATAACCCCCTGACCTTTAATGATATTAAGCAGTTAAAAGAAGCAGTTGTGGACTATGGAGCTCATGCTCCTTTCACTGTAGCTTTGTTGGAATCCTTTGCAGAACTCAACCTTATACCCAGTGATTGGATGCAGCTTTGCAGGGCTTGTCTTTCAGGGGGAGATTACTTGTTATGGAGAGGTAAAATGCAGGAAAATCACAAAAAGACTGCAGGCAAAAATGTCGAAGCAGGTTTCCCCCAGAATAACCTTGACATGTTAACTGGTGAAAGACAATATGCTGGCTTAGAAGCACAGATTGCTTATGATCCTGCAATTTATGCTCAGATAGCTGCATCAGCCATTAAAGCTTGGAAAACTTTACCTAACAAAGGATCACGAGAACAGCTTTCTAAGATCCTTCAAGGATCTTCAGAACCTTATTCTGAGTTTATTGACTGCCTTCTACAGGTGGGAAGTCGAAATTTTGGGGATGTGGATTCAGCTATGCCAGTCGTTAAACATTTGGCCTTCGAAAATGCTAATAAGTTTTGTCAGCAAGTTTTACGCACCCATAGAGATGGAGATTTGAATGACTTTATCCGATTATGCAGAGACATTGATGGCACCCACATGATGGGCCAGGTAATTGTTTCTGCCCTTAAGGAAGGCCAAGGTGGAGCTAGGCCCAGGAATTGTTTTCAATGCGGAAGGTCAGGACACCTCAAAAGGTACTGCCCTGCTGGTAAAGGAGCAATTAATCAGCCTAGAGAAAATCCAGGTGTTTGTCCTAAATGCCAAAAGGGAGTTCACTGGGCCAATGACTGTCACTCTAAGATGGACAGTCAAGGAAATCTTATCCCCAGGTCAAAAAACTGGGGGAGGGGCCTGCCCCGGGCACCCAAAACACAAGTGTACAGGGCCATGAGCGGAGCAGCAGCTCCCATCAAATTCATTCCTCAGAGAAATGCCTCACTGTCCACGAACTTGTACGAGGCACCTCAGGAAGTGCAGGACTAGATCTCTGTACCTCTGCCCGAGCAGTATTGACCCCATAAATGGGTGTGCAGGCCTTGGGGACTGGAGTATTTGGACCTATCCCAGAGGGTTCAGTAGGTATAGTTTTGCATAGAAGTAGTTCTGCACCCAAAGGAATCAAAATTTTACCAGGAATTATAGACTGTGATTATACTGGAGAAATTAAAATTATGATTGTAGCTGGTATGGGAGTCCTTGTCATCCCTCAAGGAGTGAAAATAGCTCAATTAGTGCTTTTACCCATGTTTTGCTCTGTAATGCTTTCTTTAAACAAGAACGAGGGGACAAGGGATTTGGCTCCACAGGATCCCTGGAGCTTTTTGGGTTTCTAGTTTAGAGAACCGCCCAACACTTACTTTAACAGTCAATGGGAAAAGGTTCCAAGGACTTCCTGATACAGGGGCTGATTCTTCAGTGATTGCTAAAAAGCACTGGCCTGCAGCCTGGCCTCTATAGCCAGCCTCTACTACCTTGCAGGGAGTAGGAATGGCCAGTTCTCCAGAGTGTAGTACTCAATATTTAGATTGGGAGGACGAAGAAGGCCATAATGGCATTTTTAAACCATTTGTCCTGGAACACCTTCCTCTTAATTTGTGGGGAAGAGATGTTTTGCAAACTATGGGAGCAGTTCTGACCACTGAACCCATGCAGCATATGCTATCTAAGCAGGGCTTTGTCACTGGTCAGGGTCTGGGCAAAAATCTACAGGAAGATGTGCAGATTTTAGCAGACAAGAAAATAATACAAGCCGGAGCGGCGGCCTTCTGGACGGGTGAGTGTGTGTGATCCAGGGGTGGTCTTCCCAGGGGAGAGCACAACCCCTGCTCCTTCTGCAGGGCCTTCTTTCTTACTCACTACTCAGCCCCCCAGCACTCTCCCCCCAATCCTACCCTGCTGTAAGCTAGGATCAGTGCTCCAGAACAGTTTTAAGCTCATACACTAAGGCTACCCACGCAGAGCGGTGAGTGCCTGCCTGCCGGGCAGGACTCAAGGTCCACAGTAAGGGAGCCCAGCTCCCCCAGCTTGTGCTCCTGGCTCTCCTGTGCCCTCCTGGACCCCACCCCACCTGCCACTTTCTTCCTTTTGTCCCCGGAGCGGAGGAGGCCTTCTGGACGGGAGCATTCGGAGGAAGAGATGGGCAGGCGCCAATGCAAGAATTCACCCAGCAATCCGAAGAACAACACGAAACCACCAGAACCCAGCGACCTCACAACAGGAGGACAGGAACACCTTAACCAAGAAGAAGCAGAAAAATTTGACTTTATGAAAGTGATTGACACCCTTAAACAACATGTAAAAAATGCCCTGGTAGAAATGGATGAGAAGTATAACAGAAAGTTTGAAGAATTGAATAAATCAGTGAATGATACCCTAGGAAACCAAGGAAAAACAATCAAACAGATAATGGAAACAGTTCAAGACTTGAAAACTGAAATTGAGGCAAAGAAGAAAACACAATCAGAGGGCCGGCTGGACATGGAAAAATTAGGTAAACGAATAGAGACTACAGAAACAAGCATAACCAGCAGAATACAAGAGACAGAAGAAAGAATCTCAGATGCTGAAGATAACATAGAGAAAATAAACGCACTGATCAAAGAAAACAGCAAGTCCAACAAGTTCTCATCACAAAACATTCAGCACATATGGGACAAAATAAAAAGACCAAACCTAAGAATAATTGGAATAGAAGAAGAAGAAGAAGTGCAACTCAACGGTCCAGAAAATATATTTAATAAAATTATAGAAGAAAACTTTCCCAACCTAAAGAAGGATGTACTTATGAAGGTCCAAGAAGCATACAGAACTCCGAATAGGCTGGATCAAAAAAAAAATCCCCTCACGATATAATAATCAAAACACAAAGCATTCAGAATAAAGAAAGAATATTAAGAGCCGCAATGGAAAAAGGCCAAGTTACTTATAAAGGCAAACCTATTAGACTTACACCGGACTTCTCTATGGAAACCATGAAAGCCAGAAGGTACTGGATAGATGTACTACAAAAACTAAGAGACCATGGATGCAAGCCCAGACTACAATACCCGGCCAAGCTTTCATTCACTTATAAATGGAGAAAACAAAATTTTCCAGGATAAAAACAAATTTAAACAATACGTAGCCACAAATCCAGCTTTACAGAAAGTAATAGAAGGAAAATCACTAACCAAGGAGGCCAACAATGACCACAATAACTCAGACAACTAGAGACCCTTCACCAGCGCAACCCAAAGAAGGGAAACACACAAACTCTACTACTAAAAAAGTGACCGGAGTTAACAACCACTGGTCATTAATATCACTTAATGTCAATGGGCTCAACTCACCTATAAAAAGGCAGAGACTAAGAGATTGGATTCGAGAATAGGATCCAACATTCTGCTGTTTACAAGAAACACATATCAAACACAAAGACAGGCACCTACTCAGAGTAAAGGGCTGGGAAAAGGCTTATCAAGCAAATGGACCTAAGAAACAAGCAGGTGTGGCCATACTAATTTCTAACAAAGTTGACTTCAAACTTAAATCAATCAGAAGAGATGGAGAGGGACATTTTTTACTCATAACAGGAACAATTCAACAGGATGAAGTCTCAATCCCAAATATCCATGCCCCTAATTTAAAAGCACCCACGTACGTAAAAGAAACATTACTAAAACTCAAAGCAGCCATCAAACCGCACACACTAATAGTAGGAGACTTCAACACTCCTCTCTCACCAATGGACAGGTCAATCAGACAGAAACCTAACAGAGAAATTAGAGAATTAAAGGAGGTAATGAATCAATTGGACTTAACAGACATCTATAGAATATTCCACCCAAATAGGAAAGAATATACATTCTTCTCTGCAGCTCATGGAACCTCCTCGAAAATTGACCACATACTCGTTAACAAAGCAAACTTCCACAGTTACAAAAAAATATTAGTAACCACATGTGTCTTATCAGATCACCATAGATTAAAGTTAGAATTCAGCAACAATGCTACCCTCAGAAGGCCTACAAACTCATGGAAACTGAACAGTCAACTACTGAACCACACCTGGATCAAGGAAGAAATAAAGAGAGAAATTAAAGTCTTCCTTGAATTCAATGAAAATAAAGAAACAACATACTCAAACTTATGGGACACTATGAAAGCAGTCCTGAGAGGAAAGTTCATAGCACTAAGTGCCCACTTAAGGAAAACAGAGAAAGCACACATTGGAGACTTAACAGCCCACCTTAAAGCTCTAGAAAAAAAAGAAGCAGACTCACCTAGGAGGAGTAGAAGACTGGAAATAATCAAACTAAGGGCTGAAGTCAACAAAATAGAAACGCAGAAAACAATCCAAAGAATCAATGAAACAAAAAGCTGGTTCCTGGAGAAAATCAACAAGATTGATAAACCCCTATCCAAACTAATTAAACGGCAGAGAGAGAATATGCAAATTAATAAGATCAGAAATGAAAAGGGGGACATAACCACAGACACAGAGGAAATTCAGAGAATCATTAGATCCTACTACAAAAGCCTGTATGCCACAAAACTGGAAAATGTAAAAGAAATGGACACTTTTTTAGATAAATACCATTTACCAAAGTTAAATCAGGACCAGGTGAACAATCTAAATAGACCTGTTAGTTGCGAAGAATTAGAATCTATTATCAAAAACCTTCCTACCAAAAAGAGCCCAGGACCAGATGGCTTCAATGCGGAATTCGACCAGAACTTCCAAGAAGACCTAATACCTATACTCCTTAATGTCTTTCACAATATAGAAGCAGAAGAGTCATTACCAAATTCTTTTTATGAAGCTACAGTTACTCTGATACCAAAACCACACAAAGACTCTACCAGGAAAGAGAATTACAGGCCAATCTCACTCATGAACATTGATGCAAAAATCCTCAACAAAATACTGGCAAACCGAATCCAAGAACACATTAAAAAAATTATCCATTATGATCAAGTAGGCTTTATCCCAGAGATGCAGGGCTGGTTCAACATACGAAAATCTATCAATGTAATTCATCATATAAATAAACTGAAAGAAAAAAACCATATGATCATTTCATTAGATGCTGAAAAAGCATTTGACAAAATTCAACATCCCTTTATGATAAAAGTCTTGGAGAGATTAGGGATGCAAGGGTCATACCTAAATATAATAAAAGCTATATACAGCAAGCCGACAGCTAACATCAAATTAAATGGAGAGAAACTCATAGCCATCCCACTAAACTCAGGAACACGACAAGGCTGTCCACTCTCGCCATATCTCTTCAATATATTGCTTGAAGTTCTAGCAATAGCAATAAGACAACATAAGGGGATCAAGGGGATTCGAATTGGAAAAGAAGAAGTTAAACTTTTGTTATTTGCAGATGATATGATAGTGTACATAAGCGACCCCTAAAACTCCACCAAAGAACTTCTACAGCTGATAAACACCTTTAGTAATGTGGCAGGATACAAGATCAACTCCAAAAAATCAGTCGCCCTCTTATACACAAAGGATATGGAAGCAGAGAGGGAAATCAGAGAAACTTCACCTTTCACGATAGCCACAAACAGCATAAAATATCTTGGAGTAACTCTAACCAAGGAAGTGAAAGACCTATTTGACATGAACTTTAAGGCATTGAAGAAAGAAATTGAAGAGGATGCCAGAAAATGGAAGGACCTCCCTTGCTCTTGGATTGGGAGGATCAACATAGTAAAAATGGCAATTCTACCAAAGGCAATTTATAGACTCAATGGAATCCCCATCAAGATCCCAGCAAAATTCTTCACAGATCTTGAGAAGACAATAATTAACTTTATATGGAAAAACAAAAAACCCAGGATAGCCAAAACAATCCTATACAATAAAGGATCTTCTGGAGGCATTACCATCCCCGACTTCAAACTCTATTACAGAGCTACAGTAATGAAAACAGTGTGGTACTGGCATAAAAACAGAGAAGTCAATCAATGGAATCACATAGAAGACCCAAATTTTAACCCCCAATCCTATGATCACCTCATTTTCGATAAAGGAGCTAAAAGTATACAATGGAGGAAAGAAAGCATCTTCAACAAATGGTGCTGGCACAACTGGATATCAACCTGTAGAAGAATGAAAATAGACCCATATCTATCACCTTGGACAAAACTCAAGTCCAAATGGATCAAAGATCTCAATATCAATCCAAACACACTGAACCTGATAGAAGAGAAAGTGGGAAGCACCCTACAACAAATGGGTACAGGAGATCGCTTTCTATGTATAATCCCAGCAGCACAGACATTAAGGGCAGCATTGAATAAATGGGACCTACTAAAACTGAGAAGCTTCTGTAAAGCAAAAGACACTGTCACTAAGACAAAAAGGCAACCTACTGACTGGGAGAAGATCTTCACCAACCCTGCAACAGACAAAGGTCTGATCTCCAAAATTTATAGAGAACTCAAGAAACTAGACTTCAAAATGCTAATTAACCCAATTAAAAAAATGGGGCACTGAACTGAACAGAGAATTCTCAACAGAAGAAGTTCTAATGGCCAAAAGACACTTAAGGTCATGCTCAACCTCCTTAGCAAGTAGGGGGATGCAAATCAAAACAACTTTGAGATATCATCTTACACCTGTCAGAATGGCTAAAATCAAAAACACCAATGACAGCCTTTGCTGGAGAGGCTGTGGAGGAAGGGGTACCCTCATCCATTGATGGTGGGAATGCAATCTTGTGCAACCACTTTGGAAATCAGTGTTTCGGTTTCTCAGGAAATTCGGGATCAACCTACCCCTGGACCCAGCAATACCACTCTTGGGAATATACCCAAGAGATGCCCTATCACATGACAAAAGCATTTGTTCAACTATGTTCATAGCAGTATTATTTGTAATAGCCAGAACCTGGAAACAACCTAGATGCCCTTCAATGGAAGAATGGATGAAGAAAGTGTGGAATATATACACATTAGAGTACTACGCTGTGGAAAAAAGCAATGACTTCTCGAATTTTGCATGCAAATGGATGGAAATAGAAAACACTATCCTGAGTGAGGTAACCCAGACCCAAAAAGATGAACATGGGATGTACTCACTCATAATTGGTTTCTAGCCATAAATAATGGTCACGAAGTATATAATTGTTGAACCTAAATAAGCTAAATTAGAAGGTGAACACAAGGAAAAACATATAATTATCCTCTTGGCTATGGGAAGTAGACAAAATTGCCAGGGAGAAATTTTGGGATCTTGGGGGTGGGGTGGGATGGGAGTATCGGGGGATGGGGAGAGAAAAGTGAGAAGGATAGGATGAGGGAAACTTGGGGAAACAGGATGATTGGGATAAAGGAAGGTTGGATAGGGGAGCACGGAAGCACAATTCTTAGTTAAGGGAGTCACCTTAGGGTTGGCAAGAGACTTGCACCTAGTGTGGCTCCCAGGACCCCAAGGCGAGGTCCCCAGTTAGTTCCTTGGGCATTTGAGGATAGGGAACCTGAAATGACTCTATCCTATAGCAATGCTGACGAGTGTCTTGCATGTCGCCGTGGAGTCTTCGTCTGGTGATGGATGGAGATGGTCACGGAGGCCCGCACTGGAGCACCAGACTGAGCTCCCAAGTTCCCAATGGGGAGCGGAGTGGGGGAGGGCATGGGCGGGGAGGTCGGGACCACGAGGGGTGCACCCAGCCAATGGGACGGTGTGGCTGGTCTGTTGGGGGCTCGCCAGGGCCAGCTGGGCTGTGACGGAAGAAGCATGGGATGGGACGGGACTCTCAGCGTGGCGGACAGTGGGGGCTGATGAGAGGCCAGGGACGGTGGCCCTGGGTTTTGATCCTGCTTCAGGTTCGGGCTTTGTGGGAGCCTGGCTGGTTTGGATGTTCACCTTCCTGGACATGGACGGAGGGGGGAGGACCTTGGACTTTCCAGCGGAGCAGGGAACCTTGGCTGCTCTTTGGTCTGGAGAGGGAGGGGGGAGAGGTGTGGGGGGAGGGGGGAAAGTGGGGGAGGAGGGGGGGAGGTGGGAGGCTGGGAGGAGGCGGAAAAAAAAGAAAAAAAAAGAAAAAAAGAGAAAAAAGGAATAGAATATTTAGGCATAGAGAAATGCTGTGGGGTGGACACATTGGATTTTGTCACATCCAAGGAAACCAAATTTCTTTCTTTTTTATCAATTTTCCCATTCAAAAATTTACTCTTGCCGGGCGGTGGTGACGCACACCTTTAATCCCAGCACTTGGGAAGCAGAGGCAGGCGGATCTCTGTGAGTTCAAGACCAGCCTGGTCTACAGAGTTAGTTCCAGGACAGGCTCCAAAAACCACGGAGAAACCCTGTCTCGAAAACCCCCCCAAAAAAATTTACACTTCCTCCCCTCCTCCCATTCCCCTCCCACTCCCCCACTTTCCCTTCTCCCTCCCCCTCTCTCCTTAAGAGAGGGCAGGGTGCCCTGCCCTGCGGGAAGTCCGGGCTGCCTCCCCACATCCAGGCCGGGGAGGGTTTGCATCCGGGTAGACTGGGGTCCCAAGGGGCCAGTACATGCAGTGGAGACAGGTCCCGGTGCCTTTGTCGATGGCTTCTCGGTAGGCCCCCGTTGTCGGCCACGGTCGGAGGGTAGGGTTTGGTCGCATGCTCGTTCGGTCCTGGTCCAGCTGGATTTGGTGGGCTCCCATTGGAGCGAGCACACTGTCTCAGTGGGTGGACCAATCCCTCGCAGGTCCGGACTTCCTTGCTCGTCTTCTCCCTCCTTCTGCTCTTCAACTTGGGGGCTCAGTCCGTTGCTCTAGTGGGGGGCTTTGTCTCTGTCTCCGTCCATCTCCGGATGGGGACTCTGTGGTGGTATTTGAGATAATCATCAGTGTGATAGTGAGGCAAGGCCAGTTCAGGCACCCTCTACTCTGCTGCCCAAGGACCTAGCTGAAACCAATTTTCTGTAGTCGGCAAAAAGCAAACTTATCCAGTCTTTGCCTCAGAGTAAGACATTATCTTTGTTCTAACAGACAAGAAGGAAACTCACCCTTTGCTCTAGAGTGAGGCACTGCTTCTCTTTTCCAGGGTTCTTTACTACAACAAACATCCTTAGGAGAATAAAGAGCAAAAGAAAAAACCTCTAGAGTGCTATGCTCTTAAGATGTTACAAAACACAAGGGATTTGTGGAAAACTGCCTTTTAGTGTCTATATAGAAAAGTTGACTTCTGCTTAACTTACAGAGAAGGAGGAGTTCAAGGGCTTCGAGTAAGCACTAAAGAGTTGAAGAAGTTTCTCAGACAGCACAGAGGTCACGTGTGAGAGCATGTTGCAGGAGCAGTTTGATGTTGTTGTTGTTTTGTTTTGAGACAGGGTTTCTCTGTAGTTTTGGAGTCTGTACTAGAACTAGCTCTTGTAGACCAGGCTGGCCTCCAACTCACAGAGATCTGCCTGCCTCTGCTTCCTGAGTGCTGGGATTAAAGGCGTGCGTCACCACTGCCCCTCTGCAGGAATAGTTTTTGAAAGGATCTTGCTTCTTATAAATTACACTGCTAAGGAGCTGATCAGCTGAGGGTACAATTAGGATAAAAAAGGAAGGGGAAATCAGGTTTATCTCTGTGGTTGTGCAGAGCATACATGAAAAATAACCCACCTGTGAGTTGTTGAAAATGAGGATGCTGGGTGTTCACCATTGCCCTGGCCCTTCACAGAGGGCTCAGACTAGTTCCTGTCAGTCTCAACCAGGACGCAAACTCTCTCCTCTCTACATCACAGCCCTGTTTCATGGACACCTAAGTGTCCTAGGTCTTTGAAAGACGGGAAAGGATTATTATAGCCAAACAGATATGGTTGTAACAACTGAAGCCCTGAGAGGCTGACCCACTAAGTTTTCCCTCTCATTCATAAAATCCACTCCAGTGCTCATGACTGAGTGATATTCTATTAGCTTTGCTACTTTCACAAACAAACCTCGACTCTTAGTGGCACGAGACAACATGTCAGAGTGATGGCTGCAGACGTTGTCTCTGCGTGTTTCCACTTGGCTCCGCTCCATATGTCTTTTAAATTCCTGGGTAGAATAATGACCAAAAAAATCTCTGTGCGAATTGTACCATGTTCACAGCAAGGAAAATCTACAAAAAAAAATAACAGAATCTTTAAAACACTTCCCAGTATCTCTAAAAGGTGGTAGAATGTGTTTGCCTTCCATTAGCTCGTGCACATCATACAGTTAAGTTCAACGCCAACATTAATGAGTAAACAAACAAATTAATAAGTAAATAAAAGCCAAGGGATTTGCGGGGAAAAGAATATACTCGCTAGTAACAAAGTAATTTAAGATGAGAGGTACTTTTTGGGTAAATTTTTATCTTAAACTGTCAGTAATGGGTCCTCCTTCAATCTTGTTGGTAGAAGCAGTTTATAGCATTCCTCTAAATGGAGAGAAGTTGGTGGGAAATCTGCTAGAAACAAGAGGCCAGTGTGTGTGCATTAAGAATGGAAGTGTCCTCCTGGAAAGACAAGTTTAAATAACAGATATCTAAGGAAGGGAGAGGAGCAAGTCAAAGGCATGGCTCAGCAACTGCCTGTGATGGCTAACATGTTGTAGAAGATGTGTCATCAAGAACAATCAGGAGGATATCTCTGAAAATATCAGAAGCTGGGGAGGCTCTTGAAATTGGTTCCTCTGACTCTAATAGTTCACCGGTTATCTCATTTGTTTCTTTCTACCTGAACCAGTCCCTCAGCATCTTATAGCTGACTGTGTTCCTGAGGCTCAGCACTGAGCCCCATGCACACAGTCACCAATTCCTTTCACTCAGCATGCCTAAGCAATCTTATCCTTAAATGGATTTCTGCTGCATAATGAGGGTTAGTACACAGGCAACAGAAATGTGAGAAAATGTGGAAAGCAGAAGATCATCTTTGTTGAAGAAAGGATCCCTCTTTGGTTGTTTGGTAGAGGCAATAGAAAAGGAAGATTGACAACAATGTTTTGATGGGTAAAACATACCTGGGAGGTCATTATTAGTCTTTCAGAGGTGGCTCTTGCCACTCTGGGGCGGGGTACAGTGTCCCAGGTAAATGAGAGGGCTGTGTAGCAAAACATGGAAATATGCAGTGGAACTTAGTGACACAGCCCTGTAATCTTGACACAAGGAGGCTGATATAAGGGAACCACCATTCAGTGCTTGCTTAGGCTACACAATGAGTGAAAGTCTAGCTTGAGTAAGACTCCTTCTCAAAATAAAAAGTCAAAGGGGCTGGGTATGTAGCTCAGGGGTAGGGTGTTTGCTTAGCATTTATGAAGTTCTCAGTTCAGTTCCTAGTACCACCAAAACAAACAAACAAACAAACAAACAGACAAACAAAAAACAACAGTGAAAATACTGAAAATCAAATAAATAATAAAACATAAGTACATCCTTCCCTGGCATGGCTGATTTATTTCTTCTCTAGTCCTTAGTCAGTGTGCAGATCCCAAGTTCATACTCTAGACATGCAGAGATGCATTACTTATCTATGTATTAATATTCCAAATTCCTAGGTTTAGATTGAGATTTCAAAGCTGTTTAAATTGCCACATTATTCTAATTAATTCCAAGTATTTTCAAGAGCAAAAATGAAGACTGCATGAACTTGGACCCTGAAATTTAATTAAATCTACAGATTTTTGCATGCCCCAAATGGAAGGAATAATGTCATGAAGATGCTCCAAGAATGGCAGAAAGCTTTCCACACCATGGCACATTTGTGGAAGATTTGGAAGCAGTAGCTATGTCTCTGTGATAACAGGAGTTATGATTCTACGCCAGAAGTTCTCCAACTATCACCTGCATGAGAACTGTCCAGAGTGAGTCACCGGCATCTGTCCATCAAGTCAGCACATCTGCACATCTGGAGAAGGACCCAAGAATCTGTGCTCCTGATGAGATTCAAGTGACAACCATGCTGGCCTGGGATATATCTCCAGAGCCCTAATTGTATGTACTAGAAATAAAAGTGATATGTTTGGCTTTGAAAAAAAAAGAAAATAATACAACAATCACCTGGACAGCATGCATGCAGGGTTAGGAAATTTTTCCTAGTGGCCATTGCAGAGCAGCCAGAAAGCATTCCTATAAAATGGAAAACTGAAAAACCTGTTTGGATAGAGTAATGGCTCCTGAGTAAAGAGAAATTACAGGCTGCTCATACTCTAGTCCAGGAACAGCTAGAAGCAGGACACATAGTGCCATCCACTTCTCCCTGGAATACCCCTATTTTTGTTACTAAGAAAAAGTCTGGTAAATGGAGCTTGCTACAAGATCTTAGAGCAGTAAATAATTGCATGGAAATTATGGGGACAACTCAACCTGGGTTGCCTCAGCCTGTGGATATTCCTGCAAGATATCATCTTTTAGTTATTGATCTAAAGGATTGTTTTTTCACCATTCCCTTGCATCCAAAAGACTCTGATAAATTTGCTTTCAGTGTACCGTCTGTAAATTTCAAAGAACCGTACAAGCGCTACCAATGGGTAACATTGCCCCAGGGTATGGCCAATAGTTCTGTAATTTGTCAAATGTTTGTGGCCCGGGTTATTGCCCCAATAAGGTATATTCTCAACTGTATATAAGTCATTATTTGGATGGCATCCTATTAGCTGGACAGGACCCAGAAATAGTCCTTGAGGCTTTTGCTGACTTGCAAGAATGCCTAGCACATGCTGGGTTAATTATTGCTTCTGAAAAAGTACAACAACAGTTTCCATATCAATACTTGGGGCATCAGCTGTTGCAGATAGGAGTAAAACCACAGAAAGTTACTCTTCGCCTAGATAAACTACAAACTTTGAATGATTTTCAAAAGTTGCTTGGAGACCTAAATTGGGTCTAGCCCAATCTGGGAATTCCTACTGGAGACTTAAAGCCACTTTTTGACATTCTGCAGGGGAATCCAGACCCAACTTCCTTTCGTGAGTTAACACCTCAAGCAAGGCAATGTATTACTTTAATTGAAGAAAAGCTTGCCTCTGCTCATATTCATTATATTGACTATAGTCAGCCACTGCTGTTGATAATTTTCCCCTCCAAGCATAGTCCTACTGGAGTTTTTTGGCAGCAAGGACCCATCCTGTGGGTACATGAACATGTGTCACCTGTAAAAATTGTTATCTCATATCCATCAGCTGTGCTACATGTTATTCACAAAGGGTATAAGCTTAGTTTGCAAACCTTTGGAATGTTACCTGATAAGGTTATTACACCATATACCCAGGCAGAAATAACTTGGTTGCAAAATTTTGCTGAAAATTGGACTTTATTTTTATGCACTAATCCCTGCAAGTAAGACAATCATTATCCTTCTAATAAGTTAGTCACCTTCTTTAAAAATCATCCAATTTGTTTCCCTGAAATTATTTCTTTGCAGTCTCTGGCAGGAGCACGAAATGTGTTTACTGATGGATTTTCCACCGGGAGAGCTGTAGTAGCCTCCTCTCCTGATTTTGATATTCAGTCTGTTAATACTAACTCCACTCAGGTGGCTGAATTGATTGCTGTCCAGATGGCCCTAGAGATATATGCTGATATTCCATTTAACCTTTTTACTGACAGTCAGTATATAAGCAAAATTCTTGTACTATTGGAAACTGCAGCTTATATTGCCTCTGTATCTTGAGTCCAGATGCAGTTATTGGCTATTCAAACTTTGCTTTGGGCCCGATCTGTACCCATTTACGTAGGGCATTTGCGGGCTCATACTGACCTCCCTGGTCCTTTGAGTGAAGGAAACGCTTTGGCTGATCAGCTTACTTGTCAAATTTATGTAGTGAGTCAGTAATCTTATGAAGCTGCAGAAAAAGCTCATAATCGTTTTCATCTCAATGCTGGATCTTTAAGATTTCATTTTAAGATATCTTGAGAACAAGCCACTAATATTGTTAAAAAATGCTCTCTGTGTACAGAACTTTTAACTATTCCCCATTTGGGATTTAATTCTCGTGGGCTTGCTCCTAATCATTTATGGCAAATGGATGTCACCCATGTTCCTTCTTTTGGGCGCATGCAATATGTTCACGTAACTGTGGATACATATTCTCATCTCATTTTTGCCTCAGCTCACACAGGAGAAAGATTACGAGATGTTAAAAGTTATTGTCTCCAGGCTTTTGCCTATATGGGAGTTCCTAAAACTGTAAAGACTGATAATGGACCAGCCTATACTAGCACTGGCTTTGCTAAATTTTGCTCTGAGTTTTCAATTTCTCACAAAACGGGAATACCTTATAATCCTCAAGGACAAGCTATAGTGGAGCGAGCACATCATACGCTCAAAGCCTATTTGCATAAAACAAAAAAGGGGGAATATGGATCCACCCCCAGAGATCATTTATCTTTTATTTTATACATTTTAAATTTTTTGACTGTTGATGCTCAATCTCATACTGCCGCTGACAGGCATTGGCGGCCAGATTCTTCCGGGATGCCTCATATAAAATGGAAGAATCTATCAGATGGCACCTGGTATGGTCCAGATCCTGTACTGGTGTGGGGAAGAGGGACTGTTTGTGTTTTCCCACAGGATGCTGACAATCCAATATGGGTACCTGAGTGGCTGGTGTGTGCTGTGGATTTTCCTGTCCAGAAGCCTGAAGACAGGACAGAGCCAAGAGATCAAGGAAATTCTGGCTTGTCAACTGAAGAGTTGCGGGTTTCCTAAGGAGCTGGCTGTGGTGGTCCGAGTGCCAAGGATTGTTCCTCTACCCGTCTACCCATCTACCCATCCTGTGATATCAGCAGTCATAGCTGTTGCTGCCACAGCAGCTAATGCTGCTGGATTTTTCACTAGTCAGTCAGTTGCTTCCTGCTAGCACAAAGGATACCTTCTCAGGGCAGGTTGCAAATGCTGTAGCCATTCAAATTGAGCTAAATTTACAAATGAATATTGCAGTAAATTTTGCTCTTGGTTCTGGTTAAAGACCACTGCTAGATGTTACAGTAATAAGCTTATTGCTGTTATTCATTGACTCTGAGGTGTACAATTTACAAATTGGCTCTTAAAATTATTCTAGTTAGCTATACCAGGGTTCTTTTCACCAGCGTTGAGACCTTACTTAAAGGGCTCCAATTTGGGCAGAATTATTAAGGATTGAGCAGGCACAGTCTCCTTAAGGGATGCTTATATGTGCTGGAGCGTCATGCCAGAGCCAAAGGCAAACTCAGGTCAATGTTGCCATGTGGTAAGTCCTCTTAGCTATTGCCCCAGAGAATCTTTCAGCACAAATCTGGCTGAACTCGGTGATAGATGGCTAGTGAGCCAATGACAGGAAAGGCTTTGGGGGTGCTGCCCCAACCTAAGACAGGAAATGTGTTTTGACCTGGATGCTTTCCCATGATGGGTAAGGGGTATTGCCTGACGTCCAATGCCACCCAAGACAGGCCTAGTCATAATTTATATAAAAGGGGGACATGTAGGGCCCTGGTCTCCCTCATTCCTGGGGTGCTGTAGAGATAAGCCCACCCCTTTTTGGGCGGGCTTGTCTAGGGGGAATGTTTACGGATAAATTGAGAGTGCAGGAGCTGCGAGCTCTCTGCGCCTCCTCCCTTGTTTCCTGTTTGCTGTGCTGCGTGGGAACCTTGGATTCGTGAGTTGGATTTTTCCATTAAAGTTGTATATATTTATTACAACTGTCTGGATTAATCAATTACTATCACATTTTGGCGCCCAACGTGGGGCTCGAACCCACGACCCTGAGATTAAGAGTCTCATGCTCTACCGACTGAGCTAGCCCGCCTGCCTGTGGTTTGCAACACAAACCGCCACAGCGGCAGAGTTGGTTTGATTCAAAGTGACCCGACCGGCTCTCCACGTGGACTCAAGTGGACTCTTTCGCCACCACTGGCAGGAACCAGTCATTGCAGGTAAAAAAATTTTTTTCTTATAAAAAAAAGTCTGAGAATATTACTATTCAGGACTTTAACGGTCTTTTTGAATGTGCCATGTGGGAAATCTTACAAGAGGTGTCTAGCATCCCACATCTATGGATATTTCTGGGATTAGTAGTTTTCCTTGGTATGATGGAGTCTTTAAGAGACAAATCCAGGATTCTTAAGGCAGAGGTTGAATGTCTAAAAACTATTAAGCATGACAATGATCTTCTCAAGAATCAACTTAAAGTTCTACAGGAAGAGAACAGATCTTTCTTTAACAAGACTCTGTTGACAGAGCAAAATTTAGAAAAGGTTCAGGCTGATGTTACGGAGAAATTCATTGCTATGGAAGAGGGAACAGCTGATTTGAATTGTAAACTCGAATCCCTTTATGTAGGAACTGGAACATTAGTGGCTGATATTAAGGAGAAATTCATTAATATAGAAGAAGGGTCAGCTGACTTGAATCGTAAATTCCAGCAGTCACTTTCTGAGGGATTGAAACATTAACTGAGAAAATCAAAACTGTTGAATGTGACAATTGAATTTTGTCTAAGGCTTATGACAGACTGGCGGAAAGATTGTCAATACAAGAAGGCACGGTTTATGCCATAAAAATTATGTCCAAAGATGAGAACTTATCTCTAATGGACAAACTTCATACTTTAGAATCCTCAATGAAGGCTTTAGAACATAATTCTGGACAGGAGATACATACATTGCAGAAGGCAATGCTGAATAGAATTGAAAAGATTGAGGAATTTCTAAATTCTGATGAAGAAGAACAAATAGTAGAAAGGCAAACTTTAACTACACCTGTGGGTAAATCCTTCCGGGACAATCTCTACAAAGCTCTACCTACAGCTTTACCTGCTTTTCCAGTAATAATGACAGAAAAGGTGATTGGTTCAAAAAACCCTAGGATCATCAAGGAAGATACATGGGAGCCTGTCCATATGAATGATCTCAAGGAAATTAAACAGGCTGTCATGACTTTTGGGATGCATGCCTCTTTTGTTAAAGAGATGCTAAAATCTTGGGTCTCGACAAGCAGAGCAACCCCTTCAGATTGGCTCCAGCTGAGTTCTGCGGTACTAGAGAGCGGGCTGCACTTAAAATGGAAATGCTTATTCAGGCAAGAGGCTAGACGTTTAGAAGAGCAAGAAAAGGCGAAGGGAAATGACATTTCCATAGATAAAATTCTAGGTGAAGGACTCTTTTCTGACCCTCAAGAACAAGCTAATTTGGATGAAAACATACTCTTCCTGTGCACTACAGCAGCCTTAAGGGCTTGGGACAGGGTAAAAGACCCAGAACAAAAAATGGAATCATTTGTCACCATTAAACAAGGTCAGAGAGAACCCTTTAGTGATTTTTTACAAAGACTTACTAAGGCTGTGCAAATAGGGATACCTGACCAAGACGCAAGACGTATTTTGATTGAGACTTTGGCTTACGAAAATTCAAATGTGGAATGCAAAAAGATTTTGGGGCCTTTAAAGCTCAGATCAGCACCCTTGGAAGAATGGGTCTTGCATACACTGGATGTTGATACGTTTGATTATGGCACTGAAGCATGGGTAGAAGAAGCAATTTCCAATGGTAAAAGGAGACACCAGAATACCAAATGTTTTAATTGTGGCAAAATGGGTCATATGAAAAGGAATTGTAAACAACGGATTTTCAGAAATAATAATAATGCATCTTCTAGAAATAACAGAAATAGGAGGACTCAGCCTTCAGGTTTATGTAGAAGATGTGGAAAGGGCAGACATTGGACGAACGAATGAAGATCTACAAGGGATAGACAAGGCAACCTGATACAGATGGGAAACGTGAGAGGGGGGGCCTCACAGGCCCTCATGGCAAACCTGGTTCAGTCATTTCCAGTTTCTGCAGAGAACGTGCCTCGTCAGGACAATTAGGAAACCCCATGCCTACTGTTACAAACAATAATGATCAGAAAGATGAGTTACGTGTGTTTAGCAAACTTCTATAAATGATCAAAGACCTAAGCTGAGAGTATGTGTAAATGGCATTTTTATTACTGGCCTGCTGGACACAGGTGCTGATGTAAGTATTATTACCCCAGAATCTTGGCATCCGTATTGGCCTCTTCAAAATGTAAATGTTCAGCTCCTGGGAATTGGAACCCTATCTCGAGTAAGACAGAGCACGAGATGGGTTGAATGTATAGGACCTGAGGGACAAATAGGAAAATTAAGGCCATATGTAGCCAATATTGCAATGAATTTACGGGGTCGTGACCTATTACAACAATGGAATACCCAAATTAACATTCCTGCTACTTCTAGAGCCTATATTTCTGAAAATAATGTTAAAAGATATTACAAATGGAGAAAACTGGCCATTCGGGCCATACAAGAACAAGCAATTGAAGTCCCTTCAGAAATACCAACAGCCTTGCCTCTAAAATGGTTGACTGAGAAACTAATATGGACGATGAAATGGCCTCTAGCTGAGGAAAAGTTACAGGCTTTAGAACAACTGGTACAAGAGCAATTAGATGCTGGACATATAGAAGAATCTACCAGCCCTTGGAATTCTCCTGTATTTGTGGTTAAGAAAAAATCAGGTAAATGGAGAATGGTGACAGATCTCAGAGCTATCCACAAGGTTATTCAACCTATGGGCCCTCTGCAATCTGGAATCCCTTTGCCCTCTTTATTATCAAAAGGATGGCCTCTTATAGTTATTGATTTAAAGGATTGTTTTTCACTATACCTTTACAAAAAGAAGATAGAGAAAAATTTGCCTTCACAGTGCCTACTTACAACAATTCTCAACCTTCCAGGAGGTACCACTGGGCCGTCCTCCCCCAGGGTATGTTAAATAGCCCCTCCTTGTGCCAATATTTTGTGAACCAACCATTGCAAATAATACGCAAGAAATTTCCCAACTCTATTATATACCATTACATGGACGACATCTTGTTATCCGATCCAAACATGGATACCTTGAACAGACTGTTTGAAGAAATAAAGATACTTTTACCTAAATGGGGATTGCAAATTGCTCCTGAAAAGATACAGAAGGGAGATTCTGTTAATTATTTAGGTTATAAAATAGGTTTGCAAAAAATTAAGACACAAAAGGCACAAATTAGGAGAGATCGCCTACGGACTCTTAATGACTTTCAAAGACTGTTAGGAGACATTTCCAGTCTACGACCAGCTAATGGGATAACACCTGATCTAATAATTCATTTGAACAAAACCTTGGAAGGTGATAAAGATTTAAACAGTCCCAGAGAATTAACAGCTGAAGCAGAAAAGGAACTGACAATGATTGAGGAAAAATTACAACAGGCACATGTGGACAGGGTGAATCCAGAGCTCGATTGTATTCTCGTCATATTACCATCAAAAATTTCTCCTACAGGAATTTTAATGCAGAGAGATGATATTATCTTGGAATGGATCTTTTTACCACATAAACCAAGTAAGAAACTGAAAACTTATGCGGAAAAAGTCTCTGAATTAATTATAAAAGGCAAGCTGAGACTTCGTCAGCTAGCAGGCACAGACCCAGCAGAAATTATAGTGCCTTTCACTGCTGATGAACTAAAGAAATTATGGGAAGATAATGAACCATGGCAAAGAGCTTGTGCTAATTTTTTGGGAGACATTAATAACAACTATCCAAAAAGCAAGAGGCTTAACTTCATAAAAAGAACTTCTTGGATCCTTCCTTGAATCGTCCGTGATGCTCCAATAACTGGAGCCCGTATATTCTATACTGATGCCAATAAAACAGGGAAAGCAGGTTACAAATCAGAAGACTTGGGTAAGGTGGAACAAAGTCCTTATGATTCTGTCCAGAAGGCAGAATTATATGCCATTCTTATGGTGCTAAGGGATTTTAAAGAGCCTATTAATATAGTTACTGATTCACAATATGCAGAAAGAGTTATTTTACATATTGAAACTGCTGAATTTATACCTGATGATACAGAACTAACCTCATTGTTTATCCAGGTTCAAGACTTGATCAGGAACAGGCTTTGCCCTATGTACGTAACACACATTCGATCCCATACGGGTCTGCCAGGTCCTCTAGCACAAGGTAATGCAGATATTGATCAATTATTGATTGGTAGTGTGCTACAAGCCTCTGAATTTCATAAAAAACATCATGTTAATAACAAAGGTTTGAAAAAAGAGTTTTCTATTACATGGAAACAAGCTAAGGAGATTGTAAAGAAATGCCCTACTTGCTCTTTCTATAACCAAACGCCACTGCCTGCAGGGGCTAATCCAAAGGGCACCCATAGGAATGAAATCTGGCAGATGGATGTGTTCCACTTTACAGAATTTGGCAAATTGAAATATGTTCATCACACCATTGACACTTATTCAGGCTTTCAATGGGCAACTGCTTTAAGTTCAGAAAAAGCTGATTCAGTAATCACTCATTTATTAGAAGTCATGGCTATCATGGGTATACCTACACAAATAAAGACAGATAATGGTCCTGCTTATGTCTCTAGGAAAATGAAACGGTTTTTTGACTATTACAATATCAAGCATGTTACTGGTATACCATACAATCCTACAGGTCAAGCAGTCATAGAAAGATCAAATAGAACTATAAAGGATATGTTGAACAAACAGAAAGGGGTGGAAAACACCCCCAGAAATAGGTTACATAATGCTTTGTTAACCTTGAATTTTCTTAACGCTAATGAGAAGGGAACAACGGCTGCAGAAAGACATTGGATAATGGAAAAGTCTACTGAACTAAATCAACCAGTTTATTTCAAGGATGTGCTGACCTCACAATGGAAGCCAAGAGATGTGCTGCGTTGGGGAAGGGGTTTTGCTCTTATCTCCACAGGTGAGGAAAAATTATGGATACCGTCAAAATTAATAAAGGTTTGGTATGAAGAAGAGAAGCCATTTGGAAAAAATAAATAACTATTCATTCACAAGGATGGCGAACATACTAATGGTAAGGAATACAAATAGGTTGGGGGCAGGGTTCTTTTCTTATCTCCACAGGAAAATACTGATCTTCAAAGAATTTAAGAGACCCTGAATATTTAATTATTGATGGATGGAAAATAGTTACAACCCACTAAGGATCAGTAAGTATTGATTTTATATATATATGTATATATATATATATGTTTTATTGAACACTTCTTTATAAATATGTAGAGCTGGTTTTGGAGTTGGACTATGGCTCAGTCCCTCTTCAATTCCAAGCCTGTTGATAAGAGATATCTCAGAGTTTCTGTCTCAAATCAGGAGCCATGAAATGGGACAGAATAAGTATGATCATATACTTGATGTACTTTCTTTCCTTTTCCTCATATCTTTGTCTTTCTTTATATGTCAGTATGTGTCCTTGTTGTTAATGTTTAAATTTCCCATAACAAGCAACAAATTTTCCTACAGTAATCTCTGAAGTTTTCAGGATGAAGATGGGGCCCCACAACATCAACTCAATCTGGTTTTTATGATGTCATGATTATTATTTTTTTTTTCTTTTCCTTTTTTAAGCGCTAATATTAGACTTGTTTTTTGGTACCAACTGCAAGAGACAATTTTGAATGGTGCACAATTTTGACAACACTCTGGCCAGACCTTCTCAAAATGCACAGAGACTAGTTACAATTTTCTTAGGTCAAAGGTTAATTTGGAAATTTTACCATCATTTGCTTTCACAGGAGCCCCTAAGAACGCCGCCCCCATGTCAGCTTGAAGCAATCTTAGAGGACGACGTCCCCTCTCCCAACAGAATTGCCCTCAGAGTTAGGGACATCTTTTAGTGGTTGGTAAAAAAAAAGAAGGGGATTAACTGGTTTGATAGGATGATGGGTATTTGTGAGTTTCTCTTTTTAGAAAATTGTATTGGTACTGTTTCCTGTATATTGATATATGGAATATTGAATGTGAATGTTCCTACCTCTATTTTTGTATAAGAGTATGCTTATAACTTTGTCTATATTGTATTGATATATCTACCATATCACAATGTACATGTCTACCTCTGATACTATTTATGTAATAACATTGTTTACATTTGATATGTAATGACATTGTTTACAGATGAAGATCATTGTCTTCATATATTGCACAGTTATTCATTCTCTTAGTCTTCAAGTTAGATAGGTATTGAAAATTGTATGTTTGTCATGTTTATTCTTAGGTTAATCAGGTCTTCTAGTTACAGAGAGATTATATTTAGTATAGATAATATAATCTTCAGCCTCTTTAAAGAGCTGTAGAAAATGACCTTTAATCTAACCTAGAATTCTGTGCCGACGAGACACAATTACTCCTGGCAACACCACTCTACTCCCGAGAGAACGTTGAGCACCAAGACATTCCACTGGGAGCTTGTCTTCTTGGCAGAACTGGCCTTTGGGTTAAGAAAAGCCTCATCTACTGACAAAGATACGAAACAGGATTGTCTTATCTTGCCAAGACAGGGTAGGATAATTCTAAGAAAGTTCCTTGCATTTGATAATGGTATGTCAGTTATGTTAGGCCTTAGCCAAAATTGGTTGACTCAACATTGCGAACGAGAATTTGGGTGATTGCCCAGGTAGTCAGTTGTCTCTGTCAATTATGGCACATTTTGGATATCTCTCATTTGTTAAGTAATACTTATTCCCTTCTCAGATCTTTGACGGAGTTAAAGATTATATAATTGTTATTACTCTCTACTTTATTTAGACTCCTTGAGATAGAATGTCTGGTAAAACTTTTGTTCTCAATATTGTTTGTTATATTTATTATTTGTTATTATTGTTTATAGTTTTATTTGGTTTAGTTCTGTCTTATTTAGAAAAAAAAGGGGAGATGTAGAGATAAGCCCACCCCTTTTTGGGCGGGCTTGTCTAGGGGGAATGTTTATGGATAAATTGAGAGCGCAGGAGCTGCGAGCTCTCTGCGCCTCCTCCGTTGTTTCCTGTTTGCTGTGCTGCGCGGGAACCTTGGATTCGTGAGTTGGATTTTTCCATTAAAGTTGTATATATTTATTACAACTGTCTGGATTAATCAATTACTACCACAGGGTGCATTCTCAGGGACAGTTTATGATCAACTAACTAAGCTTCCTGTGTGTTTCTGTGCTCTTCCTGCCCTGCCTGGTGGTTAGCTGCAGGGCATTTACTCCATTGTTAATATGGTAATTTCCCACTTGCCTGGGCAGAGATCCTTGTGCTGCAGTTAGGTAGATAAGGACTCCCCCAATGCTGAATAAACTGGCATTTGGCTGATCTCCTTTCAAATGACCCTGGTCTCTCTGTGTTCTTTCCAATCTCCAGGCCCTCGCCTGACTTGCATTCGGTACAGGGGCGGGCGAACTGTACTGAGGGTGTAACACAAAATCGGGTGTTACAGGTATGGATCTATTTGTGTATTTCTACATTCTGCCAGTACCATTTGTCGAAGGTGCTTTCTTTTCTCCATTGCATAATTTTGGCTTTTTTGGTAAAACATCATGTGTTCATAGGTGTGTGGATTAAAATCTGGGTCTTTGATAAAATTCCACTGGTCAACCTGTCTGATTTTATGCCATTACCAAGCTGTTTCCATTAATGTAGCTTTATAATAGAGCTTGATGTCAGGGATGGTGATGCCTCTGCACATTCCTCTATTATATTAGTTTTTTTTGGCTATACTAAGTTTTGTTTTGTTTTGTTTTTCCCTACGAAGTTGGGTATTGCTCTTTTGAGGTCTGTGAAGAATTGTGTCTGACTTTTGATGGGGATTGCAATTGATCTCTAGATTGCTTTTGGTAGGATTGCCATTTTTGTTTTGTTGATACTGCTTATCAAAGAACATGGAAGTTCTTTTCTTTTTTTGATATCTTTTTCAATTTTTTCTCCAAAATATATAAAGAACTCAAGAAAGTAGACACCAAAATTAGCAGTTAATCCAATTAAAAATGGATTACAGCTCTAAAAAGATTCTAAGAGATTATCAACAGAAGAATCTCAAATGGCTAAAAGACACTTAAGGAAAAGTTCAACATCTTTAGCCATCTGAGAAATACAAATGTAAATGACTCTGAGATAGCATCTTATACCAGTCAGAATGGCTAAGGTCAAAAACAACAATGATAGCTTATGTTGGAGAGGATGTTGAGTAAGGGGAACCCTACTCCATTGTTCATGGAAATTAAAACTTCTATAACTTCTTTGGAACTCAGTATGGAGTTTTCTCAGAAAATTGAGAATCAAACTACTTCAATACCTAGCAGCACTGCTCTTGGGCATATACCTAAAGGATGCTCAATCATACTTCAATGACATTTTTTCAACAATGTTCATAGCGGCTTTATTTATAATAGCTGTAACCTGGAAACAACCTACATGTCCCTCAACTGAAAAATGGATAAAGAAAATGTGATACATTTACACAATGGATTACTACTCAGCAGAAAAAAAAAACAGTGAAATCTTAAAATTTTCATGCAAATAGATAGAACTAGAAAAACATCCTGAGTAAGGTAACCCAGACCCAGATAAATGATCATGGTATGTACTTACTCATAAGTGAATACTAATAATAAAGCAGAGGATAATGAGGCTGTAGTCTATGACATCAGAAAAGCTAAGTAAAAAGGAGAATACTAAGAGAAAAATACAGAGACCCCCTTGGAATGGGAAATAGACAAGATCCACTGAGAAAATTGGGAATGTAGTAGTGAGGGAAGATGGGAGGGCAGAAGGGAAAGAGAAGGGGAAGAAGGGAAGGTGGAGGAGAACTTGAGGGAATGTGATGGTTGAGATGGGGAAATAGTGTAGGACAGAGATGAAAATCAAGAAAAGAGACATCTTGATTGAGGGAGCCATTATGGGGCTAGCAAGAGACCTGGCATTAGACAAATTTCCCCAAATCCACAGGATGACGCTAGCTAAAGACCCTAAGCATTAGTGGAGAGGGTACCTGAATTGGACTTGCCCTGTAGTCAGATTGATGACTATCTTAAATGTCATTATAGAACCTTCTTCAAGCAACTTATGGAAGAGGCAGAGATCCACAGTGAAGCACTGGATTGAGCTCACAAAACCCAGTCAAAGAGTGGGAGGAGTGCAAATATGAGCAAAGATATCAAGACTATGATGGAGATACTCTCTGAAACAGCTTACCTGAGCTAATGGGAACCCACTAACTCCAGCCTGACAGCCAGGAAACCAGCATAGGACCAAAGTAGGCCCTTTGAATGTGGTTGACAGTTGTATGACTGGGGTAGACTTCAGGGCCACTGACAATGGGACCAAGATTTATCCCTACTGCTTGTACTGGTTTTTGGAATACATTCGCTTTGGAAAAATATGTTGCTCAGCCTAGAGATAGTGGGGAGCACAATGGTCTTGCCTCAAAGCAATGTGCTTGACTTTTTTCACTCCCATGGGAAGACTTACACTCTCGGAGCTGAGGATGAGGGTGGAATGGGAGGGAAGGTGGAGGGAGCAGAAGGAGGTATAGTAAGGAGGAGAGGAGGCAGCTTGTTCATTTCTCGGCCACTGAGACTCATGAAATAAACACACAGAAACTGTATTAATTAAACCACTATTAAGCCTATTAGCAATAACTTCTTATTGGCTAGCTTTTCCATCTTAATTTAACCCATTTCCATTATTTGTATTTTATCAAAGCTCATGGCCTACTAGCAAAATTCCAGCATGTCTGTCTCTGGCATGACTCCATGGCTTCTCCTGACTCCACTTTCTTTTTCCCATTATTCAGTTTAGTTTTCCCTGCCTACCACTGTTCTGCTTTGCACAGGCCCAAGGCGATTTCTTTCATTCTTTCTGTTTATTTTTTATTTTATTACTTCAAAAAATACCAATCAAAATTCCCACTCCCTCCCCTCTTCCCAATCCCCTCCCACTCCCTCCACCCACCCTCCCACCACACCTCCCCCCAATCCTAAGAGAGAGTAATGCACATTGCCCTGTGGAAAGTCCAAGACTCTTCCTACTACATCAAGGTTGGGCAAGGTATACATCCAAAAAGAATAGATTCCCAAGAATTCAGTACATGAAGTAGACACAAATCCCAGTGTCACTATCAGTGGCCCCTCAGTCTGCCCCAACTGTCAACCACAATCAGAGGGACTAATTTGTTCCCATGCTCATTTACTCCCTGTCCAGTAGGAGGTGGTGAGCTACCATTAGCTCATGCAAACTGTCTCAATGAATGAACCCATCATGGTCATGACTTCCTTGCTCATAATCTCATTCCTTCCACTCTTCAACTGGATATTGGGAGCTCAGTTCAGTACTCCAATGTGGGTCTTGCCTCTGTTTCCATGTGTTTTTGGATGAAGGTTCTATGGTGATATTTAAGATAATCATCAGTCTGACTACAGGACAAGTCCAGTTCAGACACCCTCTCTATTGCTTAGGGTCTTAGCTGGGATCATCCTTGTGGATTCCTGGGCATTTTTCTAGAGCCAGGTTTCTTGCTAACCCCATAATGGCTCCCTTAATCAGGATATCTCTTCTCTTGCTCTCATATTTTTTTTCCTCGATCATGATTATTCCATTCCTTCAAGTTCTCATCCACCCTCCCTTTCTTCACTTCCTTCTACCCCCTGCACCAATGCTCCAAAATTTTGTCTGATGTTCTTGTTTGCGTCCAATTTCCAGGTGGGTTTATATATGTTTTTTATTTGGGTTCACCTTATTTCTTAGCTTTTTTGGATCATGAACTATAGGCTCAATGTTCTTTGTTTATGGCTAGAACCCAGTAATGAGTGAGTACACACCATATTCATCTTTGGGGGTCTGGGTTATCTCACTCAGGATAGTGTTTTCCATTTCCATACATTTGCATGCAAAATTCACGGTGTCATTATTTTTTTACCACTGAGTAGTACTCTAATGTGTAGATGTGCCACACTTTATCCATTTTTCAGTTGAAGGGCATCTTGGTTCTTTGCAGATTCTGGCTATTACAAATAATGCTGCTATGAACATAGTTGAACTAATGGTTTTGTAGCATGATTGGGCATCTTTTGAGTATATTCCCAAGAGTGGTATTGCTGGATCCTGAGGTAGGTTGATTCCCAGCTTTCTGACACACCGCCACAATGATTTCCAAAGTGGTTGTATGAGTTTGCATTCCAACCAGCAATGGATGAGTATTCCCCCTACTCCACATCCTCTCCAGCATAAGTTATCATTAGTGTTTTTGACTTTAGCCATTCAGACAGGTGGAAGACAATATCTCAGAGTTGTTTTGATTTGCATTCCCCTTATATCTAAGGAAGTTGAACATGTCCTTAAGTATCTTTCGGCCATTGGAAATTCTTCTGTTGAGAATTCTGTTTATTTCAGTACACCATTTTTAATTGGGTTTTTTAGAATTTTAATGTGTAATTTCTTGAATTCTTTATATATTTTGGATATCAGTCCTTTGTCTGATGTGAGGTTGGTGAAGACTTTTTCCCATCCATTAAGCTGCCTTTTTGTCTTATTGCCTGTGTCCTTTGCTTTGTAGAAGCTTCTCAGTTTCAAGAGGTCCCATTTATTTATTGTTGATCTTATTGTCTGTGCTACTGGGGATATATTTAGGAAGTGGTTTACTGTGCCATTGCATTTAAGGCTACTTCCATTTTCTTCTCTATCATGTTCAGTGTGGTCAGATTTATATTGAGGTCTTTAATCCATTTGGACTTGAGTTTTGTACATGGCGATAGATATGAATCTATTTTCATTCTTCTACAGGTTGACAGTTATGCCAGCACCATTTGTTGGAAGATGCGTTCTGTTTTTCATTGTAAAATTTTAGGTTCTTTGTCAAAAATCATGTTCATAGGTGTGTGTATTAATATCCAGGTCTTCAATTCAATTCCATTAGTCAGTATGTCTTTTTTATGCCAATACCCAGTTGTTTTCATTACTGTAGCTCTGTAATAGATCTTGATGTCAGGGATGGTAATGCCTCTAGCAGTTCCTTTATTGTACAGGATTGTTTTGGCTATCCTAGGTTTCCTGTTTTTCCATATGAAATTGTTAACTGTTCTTTCAAGGTCTGTGAAAAATTTTGTTGGGATTTTGATGGGGATTTCATTGAATCTATAGATTGCTTTTGGTAGGACTGCCATTTTTATTATGTTAATCCATCCTTTCCAAGAGCACAGGAGATCTTTCCATTTTCTGGTATCTTCTTCAATTTCTATCTTCAAAGACATAAAATTCTTTTCAAATAGATCTTTCACTTTTTTGGTTAGTGTTACTCAAAGATATTTTATGTTATTTGTGGCTATTGTGAAAGGTGATATTTCTCTGATTTCCTTCTCAGCTTCTTAAAACTTTGTGTATAGGAGGCCTACTGAATTTTTTCTCATATTGATCTTGTATCCTTTCAGATCACTGAAAGTTTTTATCAGCTGTAGGTGTTCTCTGGTAGAATTTTGGGGGTCACTTATGTACACTATCATTTCATCTGCAGATAATAAAAGTGTGACTTCTTCCTTCCAGTTTGAATTTCCTTGATCTCCTTATGTTGTCTTATTGCTATAGCTAAAACTTCAAGAGCTGTGTTGAAGAGATATGGAGAGAGTGGTCAGCCTTGTCTTGTTCCTGATGTTAGTGGAATCACTTTGAGTTTCTCTCCACTTAATTTGATGTTAGCTTTCGGCTTGCTGTATATTGCTTTTATTTAGAGATGATCTTTGTATCCCTAATCTCTCCAAGACCTTTTATATTAAAGGGGTGTTGAATTTTGTCAAATGCTTCATCAGCATCTAATTAAATAATCATATGTTTTTTTCTTTCAGCTTATTTATATGAGGGATTACGTTAATAGATTTTCATATGTTGAACAAGCCCTGCATCTCTAGGATGAAGCCTACTTGATCATGATGGATGCTTTTTTTTTATGTGTTCTTAGATTTGGTTTGCCAGTATTTTAGTGAGAATTTTTGCATTTATGTTCATGAGTAAGATTTGTCTGCAATTATCTTTCTTGTCTTTGTGCAATTTTGGTATTTAGGATAACTATAGCCTGATAAAAAGAGTTTGAGAACGGCACTTCTGTTTCTACTATGTGGAACACTTTGAGGAATATAGGTATAAGCTATTCTTGAAAGTTCTCATAGAATTCTGTACTACAACCATCCTGCTTTGGCCATTTTTTTTTGTTGGGAGGTTTGTGATGACAACTTCTATCTCTTCGTGGCTTATAGGTCTACGTAAATTGCTCACGTCTTGATTTAATTTTGGTATATGCTCTCTCTTTAGCAAATGTTCCATTTCTTTTACATTTTCCAATTTTGTGTAATAGAGGTTTTTGTAGTAGGACCCAATGATTCTCTGAATTTCCTCAGTGTCTGTTATGTCCCCCTTTTCATTTATGATTTTGTTAATTTGGATGTTCTCTCTCTGCCATTTGATTAGTTTGGATAAGGGTTTGTCCAACTTGTTGATTTTCTCAAAGAACCAGCTTTTTGTTTCATTGATTCTTTGTATTCCTTTCTGTGTTTCTATTTTGTTGATTTCAACCCACAACTTGAATATTTCCTGTCTTCTACTCATTCACAGTGACTTTGCTTCACTTTTTTTCTAGAGCTTTTATGTGTGCTGTTAGGTTGCTAATGTGAGCTTTCTCCATTTTTCTTATGTGGGCACTTAGTACTATGAACTTTCCTCTTAACACTGCATTCATGGTGTCCCATAGGTTTGGATCTGTTGTGCCTTCATTTTCCTTGAATTCAAGGGAGATTTTAATTCCTTTCTTTAGTTCTTCCTTGACCCAGGGGTGGTTCAGTAGTTGACTGTTCAGTTTCCATGAGTTTGTATGAGTTCTGGGAGTAATATTATTGTGGAATTCTAACTTTACTCCATTGTGATTCAATAAGACACAGTGGGTTACTTCATTTTTTTTGTATCTGTGAATGTTTGCTTTGTTACCAAATATGTGATCAATTTTAGAGAAGGTTCCTTGAGGTTCTGAGAAGAAGGTATATTCTTTTTTGTTTGGGTGGAATGTTCTTTAGATGTCTGTTAGACCCATGTGATTCATTACATCTGTTAGTACTCTTATTTTCCTGTTAAATTTGTGTCTGGTTGACCTGTCCATTGGAGAGAGAGGAGTGTTGAAATCTCCTACTATTTGTGTGTGGGGTTTGATATGCAATTTAAGCTTTAGAAAAGTTTCTTTTACATATGGGGGTGCTCTTGTATTAGGGGCATAGATATTCAGGATTGAGACTTCATCTTGATGAATTGTTCCTGTTATGGGTATAAAGTGTCCTACCCCATCTCTTCTGATTTATTTTAGTTTGAAATTAATTTTGTTAGATATTAGGATAGCCACAACTGCTTGTTTCCTAGGTATATTTGATTGAGAAAACTTCTCTCCACCTTTTACAATGAGGTAGTGTCTGTCTTTGCAGTTGAGGTGTGTTTCTTGTAAACAGTAGAATGCTGGGTCTTAATTTCTTATCCATATTCTTGGCCTGTGTGTCTTTATAGGTGATGAATCCATTGATATTAAGTGATATTAATGATCATTGCTGATTAACTCCAGTTATTTTTTGGTGGCAGTGTTTGTGTGTTTTGCTTCTTTGGGTTATGTTGCTGGGGGGTGGGTTATCAGATGCCATGTTATTGTGGGTGTAGTTAGGTTCCTTGGATTGATTTTTTTCTTCCTGAACTTTATGTAAGGCTGGGTTTGTGGCTACATATTTTTAAAATCTGTTTTTGTCATGGAATATCTTGTTTTCTCCATTAATGTTCAATAAAAGCTTTGTTGGGTATAGTAGTCTGGGCTTGCATCCATGGTCTCTTAGTGTCTGCAACATGTATATCTAGGACCTTCTGGCTTTCATGGTTTCCATTAAGAAGTCAAGTGTAATTCTGATAAATTTACCTTTATATGTTACTTGACATTTTTTCTTTATAGCCCTCAATATTTTTTCTCTATTTTGTATGTTTTGTGTTTTGATTAGTATATGGTGACAGGATGTGTTTTTGATCCAGTCTATTTGGTGTTCTTTTTTTAAAAATATTTATTTATTTATTTATTATGTATACAATATTCTGTCTGTGTGTATGCCTGCAGGCCAGAAGAGGGCACCAGACCTCATTACAGATGGTTGTGAGCCACCATGTGGTTGCTGGGAATTGAACTCAGGACCTTTGGAAGAACAGGCAATGCTCTTAACTGCTGAGCCATCTCTCCAGCCCCTATTTGGTGTTATGCAAGCTTCTTGTACCTTCATAGGGATATCCTTATTTAGGTTGGGAAAGTTTTCTTCTATAATTTTGTTGAATATATTTTCTGTGCCTTTGAGCTAGAATTCTTCTTCTTTTACTCCCATTATTCTTAGGTTTGTTCTTTTCATGGTGTCCCAGATTCCCTGAATGTTTTGTGTTAAGAGTTTGTTGGATTTAATGTTTTCTTTGACCAAGGAGTCTATTTCCTCTATAGTATCTTCAGCTCCTGAGTTTCTTTCTTCTATTTCTTGTATTCTGTTTGTTATACTTGTCTCTTTAGTCCTTGTTTATTTACCCAGATTTCCCATTTCTAGAATTCCCTCAGTTTGTGTTTTCTTTATTACCTTTATTTCAGTCTTTTTTTTCAATTCTTGAACCATTTTCTTCACATGTTTGATTTCTTTTCTTGGTTTTCTTGGGTTTCTTTGAGGAATTTATTAATTTCTTCCAGCTTTTTGTTTTCTCTTCCATTTCTTTAAGGGAGCTTTTAACTTCCTCATTAAATGTCTCCATCATTTTCATAAAGTAGCATTTAAAGTTGTTTTCTTCTTGTTGTGTGTCTGCTGGGTTCTGGTGTTACCATTCTGCTTTTTATGATGTTGGAGGAATTCTTGCATTGATGCCTTCCCATCTCTCCTTTCAAATGAGGCTTGCAGTGTCTTAGCATCTTGGTCCATTCCTTGCTGTGGCTGTCTCTTAGGTCTTCTCAGTATTGGAGCAAGCTGTGTAGCACTGTTCCACAGCGCTTGTAGGGAACAGGTGGAGTTGAGGGTGGAGTGGGTTGAGGGATAGCAGGAAAACTCCTGCTGGTGGCTAGACAAGCTGAGGGAGCTGGGGAGGTGCCCCTGGTTTTTCTTCTATAAGGGGGTCCTAGGGAGTGGGGCACCTAGCTACCTGGCCATAGGGCTGCTGCTGACTCGCCTCTTAGGTCCACTCAGTATTTGAGCCGGCTTGTAGTAGGCTTCCACAGAGTTCTCAGGGAATAAACTGGGTTGAGGGTGAGGTGGGTTGCGGGATAGCAGAAAAACTCTGCTGGCTTGCAGTTTTTATTAAGCAATGGTATTTACAGCCTGCAGAAGGGAATCCCACACCATGGAGGAAAAGGAGGTGGAACTGGGATTGGTATGTAAAATGAGAAAGGATAGTATTTAAAAAAAATAAATTAGTTCATTAAAAAAGGGAAGCTGAAAGCTCAGAAAATGAACTTACTCATTGCTTAGTTCTCTAATTCACCAAATTTCCTGTATTGCCATTATCTAAAATCTTATCCCTTATAATTTTATTGTGTTTTTCTTACCATCTTATCATTCTCATCCTCTATTGTTATTTTTGGTGAGTCATTAAAATACTTTAAAATTATATTTAATTTATTATTATTATTATTATTATTATTATTATTATTATTATTATTATCTCTCCAACCATAATTATTTTTTATTTAACTTTATTTTATATGCATTTACATCAGATCCCCTGGACTTGGAGTTACAGACAGTTGTGAGCTGCCATGTGGATGCTGGGAATTGAACCGGGGTCCTCTAGAAGAGAAGTCAGAGCACTTGACCACTGGGCCATCTTGTTATCTTGATTCATGATCTTACTATGTAGAACTGCCTGGACTGAAAGTCAGAGATCTACCAATTTCTGCCTCCGAAGTGCTGGGATTAAAGATTTGTGCAATTGCTTCTGGACTATTTATAGTGCCTTTTCTGTATATTGTTTTCTCAGCTACTTTTATTGTTTATTGTAAACATTTAACAACATTATCTACTGACATGTATACATTTTTACACTTTGATGAAATATAGAAATTTGCTTTAATTTAGGTCACATTATTTTCTGTTTACCTAATGTATTTCCTATATATTCATATATAGCTACACCAGGTAGCAGCACATTTTTATCCTGATCTATCAATTATGCTTTGAAAAACTTTTAATACTCATAATCTATTATATTCTGTTATTGATGGTGCATTTTCCTTTTGAAATTTCAAGTTTTCTGTCACATTCTCTCTAAAAATTTGTTCTTCATATCTGAAGGACACTTATGCTAGTTTTAAAATTTTGGTTTACCATTATTTTACGTGTAACACTTAAAGGAACAACTTATTTTTGGTGTCTTGTTAAGAATGTAAAACCTATGTTACTCAAGTCATTATTCATCTGTATATAATAATTTTCATTGTCTGATTATTTTCAGGAGTTTTTCTTTGTCCTTATTCTTGAACAATTAGTTTATAGTATCTATGCAAGGGTTTCATTGTAGTTTAATCCAGTTTGGTGTTCACTTGACTAATTGAATTTTTGACATTAATTCAATTTGGATGGTTTTAGGCTATTTTTTGTTAAATACTTTTAGGTCCACTCTCCTTCCTTCTTCTAAGTGTTTAATGATGGAGAAACTAGAACTTCAATTATTTTCTTCAGGATTTTAATAAGTTTACCATTGTTTTTGGCTTATCTTCTCTTTATGCTCATATTAGCTACATTTTTATTTTCTATTTTTAAGCTTATTTACTCTTTTCATCTTCAGAACATTGAGCCTCTACATTGACTTTTCAATTAAGATATATTGTTTTCATGTGTATGAATTATACTTGCTTCCTTTTTGTATCTCATGTTTATTTATTGTATTTTATACTATTTCAGGTTAGCACACGGGTTACTGGGATGAATCAAAATATTTTCATACATATTTGCTGTTATATTTTGTTCATAATCATTAGCCAGCCTTACTGTGATAGCTCTTCTCTCCTACATGGTTTATTCTCCTCCAATATAATCCCTCATTCTACTTTCCTTTCACTTGCATTCTATTACATTGATTTCATACTTCCTTTAAGATCTTTTCCTACAATCTCATGATCTCCTTTCTGGTTTTGTGACCTACAAATATACATATATAAAAACTCACACACCTTTATGTATATTTATATGTGTGTATATGTGTGTGTTCCATAGAAGGGAATTATGTGGTATCCATCATTCTGAGACTGTCTTATGCTACTTAGCATATAAATTCCATCCCATTCACTTTTCTGTAATTTCAGGACTTTATTTTTCACAGGTGCATACAATTTTAATATGTACATATATCATATTTTTGTTATTTATCTGTTAGTGCATATTGTTTTGTTATTATTCTATTGCTGTGAAGACAAAAGCAATTTATAGAATGCAGAATGGAATCAGGGGCTTGCTTACAGCTCCAAAGGGTTAGATTCCATGACTTTCATGGCAGAAAGTAAGGAAGCAGTCAGGAAGGCATGGTATGGGAGCAATAGCTGAGATGTCACATGTGATTCAAATCCAGAGGCAGAGACAGAGATACAGGGCCTGGTATGGTCCTTTAGAACCCCAAACCCACCCCCAGTGATATACTTCCTATAAGGCCACATCTCCTAATCATTCCTAACAGCCCACTAATTAGGAACCAATTATACAAATATGGGCCTATGGGTGGCCATTCTCATTCAAACAGCTACAGATGTACAGGCAGGTTATAATACATAGTTATTTTTTCTTCTAGAAATTTCGATTTTACAATTATTCAAAGAATATATACTCTAGATGTAAATAATCCTTTTATCTAACTCATTTCTGACATTTTCCACTTACTCTTTTTCTAGGTAAGAGATAGACATATCTGACAGGAATAGACAAAAGATACAAGAGATGATTTGTCACCTGAAAACCCAACAGTACTAAGTTCAGAAATCACCTGTCCATAGCATCTGGTGTTACTGGCAGGGGAGAAAAACTTCTTTGTCTCTTGTTGCATATGCATTATTATTGTTACTGTGGGATGAAAATTCCATTGTTATTCACATGATTCCACCAGGGGTCAGCCACTATCAGTAACGGTTGTTTTTTTTGTTTTTACTCTTTTACTATTTGGGTTTCCTGCTCCCAAATAATACACATATATAGTCTTACTTTTCCTTATAAATATTTGACCTTAGCTTGGCTTGGTTCTAGTCAGCTTTTCTTAAATTATCCTGTCTACCATTTTTGTCTCTTTGCCTTTAGCATTCTCTATTTCCAAATATCTTTTCTTTCCTTCTTAATCTGTGTCTGGCTGTGTGGCTACATGGCTGTCCCCTTTTCTTCTAACTTTTTGATCCTTGTCTTTCCCGATTTGTCCTCTTTTTCATTCTATCTGATTTCCAGTCCCACCTACCTTTCTCCTGTCTTGCTATTGGCCCTTAAGTTCTTTATTAGACTGTAGATGGAAGTTTCTCTCCTGCTCAGTCCTGCAGCTGTTAAATCCCAAGGAAACACACAGAAGATTATATTAATTATAAAATTTTGGGACTACTAGTTAAGGCTGTTAGTAAATCGCTCTTACAACTTAAATACACCCATAATTCTTGTATAAGTGTAGCCACGTGGCCTGGAACCTTTTCTCAGTAAGGCATTCTCATCTAGCTTCCTCTGCATCTGGCTGGTGACTTACTCTCTGCCTTTCATCATCCCAAAAGTCTCCTAGTCTGACTACCTTACCTATCTATACTTTCTGCCTGGCTAAAATGGCCAATCAGTATTTTGTTAAACTAATATGAGTGACAAATCTATATAGTGTACAAAAGTATTATCCTGCAGCATTAGACCAATCAGGTCTTTTAGACAGTCAAAATAACACAGCTTCATAGAATTAAGCAAATGCAACATAAAAGAATACAACACAGCCTTTCATCTTTAAACTAATGTTCCACAGCATAAACAAATGCAACACATCTTTAATTTTTTTACATCAGAACTCTCTGCTTTATTTCAAATGCATGACTAAAGGAATAAAGAGGGTACATTATTGTACTTTGAGCAGTGGAATTCATTGCTCACCCTCTCTTAATTTTTCTGCATCAGATGAGAATATATCATTCAAGTATTTGTCTGAAGTATCCTGGTTTTGTCAAAAGATTTGTTAGGCTCTGGTGTTTCTTTTCCAGTACTGTAACAAAAAGGGAAAGGTCTTTAAGCCTTTTAGTCTGAAAATACTCATGATCCCATGTTTCCTAAAGCCCAGACAGGAATAGAGTATATGATAGCTAATCTTCATTGTCATCTTGATTAGATTTAGGAGCTAGAGAAATATCTCAGTGTGATGGCTATGAAGTCACTTTAAAAGGATTATCTGAAGAAGAAACTTGAATGTTGGTGGCACCATTACACATGCTGGTGGCTCTGTCCAATATAAAATGAGAGAATTCCTAATAATACCAGTATCTCTCTTCTCTGAATTTCTCTGCCATTCTTTTCTTACCATGATGTAATCAGCCCCTTAGTACTGTGATCTAAAATAAATCTTTCTCTTTTTGATTTTGTTAGAATATTGATTACAATGACAGAAAATAATAAACAGGAAAAATTAAAAAGAAACTCCATTGTGTTCACTGTCTTTCCACTGTTTATACCCAATTTTCTACTGTTTACCTGTCTTTTAGTAACCTTGCAATTGCTATTTACATTTAGTTTTTGGTTGAGTGAGAATAGCAAGGAATGTTGGTCTTAAATTATTTGTTTTATATCTGGGGGTCACTATATTATTTCTGCACTATTAAATATTTTAAAATAATTTTGCAGTATTATATACTGTACATTCTTTATCTAGAAGGTTAAATCATTATATCATTCACTATTAAAAATTTTCTGTTCTTTCTTTCTAAACTTGAATTTGAAGTTTTTCAAATATATTTATCTTTTGTTTTTAGCTATCCTTTTATATTTTACTTCAATATTTTATAATTAAACATATTCTGTCATTTAAGTATACTTTCTAATATTGACTATTCCAATTTATTTTACATATATTTTTGATAATTCAATATATGTATACAATTAAATATGATCATACCTGCCCAAAATGCCTCCTTCAACTCTACCAATGTTTCCCTATTATACCTTCTCACAACTTTGTAATAAAATATTAAGTATAGTTAGTGTTGCACTTATGTGCATGTATGTGGAGCCATCCACTGTAGTATGGAAAACCCACAATTGTCCACACACTTAAAAAATGAATGATTTTTGCTGTACCAACAACTATCCCTTTTCAATTAATCCACAGTAAGGGATAAGACTTGAAGTTCATATATCCAATCTATGCTGGAATTTTTGTTTCCTGTATTTTATGTACTTACAGATAGCCTTATATGTTATAAGTTCATATTTGACATCATTTTGTATGCAGAAGACAGCATTGCACAGTATTTTTCCTCATCTCTTAGTTCTTACATTCTTTTTGTTTCTTCTTCTGCTATGTCCTCTCAACCATGGTGATGTTAACATAAATTGCTGCATTTAAGACTGAGCTTGAGTCTCTTACTCTCAGTGTTTCCAGAAATTACTTGCCTCTCTATTGATATCTGTCCACTGCAAAAAAAAGCTTCTGTGAACAAGACTGAGAGCAGCTTGTGTACAAGGTAGTTTGTAAGGATTGCAATTTAGCCAATAGTTATAGCTTGTTGAGATTTGGGCCTTTCAGAGTTTTTGTATTCTTTAAATATATTCAACACTATTATTTTATATTTGCAGCTTTTGAATCATTTAATTTAGCTGTATTATCTTTTGTTCTCTTTTACTCATAGTTTCTTTAATATATTTCATGGCATTTTTCAACAGTGTGTTCATATTTATTGGTAGTAGAAGCATATACATGATTCTATAATTTTGATTAAGTTTTTATAGACAAATATTAATCACTATTCTAATGTTCTTTAGCAAATAAAAATACATTTTGAAAGAAATAAATTACTGACTAGTTTCAGTATTCTTAAAAGGAAAATTGCCTAATAGTAGTACCCTAAGAATTGTATAGAGTTAGTAACTGAGTCTTGGCCTTTAAAATTTTTCAGACTAACTTAGTCTGCCTAGGACTTTGCTTTTATTCTGAGATGAAAATGTAAAGTTGACATATTTCATGTTTTTCTAAACACAACAGTAGTCTAGTATAAGATTCATTCAATCCAATCACTTCTCTCATAATTTATGTTGTTGCATGTAATTTCAAATTGATAAAATATGTATATATTAGAAAAAGCATCTTCCCAGGACCTCAGATCCCACTCTCAATGATCCATTAATTTTTTACCCTACTTCACTAAAATCTTTTGCGAAAGTGATTAAATTAAGCAAAGATATGGAGGTAATGAATATCCTGCATTATTTGGATAGTCTCTAAGGGAATTTCAAACAATAAGGAATTTTGAAATATGGCAGAGTCAAAAATATCAGAGAAGATAGGATGAGAGTAGATAATAGAATGTGAATGAGAGTTCTGGAGATAGATGAAAGAGTCATGATACAAAAACTACAGATTGCCTCTAGAATCAACAACATCAAGGGAATAGATTCATCCCTAAATTGTGAAAAAATACAGCTCTGTTAACAATTTGATGTTCACTCATTTTATTTCTCAATTCTAGAACTGTGAAATAATCAAATGTTTCTTTAAAGTACTAAATTATGTCAATTTTTACAGCGACCGTGGGAAAGTTTCATCGTTCAAAATTAAGTTTTTAGGTTGTTTCCTATAACTCCAGGATGACTAAAGTATATTATTATGAATACCATCATTAATATTACATAAGTGTTTGCTATGTGTGTGAGAAAAAGAATATGTGTATGCATATCTGGGTGTGAGTAAAGGTCAGAGAACACCCTTCAGGTATTCTCGCCTTCCTGCAAGGAATCTAGGAATATGTTCAATCATGTTTTTTCCCTTTTTAAAAAGATTTGTTTTCATTTTTTGTGTCTATGTGTCTCTATGTTTATATGTAGTATATTCAAGTTTTGTACCCTTAGAGAGAGGAAATAGGGGTGAGATCCCCTGGAATAGTAGTTACACCTGATGGTGAGTTATTATATTGGGAATAGGAATCAAAACTTGATACTCTGTAAGAAAAGAGAACAATATTAAGTCATTTCTCCATTGTGCCACTTCTTCAGCCTCTTATCTTCTGTTTGTTCTGTTTTTTTTTCTGTTTTCTAATCATGATGTGTGCATACATGTGTATGTGTGTATATATGTGTCTTCTGTGACTGTGTGTATATATAAGTATGTGCCTTGTGCATGCAGAGGTAAAAAAAACTACTTTGGGTGATGATCTTTGTCTTCTTCTTTACTTGATAGACCATCTCTTCTTTTTCCATTGTGTATGCCAGACTAGTTTGCTCATTACCTTTTTTAGAATTCTCCTGCATTTCCTTCCCATCTTGCAGTAGGATTGATGGGATTACAACATATTAAAAAAATATGCTACAAAGTCTGGCTTAAGTACTGCAGATTCTAACTCAGATTCTGACTCTTGGTTTATCCATTGCACTATATCCCTACCTTGTAATAACAGGTTTATTTAAAAAAAAACAGTATTTCTTGATAGAAAAATAAGTGTACATAGGGTTTCAGTGTATACTTTTCAGATTATATTTGCTTGTACTATTTCCAACTTATATGTTCAAGTTTTTCAACTTTTAGATGGCTTTCTTTTTTTTAAATATGACTGCTGGTAATATTATTTATTGTGTATGTTTGGAAGAATGAAATAAAACTAATCTGTGCAATTCATTTATTCAAATATCTGACAAATAGTAATCCCTTAACTATGATGTTATGAGCACCACTGCATACACAATTGCTGCTGAAGTACCTCTGAACAGGCCACAAACTCCCATTTGTTTAATTCTCAAGTGATTTAATTCTCAAATAATTCTCTATATACTTTGTGTTAAATCAGAATGAACAATTAAAAAAATCTGCAATGAGAAACATTTTTTCTAACATCTGGTTCATATTATTCAAAAGTTAGTCATTAAAAATGAAAAAAAAAATTATAAACAGTCCCAATGAGCATGATGACTACATGTGATATGGGAACCAGCATTATTTTTGAAGCATATATACTATGTTATCAGAAAAAAGTGGTTAAATATAAATACAAGTCATAGTTTAGTTAATTGTATTCAATTGATACTATTTTTAGTTTTGATGATTGTGCTCTGTTGCTCTAAATTGACAACAATGATATGAAGCTAGTGTGAGTAAAGGGCTTGTGGAATACTGTGAAATTTTACAATTTTTGAGCTAGGGTCACATGTATCCAAAGCAGGTATCCTAGTGTAGTGATATTTTATTTCTATTTTAATAAATAAAGATTGCCTGGATTTCAGAAAATAAAACAACTGCACACTGGTCAGCCTTACAGATTAGTCAGTGCTGACACATACACCTTTAATCCCAGTAGCCACACCAGTTTGCCACAGGTCATACCTTTAATCCTAGCACTAGAAAGGGATATAAAACATGAAGAGACAGTTCTCAGACACACTATCATTATGAATTACTGGAGACAGGATCACCATTTTGGACTGAGGTAGAAGTAAGAACTAGTGACTGACCTGCTTTTCTGACCTTTAGGTTGAACCCCAATTTCTGCCTCTGGGATTTTATTAATCACGTTACAATCCTAGGTTAACTGCAGCCTCCCTATACACTACTCATATTCATATATCTTGAACTCCCGGTCTTCCTACTCCAAACTCTTAGTGCTGGGATTACAGGTTTTTGCCACCATGACTGGTTTATGTTTTGCAAGAATCAAGAACCATGCATACGCTAGGTTAACACTAATAAAAGTTACATCTCTAAACCCTGTAACATTAAAAAAAATCTATTAATTCAATTGACAAAATAAAGAAAATAGAAATAAAATTAATTGAAAAATGAAATATATGTATGTTAAGCATTCATTCATTTATTAAAATAGACATGTATATCTTGCCTGTTAGGTTTAAATATTATACTAGATACAAGTCAAGCAAATGTAGTCATGACTTGTTTTTCCACTGAGGATATTTTCCATTGAAATAGCAAATTTTGATACATTAAAAATTATGATTAACACTGCTATTTTATCACTATAAGGCAAATGCCTTAGATCTTAAGTCACGATAAGCTACACATTTTAAATATATCTTAAAGTTTATTATCCAATTTCTTTGGTTTAAAATTATTAGTGGAGTTTTTTGCTATAAATTTATATGTTGAATCTCAGAATGTGATCATATTTCGTTTCTCCACCAAGAAAACTTTGATGAAAATAATTACAATGATATTTCAATACACTAAAATTATGGGAAATGGACATTCTGATTAACATGTCCTTTATCTCTGTGAGAACTTTATCTTGCTTTTTTGTGTGATATATTTATCTGCATATGATGTAAACATATATGTTATAGGTATATATATAGGTCCTCTTTAAATATCATAGAGTTCAGGTCTTGTTCCCATATGGTATTGTATTCAAAACCTTCCAATAGAGCATAGTTGGACTAGTTGGAGTCACACTCCTAAAGAAAACTTACTCTCAGTTTCCTAGTAGCTATAAGTTGCCAGTATATCCTTAACTATAGGTAGAGCTTCATGCCCTCTTCCCCTGATTAATCCTGTGAACTTATCTTGCTTTGGCTTTCCAGAGTCTTATATATGGTGTCACAATTGTTGTGAGTTCACAAGTGCAACATTTCTGTCAATTCTGGAAAACACTCTTTTGGTGCAGTCATCTACTACTTCTGGCTCTAGTAGTATTTCTTTTCCTTCTTCTGCAGTGATTCCCCAAGTCCAGGGAAATGAGGAATGATATAGATTTTCCATTTAGGTCTGAGATATACACAGTCTCTTATTCTCCACATGTTGAGCAGCTGGGAGTTTCTATATTAATTGCCATAAACTGCAAGAAGAAGATTCTCTGAAAATGGTTGTAAAATTCACTTATTTATATTATAATGATAAGTCATTAAGCATCAGTTTAATACTATCTCAATTTATCAGAATAATAGTAATAACTTTTTTTCTAGGGTTTGTGACTTATCTTTCCTAGGGTTTATGGTCCCATTAATAATGCTAGGCATAAGTTCCCATGAGTGGCATAATTTGCCTGATCAGTGATTATTATAGCTTTCAGAATTTTAAGCTAAGTGAGACTGATGATAATTTTTCTCCTGTGAAAAAAAAAAATAAAATCTCTTTGCACTAAAATAGCTAAGCAATACAGATCAAGCTTTCAAGTGAATGTCATTTAGTTTTTTCTGTGTACTGTAAATCAAGTGTGTGATAACACCAGCAATAGAATTCTTATCATCAAGTTGTGGGGAGTAACAGAAGTATTGGACGTAGCTTGTAATGTTTGAGTATCTACAGGGACCCACTGACCAACAACTCCAAAAGAACCAAAACATCCTTAGTACTATATCTTTTAATTTGTTAGCCTATGGTATCTAAAAGGGACATAGTAGTATACATTCATTTAAACTTTTCTATATCATAGAAAAAAATCCCATATATCTGACAGACAGTATCTACAATGTTTAAAAGCTATAAAAACCAAACCCAAAAGAAAACAAAAGTCCCACAATACTAAACACCAAGAAGCCAAATAAGCCAATCAAAAATTGTGGCATGGAGTTAACAGAAAATATTCAAATGATGAAACACAAATGGTTATGAAATATATTTTAATAAAAACTTTATATATATTAGCATATATATATATAAAGCTCAGCTATCATGTAAATGCAATTTAGAATTAGAGATTTTACCCAATTAAGAATGGCTGTCAGAAAAGCAAATTATGAGAAATAATAAAAGTGGGTGTGGAAAAGGGAGTACATTTATTTACTACTGAAGGGAGTGCAAGTTGTTGCCACCACTATGAAAATCAGTGTAAAGTTTTCTTAAATAGCTAGAAATAGATCTACCATATGACACATGTATATCAGTATTTTGAAAGAAATCTTAAGGTTTGGGGATCATTAATGAATTATTAGGTCATGAGGTGTTCTGCCATAAGAGTAAAATTAACACTATAAGTTCTATAGTTAGAAGTATTTATTATAGCCAAATCTTATGTAGAAAAGTAATTCATTTGCATTTTTGATGTACAAGTATGATGTGTTGTATAAAGAAGTTGTATTGATCAGTTTAGTCTATTTCTTCTGTCTCATTAATGATAACATGTAAAGAGTTTTTGAAATTTGCTTCTATAAGAGTCAGCCAATTAACAGTGACACTTAGTTAAATATTCATTTGAAATGAAGAGAGAAAGTCAGTCTTTTATCTGTATTTTGTTTGAGCAAATATGATATCTTATATAAAGAAATTCAGTTCCAAGTATAGATTTTTACTTAATGGAGACTGACATTCTGACTTCATGTATTTTATTCATGTGCTAGAATGAGGCAAGAAAGTTAATGTCTCACTTGTGCCTAATCAGTGATCATCTAGTAGAGCAACATGGAATTTCTGAAATCTTAGTTGTTGAAATGCAAATGTCTAATCTTAAGAAACAAAGCTAATCCTTTCACCAACATATTTTCTTTGCACATTGAAAATTAATTGTTGAAATTAGGAAAATATTTGGACCCCAAAAATTTATATAATCAAGTTATTTACTAGATAAGAAACAAAGTACTATTAAGTACATTGTACAATGTACTGTTAAGTAATCACATAAAATATCTCAGAGTAACTCTAACCAAACAAGTGAAAGACTTGTATGACAAGAACTTTAAATCTTTGTATAAAAAAATTGAAGAAGACACCAGAAAGTGGAAAAATCTTCCATGCTCTTGGGTAGGTAGAATTAACATATTAAGAATGCCAAACTTACCAAAGCAATCGACAGATTCAATGCAATGTCCATCAAAATCTCAACAAAATTCTTCACAGACCTTGAAAGAATGGTACTCATCTTAATATGAAAAAATCAAAAAACCCAGGATAGCCAAAAATCCTGTACAATAAAAAACTCCTGGAGGCATCACAATTCCTGACTTCAAACTCTACTACAGAGCTACAGTACTGAAAGCAGCCTGGTATTGGCATGAAAACAGACAGAAGGACCAATGGAACCATATCGAAGACCAGGATATTAATCCGCACACATTGAAACACCTAATTTTTGACAAAGAATCAAAAAATATCAAATGGGAAATGAAAGCATATTTAACAAATGGTGATGACATAAGTGGATATCAGCATGTAGAAGAATGAAAATAGATCCATACCTATCATCATGCACAAAACTCAAGTCCAAATGGATCAAAGACCTCAAAGCCAGCCACACTGAACGTTATAGTAGAGAAAATGGGAAGTACACTTGAATGTATTGGTACAGGAGACCATTTCCTAAATATAACCCCAGCAGCACAGACATTGAGAGAAACAATTAATAAATGGTACCTCCTGAAACTGAAAAGCTTCTGTAAAGCAAAGGACATGGTCAGCAAGACAAAATGACAGCGTATATAATGGGAAATGTTCTTCACTAATCCCACATCAGACAGAGGACTGATCTCCAAAATATACAAAGAACTCAAGAAATTGGTCATTAAAAGATCACATAAGTCAATAAAAAATAGAGTACAAACCTAAACAGAGAACTCTTAAGAGGAATCTAAAATGGCTGAAAGACACTTCAGGAAATGCTCAACATCCTTAGTTATCAGCTAAATACAAATCAAAACAACTCTGAGATTCTATCTTATACCTGTAAGAATGGCCAAGATCAAAAACACAGATGACAACTTATGTTGGAGAGGTTATAGGTAAAGGTTACACTCCTGTATTGTTGGTGGGAATGCAAGCTGGTATAGCCCTATTGGATGTCAGTATGTGAAGAAGGATTCTTAAAAGAAACCTGACACTAGATCAGAATCAAGAAATAGACATTTATTTATGGGTAGACTCACATTTCCAATCAATAATTGATCAATCCCTGCATTATCTTGTGCTAGAGTACCTGGCAGACCTGTATGGGATTGGAAGTGTGTTATGTATATAGGACAAAGCCTGTTCCTGATTATATCTTGTACCTGTAAAAGTGAAGTCAATTCTGTATCATCTGGTATAAATTTTGTGGTTTAAATACACAAGAAAACTCTTTTTGCATATTGTGAATCAGTAAGTATATTAAGAGGTTCTTTAAAATCCCTTAGAACCATGAGAATAGCATATAATTCTGCCTTCTCGACAGATCTATAAGGGCTTTATTCCACCTTACTTAATTCTTCTGATTTGTAACCTTCCCTGATTTATTTGCATCCGTATAAAATGTACAGGCTCCAGTTATTGAAGCATCATGTACAATTTGGGGAAGAATCCAAGAATCTCTCTTTATAAGGTTAAGTTTATCACTTTTTGGGATAATTGCTAATAATTTCTCCAAAAAAAATTAGCACAAGCTCTTTGCAATGATTCATTGTCTTCCCATAAGTTTTTTTTTATTTCATCAGTAGTGAAAGGCACTATAATCTCTGCTGGGTCTATACCTGCTAATTGACCAAGTTTCAGTTTGCCTTTTACAATTAATTCAGAGACATTTTCCACATAAGTTTTTAATTTTTTACTTGGTTTATATGATAAGAAGGTCCATTCTAATATAATATTGTCCCTCTGCAATAAAATTCTTGTAGGAGAAATTCTGGAAGGCAATATGATTAGAATACAATTAAGACTTGGATTTACCCTATCCATATATGCCTCCTGTACTTTCTCCTCAACAATTGTAAATTCATTTTCTGCTTCAGCTGTTAATTCTCTGGGACTACTCAAGTCTTTATCTCCATCTAAGGTTTTGTTTAAATAAATTATTAGATCATGTGTTATCCCAACAGCCAGTCATAGACTGGAAATGTCTCCTAACAATCTTTGAAAACAATTAAGAGTCTGCAACCAGTCTCTCCTAATTTGTTACTTTTGTGTTCTAATTTTTTGCAAACCTACTTTATAACCTACATAATTGACAGAATCTCCTTTCTGTATTTTTTCGGGGGGAATTTCTAATCCCCATTTTGGCAAAACTGTCTTTACTTCTTCAAACATTTTTTCTAAAATATCCATGTTTGAATCAGACAGCAAAATGTCATCCATGTAATGGAGAATTACAAAGGCTGCTTGCTTCTTCAATATGGTGAGCATCTAGTTGCTCTTGTATCAGCTGTTTTAAAGCCTACTACTTATCATCAGCTAGAGGCCAGTGCTTAATCCATATTGGATTCTCAGTTAACCATTCTAAATGTAGGGCTTTTGGTATCTCTAAAGGTTTGTTAGTTGCTTTATGTTCTTGTACAGACTGAATGGCTGGTGACCTTTGTCTATAGTACCTTATAATACCTTTCCCAGAATTATGAGTTCCTGGGACTACAGGAATGTTAATCTGGGGTGTTCCCATTACTGTAACACCTCACAACCCCATAAACCTACTGCAGTATTAGCCACATATGGTATCAGCTTCCCTCTTTGACTGTCTGGCCCAATACAGTAAAACCATCTCATGCTTTGTTTAACTTGAGATATGGTTTCAGTTCCTAGTAATTGAACATATGTCTATTGAAGAGGCCAATTTGGATGCCAAGATTCTGGAGTAATGATATTAACATCTGCACTTTTGTCTATCAAACCAATTACAAAGCCATTCATATATACTCTTAGCTTTAGTCTTTGATCATTTATAGATGTCTGACAGAATATATGTTTCCTATTTCATATGGGAATTTTTGACTTATCCTCAATGATTATGTCATCATCTAGAACAGTATGGTCTTTTACAGAAGGCTATGGATTTTTTTATTTTCCTGACAAGATATGTTCTCCACAGTGACTGGGAATGACTGGACCACTTTTGGCTTGGGGGCCTGTGAGAGGCCCCTCAAGGAGATTCCTGGTAGTTTCAGGTTGCCTTGTCTGTCTTTTGTTGATCTGCATTCATTGGTCCAATTTCAGCCTTTGTCACAGCCTCTACATATACCTGAAGGCTGAGTCCTCCTGTTTTTGCCATTCCCAAAGGAGATATTATTCCTGGGAATTACTTGTCTACAATCCCTTCTCATATGTCCTATTCTACCACAATTTAAACTTTTGGCATTTTGATGTCTCCTCATTCCTTGGGAAAATCCTTCTCCTACACAAGATTCAGTATTATAGTCAAATGTCTCAATATTCATTCTATGCAGGATCCATGCATACATAGGTGCTGATCTAACCTTTAAAGGCCCAAGTATCTTTTTGAATTCTAAGTTTGCATTTTCAAAAGACAGAGATTCAATAAGTACTCATCAAGCATCTGAGTCTGTTACTTCTATTTGTACAGCTTTAGTTAATCTTTGTAAAAAAAATCACTAAAGTGTTCTTCTGTCCCTGTTTAACCCTGATATATAGTTCAATTCATTTTCCTAGTTCTCTTATCCTGTCCCAAGCATTTAAAGGGGCTTTGTTGCATAAGGACAAGATTTATTCATTGTAAAGAGCTTGAGCCTGTGGGTCAGTATTAGTGACTTCACCAAGAATTTCATTTTAGAAAGTCTCAAGGCCTTTTGCTTTTCCCTGTTGTTCCAAAATTTTTTTCTTTTCTCTGAAATAAATTCTAAACATTAATTGAGGCCCATCATCCTGGACTTCTGAAACTAACTGAATCCAATCATATGGCATTGCTTTGATATCCCTAATAAATGTGGAATGCAAACCACAAGTTACAACAATTGCTTAATTTCTTTTAGATCATTCATTCTTATAGGTATCCATCTACCTTTTATTGGTTCCTTTTAGGCCTTTAGAACTTGATGCTTTGCCAGAGTAGATTACAGAGTAGAAAGCTAAATCCCCATCTCTTACAGCTACTGACTATGTTGAATCCTGTCCTTGTGCCTCTTTCCCCTGCTCGTCAGCTCCAATAATTTTCTCAGTTATTTCAAATCATTTTACTATTGCCTTTTGTAAAGCCTGAATCTTCTGGCCTGTATATATTTCTCGTGATTTTACTGAGGCATCTAGCTCCTGGTCCTCATTCTGCACATGTTATTCTTTTTTTTAATTTAAAATGGTTATTTATTTATTTAGTAAAGATTTCTGTCTCTTCCCCACCACCGCCTCCCATTTCCTCCCCTTCCCCCAATCAAGTCCCCCTCCCTCGTCAGCCCAAAGAGCTATCAGGGTTCCCTGCCCTGTGGGAAGTCCAAGGACCACCCACCTCCATCTAGGTCTAGTAAGGTGAGCATCCAAACTGCCTAGGCTCCCACAAAGCCAGTACGTGCAGTAGGATCAAAAACGCATTGCCATTGTTCTTGAGTTCTCAGTAGTCCTCATTGTCCGCTATGTTCAGCGAGTCCGGTTTTATCCCAGGCTTTTTCAGACCCAGACCAGCTGGCCTTACTGAGTTCCCGATAGAACATCCCCATTGTCTCAGTGTGTGGGTGCACCCCTCGAGGTCCTGAGTTCCTTGCTCGTGCTCTCTCTCCATCTGCTCCTGATTTGGACCTTGAGATTTCTGTCCGGTGCTGCAATATGGGTCTCTGTCTCTGTCTCCTTTCATCGCCTGATGAAAGTCGACCAATGGAATCGAATAGAAAACCAGGACTTTAACGCACAAACCTATGAACACCTGATTTTCGATAAAGGAGCTAAAAGTATACAATGGAAAAAAGAGAGCATCTTCAACAAATTGTGCTGCCAATTTTGAAGTGAATATTGAGTCAAACTGAGCCTGGCTGTTATTAGTTGACAGAGGGTTCTTATTTCTGTTTATGTTTATATTATCTTTGTTTAATTATTTATTCTCCATTTGTTTCTTAGTTACGGTTTCTATTGCTTCAACAAAACACCATGACCAAAAAGCAATTTGGGGAGGAAAGGGTTTACTCGGCTTATATTTCTTCATTGCTATTCATCACTGAAGGAAGTCAAGACAAGAAATCATACAGGGCAGGAATCTGGAGCCAGGAACTGTTGTAGAGTCCATGAGCAGGTACTGCCTGCTGGCTTGCTTCCCCTGATTGTTCAGCCTGCAATTTTTGTTTGTTTGTTTTTCAAGACAGGATTTCTCAGTGTAGGCTGAACAATCATGAAGGTATTTCCTCAACTGATGAATTTTCTCTCTGATCACTCTAGCTTGCATTAAGTTGATATACAAAACCACCCAGTACAACTGAGCCCTTGTAAAACTGACACACAAACACATCACTATTAAGTCAAAAACTCTTCTTTTCATCTTTTTAATCTTAAATAACTTTAAAAGTCTCAAAGTCTTTACAAACACATGGCTATTTCAGTTCCTTTCAAATAGTCATCTCTTAAAATTCAAGTCTCTCAACTGTGGAACCCACTAAAAATTTTCCTTTTACTTCAAGAGGGAAAAATCAATGCACACTCACAATCAAGTCATAGCAAAACAAAATTATAACCTCCTATAACTAGGATCTTCTCACAGACTTCTGAACTCCACCAAAGGATTGGGTTATTTTTTCCAGCTCTTCCCTCTGCAGCATACACAGTTCATTTTCTAGGCTCTATTACACTGCTATTACTGTTCTTGGTGTTCATTTCATGATACTGGCATCTCCAAAATGTAGGGTCTTCTGCTGAAACTGGGCTGCATTTTCAGCTATAGCCTCTCATAGGCTCTCTTCATGATGCCAAGCCTCAACTTCTTTGTATGACACATTCAGTCCTCAGACTTCAATTGTATCCTTTCCTGGCTTTTCATAGTGTCCATCCTCAGCTGCTCCTCATGACCTCTTCATGCCTTCAAAACCCTATACCAGCCTGAAAGGGAGGAGCAATAATATGAGTAAAGGGGTCAAGATCATGATGGTAATATCCACAGAAACAGCTGACCTGAGATAGTGAGTGTTCACTGACTCTGGACTGAAAACAGGCGAACCTGCATAGGACCAAATTAGTTACACTGAATGTAGAGGACAGTTGTGATACTTGAAAAGTATGTGGGGCCACTGGTGGAACCAGGATTTATCCCTAGGGTTTAAACTGGCATCTAGGAGCACATTCTTTTTGGAGGGATACTTGGCTCAGTCTAGATACAGGGTGGGGGCACCTTGGGTTTGCCTTGAAATGAATTGTCAGACTTTTTTTACTTCCCTTGGGAAGCTTTACTCTTTCTGAGGAGAGGATGGGGATGTGGGGTGGAGAAAAGGTGGAGGAAGCAGGAGGAGGGAAAGGAGAGGGAACAGAGATAGTTATGTAAAAGAGAAAAGATTGTATTATAAGACAATTCTTAATGAAGAAAAAAAAGAAGAAAAGTATCAGAAAAATAAAACAAAACAACAACAACAACAAAAAACCTAGTACAATGACACTTATCATTACCAGGTCTGGTTGCCAGCACAAGGTGACCTTGGTCACCTCTGGGACACAGCTTCTCTGTGTATTTAGAAAACACTTCATAAAATATTTTACCTCAGTGTAGCTAGTATCTTTTACATCATCTACTGATAAGTTTATAAGTCCAGCTGACCAGTCTCAAGTATTCCAGCAAAACAAAATTTTGCTAAAGTAGTTCTTGTATCTTATTAATCATAGTTGCTTTTTAGCCCCGGCTAAGCAGGACCACAGATTTTAACTAATTCAAAATGAGAAATAGCACTGATAGAATTTTTAATCTACCTTCTGAAACTTCACAAACCAGCCTTCCATCTTCTGTACTGTTCTTAATATTTTCACTTCCTAGCTCCTAAAGAACATCTTTTACCCTGTCTAAAAAGTAAAGGTGCAGTGGGAGGAAAGAAAGATGGGGGAGCAGGAGGAGGGGAGGGAGTGAGAACTGGGATTTCTTTTTTCTTTTTTTTTATTTTTCCATTCAATTATTTACACTTCCTTCTCTCCTCCCAATCCTCTCCTGCTCCTCCACGCCCCCTCTTCCCTCTCCCACCCTGCTTGAGAAAGGGCAGGGAACCCTACTCTGTGGGAAGACCAAGGCCCTCACCCCTACATCCAGGCCTAGGGAGCTGTGCATCCATATAGACTAGGATCACAAAAAGCCAGAACATGCCGTAAAATGGAGTCCCATTGCCTTTATCAATGACTTCTCAGTCAGCCCCCATTGTCAGCCACAATCAGAGAGTACGGTTTGATCACAAGCTCATTCAGACCCGGTCCAGCTGGATTTGGTGAGTTCCCATTAGAACAGGTACACTGCCTCAGTTGGTGGACCAACCCCTCAAGGTCCTGACTACTTTGCTCGTCTTCTCCCTCCTTCTGCCTTTCAACTGGACTTTGGGAGCTCAGTCCATTCCTCTGATGAGGGTCTCTGTCTCTTTCTCCATCCATTGCTGGATGAAAATTCTATGGTGTTATTCGAGATAATCATCAGCGTGATAGTGGGGCAAGGACCGTTCAGGTACCCTCTCCTCCGCTGTCCAAGGACCTAGCTGGGGACATCCCCGTGGACACCTGGGATCACCACTAGAGCCAAGTCTCTTGCCAACCCTAAAATGGATCCCTTAATGTAGGTATTTTCTTCCCTGCTCCTATATCCGCCCTTCCTCCAACTCCACCCTCCCACTCACCCAAGCTATTGCCATTCCTTTAGTTTTTTCTTCCCTCTCCCCCCTTCCTTTTTCCCCAACCTCACCCCAACTCCTGCCCCTACTCCCATTCTCACAACTTTTGCCCTGCAATCTTGTTTGCTTCCAATTTCCAGGAGGATCTATAAATGTTTTTCTTTGGGTTCACCTTGTTATTTGGCTTCTCTGGGCTTGTGAACTATAGGCTTAATGATCTTGGTTTATGGCTAGATTCCACAAATGAGTGAGTACATACCATGTTCATCTTTTGCGGTCTGGGTTACCTTACTCAGGATAGTGTTTTCTGTTTCTATCCATTTGCATGCAAAATTCAAGATGTCATTGTTTTTTACCACTGAGTAGTGTGCTAATGCGTATATATTCCACAATTTCTTTATCAGTTCTTTCATTGAGGGGCATCTAGGTTGTTTCCAGGTTCTGGCTATTACAAATATTGCTGCTATGAACATAGTTGAACAAATGCTTTTGTAGTATGATTGGGCATCTCTTGGATATATTCCCAAGAGTGGTATTGCTGGATACTGGGGTAGGTTGATCCCGAATTTCCGGAGAAACTGCCACACTGATTTCCAAAGTGGTTGCACAAGTTTGCATTCCCACCAGAAATGGATGAATGTTCCCCTTATTCTTCATCCTCTCCAGCAAAGGCAAATTGGTGTTTTTGATTTTAGCCATTCTGATAGGTGTAAGTTGGTATCTCAAAGTTGTTTTGATTTACATTTCCCTGATCGCTAATGAAGTTGAACATGACCTTAAGTGTCTCTTGGCCATTTGAACTTCTTCTGTTGAGAATTCTCTGTTCAGTTCAGTGCCCCATTTTTAATTGGGTTAATTAGAATTTTAAAGTCTAATTTCTTGAGTTCTTTATATATTTTGGATATCAGACCTTTGTCTGATGCAGGGTTGATGAAGATCTTCTCCCATTCAGTAGGATACCTTTATGTCTTAACAGTGTCCTTTGCTTTACAGAAGCTTCTCAGTTTCAGGAGGTCCCATTTATTCATTGTTGCCCTTATTGTCTCTGCTACTGGTGATATATGTAGGAAGTGGTCTCCTCTGCCCATGTGTTGCAGTCTACTTCGTAATTACTCTTCTATCAGGTTCACTGTGGTTGGATTTATATTGAGGTCTTTAATCCATTTGAACTTGAGATTTGTGCATGGTGATATATATGGATCTATTTTCATTCTTCTACAGGTTGACAACCAGTTCTGCAAGCACCATTTGTTGAAGATGCTCTCTTTCTTCCATTGCATACTTTTAGCTCCTTTATCAAAAATCAGGTGTTCATAGATTTGTGGGTTAAAATCTGGGTCTTCTGCTCAATTCCATTGGTCGACTTCTCTGTTTTTATGCCAATACCAAGCTGTTTTCATTACTGTAGCTCTGTAATAGAGTATAAGTCATGGATGGTAATGCCTCCAGAAGTTCCTTTATTGTATAGGACTGTTTTGACTATCCTGGGTTTTTTGTTTTTTCATTATAAGTTGATTATTGTTCTCACAAGGTCTGTGAAGATATTTGTTGAGATTTTAATGGGGATTGCATTGAATTTATAGATTGCCTTTGGTAGAATTGCCATTTTTACTATGTTGATCCTACTCATCCAAGAGCATGGGAGATCCTTCCATTTTCTGGTGTTCTCTTCAAATTCGTTCTTTAATGCCTTAAAGTTCTTGTGAAATAGATCTTTCTCTTCCTTAGTTAGTTACCCCAAGATATTTATGCTATTTGTGGCTATCGTTAAAGGTGAAGTTTCTCTGATTTCCCTCTCTGCTTCTCTATCTTTTGTGTATGGGGGGGGTACTGATTTTTTTTTTGAGTTCATCTTGTAACCTGCCACCTCACTGAAGGTATTTATCAGCTGTAGGAGTTCTTTGGTAGAGTTTTTGGGGTCACTAATATACAATATCATATCGTCTGCAAATAATGAAAGTTTGACTTCTTCCTTTTCAAATTGAATCCCCTTGATCTCCTTATGTTGTCTTATTGATATTGCTAGAACTTTGAGCACTATGTTTAAGAGATATGGTGAGAGAGGACAGCATTGAATTTGTTCCTGATTTTAGTAGAATGGCTTTGAGTTTCTCTCCATTTAATTTGATATTAGCTGTTGGCTTGCTATATATTGCTTTTATTATATTTAGGTATGATCTTTGTATCCCTAACCTCTCCAAAACCTTTGTCATATAGGGGTGTTGAATTTTGTCAAATGTTTTTTCAGCATCTAATGAAATGATCATATTTTTTTTCTTTCAGTTTATTTATATGATTGATTACATTGATAGATTTTTGTATGTTCACCCCTGCATATCTGGGGTGAAGCCTACTTGATCATAATGGATAATTTTTTGATGTGTTCTTTAATTCTGTTTGTCAGAATTTTATTGAGAATTTTTGCATCGATGCTCATGAGTGAGATTGGTCTGTAATTCTCTTTCTTGGTTGTGTCTTTATGTGGTTTTGGAGTCAGGGTGAATGTAGCTTCATAAAAAGAGTTTGGCAATGACTCTTCTGTTTCTATTATGTCAAACACATTAAGGAGTATAGGTATCAGCTCTTCTTGGAAGTTCTGATAAAATTCTGCATTAAAACCATCTGGTCCTGGGCTTTTTTTTTATTGGGAGGTTTTTATGACAGCTTCTATTTCCTCACGACTTATAGGTCTATTTAAATTGTTCACCTGGTCTTGATTTAATTTTGGTAAATTGTATTTATCTAAAAACAAGTCCATTTCTTTTACATTTTCTAACTTTGTGGCATATATGCTTTTGTAGTAAGACCTAATGATTCTCTGAATTTCCTCAGTGCCTGTTGTTATGTCCCCCTTTTCATTTCTGATCTTGTTAATTTGCATGTTCTCTCTCTGCCTTTTGATTAGTTTGGATAAATGTTTGTCAATCTTGTTGACTTTCTCAAAGAACCAGCTTATTGTTTCATTGATTCTTTTGATTGTTTTCTGTGCTTCTGTTTTGTTGATTTCAGCCCTCAGTTTGATTATTTCCAGTCTTCTACTTCTCCTGGGTAAGTCTGCTTGTTTTTTTTTTTTCTAGAGCTTTCAGCTATGCTGTTAATTCTCTAATGTGAGCTTTCTCCATTTTTTAAATGTGGGCTCTTAGAGCTATGAACTTTCCTCTTAGCACTGCTTTCATAGTGTCCCATAGGTTTGGGTATGTTGTATCTTTATTTTCGTTAAATTCAAGTGAGACATTAATTTCTTTTTTTCTTTATTTCTTCCGTAACCCAGGGGTGGTTCAGTATTTGACTGTTCAGCTTCCATGAGTTTGTAGGCTTTATGGGGGTAGAATTGTTGTTAAATTCTAACTTTATTCCATGGTGATCCGATAAGACTCAGGTGGTTACTAATATTTTTTTGTATCTGTGGAAATTTGCTTTGCTACCAAGTATGTGGTCAATTTTAGAGAAGGTTCCATGAGATGCTGAGAAGAAGGTATATTCTTTCCTATTTGGGTGGAATGTTCTATAGTTGTCTGTTAGGTTCATTTGGTTCATTACCTCCATTAATTTTCTCAAACTTTGATGCAGGTTCCAGCACGCTCCTCCAGTATGTGGATGACCTACTTCTCTGCAGTCCTACATTGTCTCTGTTCAAACAGGCCACCTCTGCACTCCTGAACTTCCTCAGATCCCTGGGATATTGAGTTTCACCAAACAAGGCTCAACTATGCTCTCCTACAGTGATACATTTGGTTGTTCAACTTAGCCCTGGGTCTAACACCCTCACCTCTGACAGGATCCAGGCATTGCAGAATTTACAGCCCCCAACCACAGGGGCTCAGATCCTTTCATTTTTGGGTTTGTTGGGGTTCTTTCACCATTGGATCCCTAACTTTTCCATTACAGCCAAGCCTCAAAAGAGATGCCCACAGGACCTCTCACCAACCTGGCCATCATCCATTGCCACTTCTCTCTACTGCAGGATGCCCTTATAACAGCTCCTGCCCTTGCTCTTACAGATCCCATAAGCCTTACCATCTCTATACAGATGAGAGGTCAGGAGTGGCCACAGGAGTTCTAACCCAACAGGTTGGGCCTTCAAATTGGACAGTCATCTTTTTATCCAAACAGCTAAATGTCACCATCTGTGGATGGCAACCATGCCTGAAAGCCCTGGCAGCAGCAGCTGAACTCACTCAGGAGGTTCTCAAGATTGCCTTGTCTGGGCCAATCATGTATATTTCACTCATCTCCTTTCAGAGCTTCTGAGACATTTCTCTCTCTCTCTCCATGGGCCTCCACGAGTCCAGACTTTTCACTTACTGTTTCTAGAAGACCTCCAAATTACTTTGGCTTTCAGTCCTTCCCTAAACCATGCAACTCTACTTCCTGTTCCCTCCCTCTCTGGTACCTCCTCTCACTCTTGCCCATAGGCTGTAGAGGCTTTAGCCTCACCCTGGCCATTCTTCCAGACCAGCCACTTGCGAATCCCCAACTCACCCTGTTTGTTGATGGAATTTTTCTTATAGATAAATCAGGAAACTGACAGGCAGCATATGCATTAGTCACTTCCACTAACATAGTCGAAGCGACCCACCTGCCAATGGGAACCTTCTCACAAAAGGCTGAATTAGTTGTCTTGACCTGGGCACTCCAAATAACTAATATCTATACTGACTCTAAATATGCCTTCTTGATAGTCTACACTCATTCTACACCCTGGAAGGAAAGGGGCTTTCTTACTACCAAGGGCACTCCCATACTTAATGGACCCCTTATAGCCAAACTTTTGGATTCCCTCCAGCTCCCCACAGAAGTAGCCATTATTCAGTGTTGAGGACATCAATCCTTCAAGGATTGGGCAATGCCAAAGCTGACTCAGTAGCCCAGGGGCTAGCCTCCAGCTCCTTGGACTCTACAAAACATATTTTGTTCTTAACTCCCTCCCATCAGCCCTGTTACCAACCTAAAGAAAAGGATGAGCTTATAAAAAGAAGGGCACAAAAACAAAGGACGGATGGTTCTATTTAAATAACCATCTCATTCTTCCTTGAGACCAGGCATTGTCAATCATTTCAGACATCCACCAGACCTTACACATAGGCCCCAAAGCTTTGTTCCACTTCTTGGAGCCCCTTTTTGACCCCACCCATCTCCAAGTTCATATTTTACAGGTTCACTCCTCCTGTCAGATGTGTGCCCAGGCCAACCCACAAGGGGCTCTCCACATACGTCAGTCTCTGCACCAGCTTCACGGACACCAACTGGGCGAAGATTGGCAGGTTGATTTCACTCATATGCCTAATCATAAAAAACTTCATAATCTCTTAACACTTTTGGACACTTTTACAGGATGGATAGAAGCATTTCCGTTCTCTAGAGAAGCAGCAGATGTGGTAGCCCAGGTACTCCTGGACCACATCATTCCTTGGTTTGGTGTCCCACAAATCATCCAGATGGACAGCAGGCCAGCCATTACTTCCAGGGTCGTGGAGATCATGTCAGAGGCTCTCAACATCTCCTGGAAATTCCAAACCCTCTACCATTTACAATCCTCAGGAAAGATCAAGAGGACCAATGGACTCATCAAGCAATAGCTAACCAAGCTCTCCATTGAACTCAGGTTATCTTGGCCCTCCCTTCTTCCCACTGCCCTGACTCTCCTCAGGACCACCCCATGTTCCCCTATGGTCCTGAGTCCTTTTGAGATGCTTTAGGGCAGGCCTTTTCTCTTTAACCATCACATCCCAGTTCAAAATCCTCCACTGGTGGGGTTCCTACACTACCTCTCCCTTCTAATGTCCCTTCTCTGTTCACACACTGACATTTGTCTTCCTGTCACCATACCAGTGGACCCTAATGCCCCTAAACCTGCCCCACTCCCCCCAGGTGTCAGAGTACTCCTCAGATAACTCCTAGGTCTCTCGAACCTTCATAGATAGGACCTCACATGGTAATCCTCACCATCCCCTCAGCTATCAAGCTCTTGGGACACCCATGCTGGTACTATCTCTCCAAGATCAAGCGGGCACCTACTCAAGACACTTGGTCTGTCCAGCAGACAGGACCTTCCACCCTCTGGTTTTACAGGATGCCACAATGAAGGGCCTACATGCTCCTCATCCTGACACACTCAACTTTAGTGAAAACATTTTTGATGTGGGAGTGTCATATATCAATCTGTTGATTTCATTGGTTAAGTAATAAAGGAACTGCTTGGCCCTCATAGGTTAAAACATAGGTGGGAAGAATAAACAGAATAGCATACTGGGAGGAAGAGGAAGTGAGCTCACTCTCGACAGCTCTGTGCTCTGGAGCAGAGAGGCCATGCAGCTCTCTCCAGGGCAGACTTGCAGCCAGCCACCAGGTCAAACATGCTGAATCTTTCCCGGTAAGACTGGTGCTACACTTTATTAGAGATGGGTTGATCGGGATATCAGAATTAGCAAGTAAGGACTAAAGCTAATGGGCCAAGCAGTATTTAAATGAATACAGTTTGTGTGTTGTTATTTCGGGGCATAAGCTAGCCGAGCAGGCAGCCGGGGTGCTGGGGACGCAGCCCCGGCTGCTCTTATTTCAACAAATGGCGCCCACATAAACAACTGAATCCACTGAAAGCCTGAGAAAGCTTGGGAAAGAGTAAAGCATGTTTTCTTGGTCTCATCTAACAGAGGCTTCCTGACTCAGCTTTAGCTGCAAAACCCTGCAGCTCATTAAGAGGTCCTGCTACGAAACACTTAATAGGTATTGAAAAGCTGACTGCATGCTTGTCTGTTTTCAGCTGTAGCAGGAAAATGTTGTGTTATTTAAAAATGCCGGCTTTCTGGGCTGTCCTGCCAGGGCAAACTCTGACTCTTTTACGCAGGTGGTTAGTGCGGTTTACAAGCACAGGCTGCTAAATCTCGTTTGCTGGCAGGGACTTGAAATGCCATAGAGTTGTGGCAGTAAACATGGCTACAGCCAGTACCTCAGCCATGAGGCTGGAAAGCTAAGGAATGGGCTGAATTCAGCCATCGAAGCCACGGCTTTAGTCCTACTGATATTGCTTGGTAAATTAAAGACTCATGGTTGTCAAAAAAAGAGAGATATACAGTAAAGAGAGATTCAAAGACAAAGAAAATTTCTAAATGGTTTACAATGTGTTAAAAATAGATGCAAGCTAAAAGTTAGAAGTTCTTAAAAGTAAAAAAAGGAAGAAAGAGGGTAGTTGGGTGTGATAGTACACACCTTTAATCCCAACACTTGGGAGGCAGAGGGAGATTGACCTCTGTGACTTCAAGGTGTGGTAGCACACACCTTTAATCCCAGTGCCCAGAAGGCAGAGACAGGCGGATCTCTGAGAGTTCAAGGACAGCCTGGTCTACAGAGTTATTCCAGGACAAAGATACAGAGAATATAAAATAAAAGTAAAAATAAACAAAACAGAGGTTAAAATAAAGCGCACAAAGATGGAAAATACACATAGAATTTTGATACTGTATGCTATTATGCTCTCTTTGAATTGTTTGAATGCTGAGGAAGGAGCAACAGCTGCCAAAAGATATTTGTTTATAAATGCTGCTGAACTAATCCAATATAGATATTTTAAAAATGCTTTGAAATTTGGATCTAAGGACATGATACTTTGGAAAGGAGTTTCTTATTTTGTTTTCACAGAGGGTGAGAGTCTGTGGATTTCTTCTATTCCGATATGGTATGATGGACCACGCCCTCCTGAAGGGTTGCTGAGAACTCCTTCAGAAAATTCCTTCACTCAACTGCCAACTGAGATGAAACTAGCACACAGGTTATACCATGAAAGACCTAATTAACGACGCCCCCATTCAGCAGGAAGCAGTTTGGAGAGAAAAAACTGCGCCCATGTTCCCAAAATATTGTTTATAAATGTTCTTTTACATTTAAAGGGGGAAATGATATAGGTATGAATAATTTACATTGATATGGATTTTGCGTTAGTGATTTAAATTTAAGGTCAATTTTGTTATATGTATATGTGTTTCTGATCTTGATTGAGGTATTGTGATTTTGTAGTTCATTTAAAAATGTAATGTATATAGGTTGTTAATGGATAATCATTTATAATAGTCAAGTTTATAGTTATGTTAGATTTTCTAGATATATAGATATATATTTCAGTTAGATCGGCATTCTTCATATCTTTCAAAGAGTATGGAATATGCTATTTAATGTTGTAATAACTTAGGACTTTTCATGACAATGAGACACTCTGCTCCTGGCAGCACCAATCTACTTCAAGAGGAAGATGGGCATCGAAGAGGATCCTTATGGAATTTGATAGCCCTTTGGGCAAGAAACTGCACTTGCCTGGACTATTGCATAAACTGGACACAGAGAACCCTCAGAGAGAGGACTACTGGACTTGCCTAAAGGTGAGATGATCTTTCGGGGTTCCTGATTCATGAAGGAGTCTGCAAGACATTCTGCAGGACACAACAGATAGTGACTGAACTGACTTTGAATTTTCCTGCTTCATGGAAATGTCTGCTGGATACTATGGGCCTGAAGGCTGAAGATGGATGCCCCAACGGTACAGAGAAACTTTGGGTGACTGTACAGGCAGCGAGATGTCTCTGTCATTTCTAGAGTTTGGAAGTTGCTTATTTTTTGTTTGCTTAGCTAATATTGTATCTTTCTGGAGTCTTTGGAGTTAAGAATAGTTAGTTATAGCTATATTTTCCCTTAGTTATGATAAAGATTATTGTAATTTTTACTTGATAACTGTTTTGTTATACGTAATTTTGCTATGTTAAAGTTAAAGCCTTTCTTTTTTGTTTAAACAGAAAAAGGGGAAGTGATGTGGGAGTGTCATATATCAATCTGTTGATTTCATTGGTTAAGTAATAAAGGAACTGCTTGGCCCTCATAGGTTAAAACATAGGTAGGAGGAATAAACAGAATAGCATACTGGGAGGAAGAGGAAGTGAGCTCACTCTCGACAGCTCTGTGCTCTGGAGCAGAGACGCCATGCAGCTCTCTCCAGGGCAGACATGCAGCCAGCTACCAGGTCAGACATGCTGAATCTTTCCCGGTAAGACTGGTGCTACACTTTATTAGAGATGGGTTGATCGGGATATCAGAATTAGCAAGTAAGGACTAAAGCTAATGGGCCAAGCAGTATTTAAATGAATACAGTTTGTGTGTTGTTATTTCGGGGCATAAGCTAGCCGAGCAGGCGGCCGGGGTGCTGGGGACGCAGCCCCGGCCGCTCTTATTTCAACAATTTTTTTTTTCTAGACACCTGCCTTCCCATCTTCCCAAAGGAACAGATGCCTGCTCTCTCTGGGATGACAATACATGGGATAACTTTCCAGCCACACCTCTCACTAAACATGGACACCTAGCTCTCCCCTTCCCCATGCCACCCTGTGCCCACAAGAAGTAGCCATATTTGAGTCTATATAGCCTAAATGTTTGTCATAATTATCACTCAAATTTTCTGTCACCCCTATATCCAAAGAGTCTGGAATGTTAAGTTGGGAGCATAGACCCCAGCCCCTTGCATCTATCCCAGCCTCCAGGCCTGAGAGTTTGTATTGTTCTGGACTCCAAATCCCAACAGACCAGGCCCTGACCCCTCCCTGGGGGGGGGAGGTCAGGACCACTCCCAAGAATATTTAAGTGAACTTCCAAAAAAGGAACACATGGTCTCCTTTTCTTCCTCCTTTTGGTTGCGGTCACATGGCTTCATGGTTTCCCCTCAGGGCCACCCGAGAGTGCAGAACTCCCATTAAACCTGGATATCTTTTAATTTGGCTTCTTTTGATTTGGCTTGACTGGGAATTTGAATCAGCACAGATCTCATGTTAGGAAAATATTCCTAACAAGTAGAACCAGCTGAAGAGAAAGAAGTATGCTACAGTCAACAAAACTGCACAGAGTTGGAAATCTGAAGAATTATTTTACATCAGGCATGGAGATGCAGATTTTGAAGTTTGCCCAGATTGTTTTTGGTCTTGCATTGGTCAAGTATTTCCTTGCTATGCTCCTTTCCCTGCATTTTGGAATGGTAATATATATTATGTCCCAGACAGTTTTTGGTCTTGCATTGGTCAAGTATTTCTTTGCTATACTCCTTTCCCTGCATTTTGGAATGGTAATATATATTATGACCCATTATATGTTAGAAGTATTTGATCTACTTTTTGGTTTTTATTTTATAGAGGTTTATAGCTAAGAGAGTGCATGAATCTCAGAAGAAACTTTGAACTTTGGACTTTAAACATTGTTGAGATTTCTATAGACTATGGGGAATTTTGAAGTTGGACTTTAACACATTTTGCATTATTATATTATTACAAGGTTATGGGGGCCAGGGAGTAGGAGTGGAATGTGGTAGTTTGAACATAATTGACCCCTATAATATCACAGAGAGTGACACTATTAGGAAGTATGGCTTTGTTGAAGTAGGTATGGCATTACTGGAATAAATGTCACTGTGGGGGCAGGTTTCAAGGTTTTCTATGCTCAGGTTTGACCCAGTGTCTCAGTCAACTTCCCGTGGCCTGTTTATCAAGATATCACCAACACCATGTCTACCTGAACTCATCATGTTCCTACTAGGATGATAATGGATTCTGAAACTGTAAGGCAGCCACCCAAATTAAATATTTTCTTTATAAGTGTGCCATGGACATGGTGTCTCTTCACAGCAATAGAAATCCTAATTAAGACAATCTGTATATAAAATTTTTTCCTTTTTGTAGATTTTTCCATTTACTGGAGTATTACTTTTAAAAACAAGCCTTAATCATTCTCTGCATTCAGTGCTATCTCTTATATTGTCTCTATTTTGAATCAAATTTTAATAATTTATGCATTATTTCTTTCTTTTAGTAAGGTTTTTTCAATATAGTTTATTTTTATTCTTTTTAAGTTTCAGTTTCAGTTTTGGACATTAAGATGGCCCATAGATATACTTTTGCTCTTTCTTTGAAATGGGAGGTTTGACCCAGGGAGGGACTGTGTTTTCATTTCTCCAAGCATCAAGTACTTTTCTCAAGAAATAATGACTTAATATTTCAAAGTATTGAAGCAAGTAACTGTTCTGGTTTTCCTTTGTATCATGTTAGAGCAGTCTTGTGCCTTCCCCCTTTTTGTACTGGGGTATAAAAGTGTATGAAAAATAAACATGTGCTATCTCAGAACTCAGAATTCAGCATTCAGTATTCACTGATTGGCCCTCCTGATACTATATTCTGTCACTGTGTGTCTTTCTTATCTCTATTCCTCCTTCTTAACATTTCTAATCCTCATGATCCTACCTCACAGGAATGTACAAACTGGCCATAGCTTGGATCATGGCAGAAGTCATCCCAAAAATGATGACTCTTGAACTCAGGTGCCCCGTGTGAAGCTTTTGACACGTGACACCCAATGTGGGGCTTAAAGTTGTCAGCCCAACCTAGGGCTTTTGAGAGAAAAATCTTAAGAAACACATAATAGACTTGGAGACACACATGTTTGCACACATAGGAATCCTGTAATATATAGGCAAAGAGCCTGTACAGTTAAAAAGTAAAATGCTCCATCTCAGTTATGATTTCTATTACTGTGACAAAACACCATAGACAAAAGGCAAGTTGAGGAGGCTTATTTGTGTTTATTTTAGCTATAATTCCACAAATTCCACATTGTTGTTTATCACTGAAGAAAATTAGGACATGAATTCAAACAGAGCAGGAAGATGCAGAATCCATGGATGAGTCCTCCTTACTTGCTTACTTTTCCTGTTTTTCTCAGACTGCTTTCTTACACAACCCAGGTCCACCAATCCAGGGATGGTACTGTGAGAAAATGTTCTTTTATGCTTTCTGTCACTTGTATTCTTTTTAATAAAATGCTGATTGGCTAGTAGCCAGGGAGGAAGTATAGGCAGCATGACCAGGCAGGTAACCAAACATTATGAGACAGTATCTTCAAAGACACCACTGAGTCCCTTTTATATAGGACACCTACTGTTGTTGTAAAGAAATTTCTTCTGAATTGAAATATTCTCTCTGAGAAAGAAGAGAGAGTTGATAGTAGGATAATTGGCACAAAGATATCTTTATTATATCACAGCATGATAAAAAAATTTACAGAAACAAAAACAAACAATAACAAAATACCCCATGCAGCCTTGGAGCTTCTTAAAAAACTTACAGGCAGGTCAGCTGGCCAGGGTTTCTCTTCTATAAGCAATTTTTATTGCTTTTTCCTACCTTATTCATCTTGCATATGTCTGTTTCCCTAGATTTGCAAGTTTTATTTAATGCCTTACTATTATGAGACTTTCTCTCTGTCCACCATGTAAGCAATAATATTGGTTAGGAATAGTTACTTCTTCTAGTGCATTGATTCTCAACCTGTGAGTTACAACCCTTAGGTGATTGAACACTCCTTTCACAGGGGTTGCCTAAGAACACCACAAAACACAGATATTTACATTTTGATTCATAACAAGCAAAATTACAGTTATGAAGTACCAACAAAAATAATTTTATGGTTGGGAGTCACCAGAGCATGAAGAACTGTCTTAAAGAGAATCTTCTAATGTCACATGCAGTATTAGGAAGGTTGAGAACTACTGCTTCAGAGTAATAATTTTGGGGGAGTAAAAGAGCAAACATAGAATAATGTATACCATGATATTAGTTATTAAGGATAGGAATATATGAGGTTTGAATAAGAATCACCCACATAGACTCATATATTTTAATGTTTATGGTGTGGCATAAAGAGATGTGACCTTATTGGAATAAGTGTGGCCTTGTAGGAGGAAATGTATCACATAGGATGTGGACTTTGGGATTTTAAATGCCTAAGCCATGCCCAGTAGTTTGCTTTCTTCCTAATGCCTCTCTAGCAACATGTCTGCTTGCCTGGATGCTACCTTGTTTCCTTGTGATTATAATGGACTAAATCTCTGAGCCTGTCAGCCAGTCTTAATTAAATGATTTTCTTTATATGAGTTGCCATGGTCATGATGTCTCTTCATGGCAATAGAACTCTAAATAAACTAGAATAGAAAGGAATTAAGTAAGCAAGAATATAAATTAATGTACAAGGAACAAAGAAAAATAAAAGCCAGAAAAGTAAATAGATGACAAGAAAAATGAAGACAAAAGGAAAAGTAAGACAGATGTAGCTGGAGAAAAACTATGGGATGAGAAAGAGGTGGAAGAAACCAAATCAGTCAAACAACTTAAAACAATCCCAGAACTCGGGAAGGGCAAAGCATAACAACTTAAAAACAGTACCCAAACTCAGAAGGACAAAGCAGAGAGATCCTCAATTTCAGGCCAAATTATAGTCTTTGTGGGTGTCCTCCCCCAAGACACATGCACACACACAAAAAATATATAAAAGAGAACAAAGGTTAGGGTGCAGCTGCTATAATGAATTGAAATTATATATTGAGTAAGAGAAATGTCAGAATGATGTAGTGGTGTAGTCTTTATGCAGTCCCTCACCTGTGCATGTGAGCCAGGTCTTTTGTCCTTTCACAGGCTTTCGTGCTTGCTCTGTCTCTGTGGTTCCTTGAAGGATGGTATACAAGTACTGTGTCATTTTGCTGAGATTCCTCATGTGATCCCAGGCTTGAATTCCTTAGTGTGGGAGTATGATTGTTGGACTTCTTTTTCTGTATATTTTGTGGAATGCAGCTGCCATGTCTCTTTGCAATCTCTCATAAGGCTGAATTGATGATGGTCCTATCTCTTCTTGTTCAGACCCTTGGGTGCATGGGAACCAGGTATTTGTTCCAATTTTGTGCAGTCCTTCATGTGGTTAGGGTGTCATTCCAGGTTTGTCTCAATGAGGTCTGAGGCAGACAAGCAGAAAGTATCCTGGGATGACACTTTGCATTATTATCTCTGTTATCTTCTTTTTTTAAAATTTTTTATTGAGAAAAAGAAAAAAAAAGTTTCCGTCTCCTCCCAGCCTCCCATTTCCCTCCCCCTCCTCCCACTTTTCTCCCCCTCCACCCACTCTTCTCCCCCTCCCTCTCCAGTCCAGAGAGCAGTCAGGGTTCCCTGCCCTGTGGAAAGTCCAAGGTCCTCCCCGCTCCGTCCATGTCTAGGAAGGTAAACATCCAAACTGGCTAGGCTCCCACAAAGCCAGAACTTGAAGTAGGATCAAAACCCAGGGCCATTGTCCTTGGCTTCTCATCAGCCCCCAACCTAAATAAGGATATACCTATGAAGGTACAAGAAGCTTACAGAATACCAAATAAACTGGATCAAAAAGAAAAAAAAATCCCTTCACCATATAATAATCAAAACACAAAACATACAGAAGAAAGACTATTAAGAGCTGCAAAAGAAAAAGATCAAGTAACATATAAAGGAAAACCTGTAAGACTTACACCTCAATTCTCAATGGAAACTATGAAAGCCAGAAGATCCTGCATAGATGTGCTACAGACATTAAGAGACCATGGATGCAAGCACAGACTACTGTAACCAGCAAAGCTTTCATTCACCATTGATGGAGAAAATAAGGTATTCAATTGTGGCAAGCCCCTGACCAGCAAGGAAGAAGACCACCGACACGAGGATCCTTCTCTGATCACACTTTATTGAAGCACATCTTGGTTGAGGGAGAGCTGGAAGCGGGGGGCTCCGAGCTGCAACTGCCTAAATAGGAACTAGGGGTACGTGCAGGCCTCCTATTGGTCAAAGTGTCTCAACTGCCATTCCAAACTCCCTGATAGGTCCGGCACACTGAGGACACTGAGCATGCCCGAGATGGTAGTACTGGCTATGGAATTGTTTATCCCAAGCCTGCAGGGGCCCGGCGCCATCTTGTAATGGCGGCCGCATGTACTGGCTCCCTGCAGTTCCCCCTTCTTGTTTGTCTCAAAGCCAAGTCAGAGGTCTTATTCCCGATCAGGTCTTCACCTCATGATGTGAGGGCCGATCAAGGGAGGCCTGCACCTATGGTATTCCTTCTCCAGTGCAATGGAGTAGGATCCATGGAGGTGCAAAGGCAATACCAGAGCGCAAAGGACTAGCGTACCTTCCTCGGTGCAATGGACAGAACTTCCGAGAGGGTGCAAAGGCTACGCATCAGTCACTATTGACTTTTGTGGACAAATAACCAAACTTGGGGAGACTGTCCTGCTTCAATGACTGTGAAGGCCTGAATGATCATAACTGCATTGCAATGCTGTGAAACCCTTATGTGGCAAATGCACCATAGGCATATCAGGGAGGCAAGCACCATTAAGCCTGCCAGGGCTCTTATTCCCGCCCACTCCCTCAGATGATCCATGGAGTGATCCAGGAAGATGGTCCTTCTGCCATGCTGGTATCCATGCGTGTGGAATCTGCAGTCACAATCGTCACTTTCAGCTTTTCCAGTTGTTGTTTGAATTCACCAGATCAATTACCTAAAAGACAGCTAGACAATTCTTTAAATTTTTCATATCACACACATCCCCAGATGGATAGAAATGTCTGACAGACTAGGGTATAGACTTAACATACCCCAGCTGCCATACCCCCGTGGCTCATTTATTCTTGTCAGCTGAGTGCATGGAAGACACCTTCTCCCTCGTGCACCTCTTTGGCTTCCCTAGGAGCTCAGCTGATCCTGCTTCTGCTCTGAAGGGGCCCCGCTTAAACCGTGTTTTAGGGAATTTGGGCGTTGTCAGTCTGGCTACTTCCTGCTGAGCGGGGACGTCGCATTCTTAGAGGTTTTTACTACAATCCACTGCCATTTTCCAGTTTCGCTCGGACTTAGGTCGCGGCAACTGGGGAGAGGCGGAGACTCTACTTCCCCACCGAACTGTGAAGGCGTGGGGGAGTGGCCGGTTGCCCCAGGCTGGGACAGAGGTTCAGGCCAACTGATCTCACCCGCGGTTGTGCTGTGCTTCTACGCCCCGAGGCATCCGTGCTGGAAGCGGCCTGGCCTAGCGTTCTGGCCTTGTCGGTCAAAGCAGGTCCCGGTTTCTGCACGCTTTACAGCTCCTCAGCGCTTGCCGCCTGGAGCCCCTTGGAGCTCCTTGGCCTTAGAGCTGCAGCTGCTCACACTCCACTGCAAACTCTGGAGGCCTCGGTAACTCAAACCACAAGAATATAACTCCCTTCCTTAGCATACCTTGTTCAGCTGCAAAATTCAGATCTCTACCAGGTTTATCCCAGGATGACACATTAAGATTGCCAGAGACAGCAAACCAAGATGCAATTGTGTCACATCTAGTCAAAAACCTCTCCAATGCGCTCCGTAACAGCTCATTAAGAGCCAGAAAAATCAGGTGTGATGTTGAAGCGCCCATTCTAAAATCCTATTCTTCCTTTTATTTCCATTTTAAACCGTCCACTTTGGTCGCGGCCCTATTACCCCCACTCTCCCTTCTACCAGCGAGAGCAGAAAACCCGCTTTTTGTCGCGGATCCCCAATCTTTACCTTGAGGATTATTTGGTGCACCCCCTGACTGCAGCAAGTTCTGGGCTCCACACTGGGTCAGGGCGGTTCGACGGTATCCGCTTCGTGTGTAGAGTTCTGAATCCTCTTCGGCCCCCCGCTGGTGTCGTCCTGAAGCCGCGTTGAAGTTCCCGGGTTTCGGCACCAGCTGTGGCAAGCCCCTGACCAGCAAGGAAGAAGACCACCGACACGAGGATCCTTCTCTGATCACACTTTATTGAAGCACATCTTGGTTGAGGGAGAGCTGGAAGCGGGGGGCTCCGAGCTGCAACTGCCTAAATAGGAACTAGGGGTACGTGCAGGCCTCCTATTGGTCAAAGTGTCTCAACTGCCATTCCAAGCTCCCTGATAGGTCCGGCACACTGAGGACACTGAGCATGCCCGAGATGGTAGTACTGGCTATCCCAAGCCTGCAGGGGCCCGGCGCCATCTTGTAATGGCGGCCGCACGTATTTGCTCCCTGCATTCAATGACAAAAACAGATTTAAACAATATGTATCTACAAACCCAGCCTTACAAAAAGTACTAGAAGGAAAGCCACAACCAAAGGATGTTAATGACACCCACAATAACACAGGCATCTGATAACCCCTCCCCCCGACCAGCATATCCCAAAGAAGGGAAACACAGAAACACCACTACTGAAAGATATATGGAGCTAACAACCACTGCTCATTAATATCACTTAATATCAATAATCTTAATTCACCTATAGAAAGATACAGGCTAAGAGAATGAATATGTAAACAGTATCTCTTCTGTTTATAAGAAACACATCTCAACCTCAAAGACAGACACTACCTCAGACTAAAGGGTTGGGAAAAGGTTTTCCAATCAAATGAACCTAAAAAACAAGCAGTTGTGGCTATTCTAATATCTAACAAAATTGATTTCAAACTAAAATCAATCAGAAGAAATGGAGAAGAACATTTTATACTCATAACAGGAACAATTCATCAAGAAGAAGTCTCAATCCTGAATATCTATGCCCCTAATTCAAGAGCACCCACATATGTAAAAAAAACATTACTGAAACTTGAATTGCATATCACACCCCACACACTAATAGTAGGAGATTTCAACACTCCTCTCTCACCAATGGACAGGTCAAACACAGAGAAACTTAACAGAGAAATAAGAGAACTAACAGATGTTAATCAAATGGACTTAACAGACATTTATAGAACATTCCACCCAAATAGAAAAGAATATACCTTCTTCTCAGCATCTCATGGAACCTTTCTCTAAAATTAACCATATTCTTGGTAACAAAACAAACATCCACATATACCAAAAAATTGAAGTAATCCACTGTGTCTTAACAGATTAACACGGAGTAAAGTTAGAATTCAACAATAACACTGCTCCCAGGAAGCTTACAAACTCATGGAAACTGAACAGTCAACTACTGAACCACTCCTGGGTCAAGGAAGAAATAAAGAAAGAAATTAAAATCTTCCTTGAATTCAATGAAAATGAAGGCACAACATATCCAAACCTATGGGACACTATGAAAGCAGTGCTAAGAGAAAAGTTCATAGCACTAAGTGCCCACATAAGGAAAATGGAGAAAGCTCACATCAATGACCTAATAGCATGCCTGAAAGCTCTAGGGAAAAAAAAGAAGCAGACTCACCCAAAAGGAGAAGAAGACAGGAAATAATCAAGTTGAGGGCTGAAATCAACAAAATAGAAACACAGAAAACAATCGAAAGAATCAAAGTAAAAAAAGAGCTGGTTCTTTGAGAAAATCAACAAGACTGAAAAACCCTTATCCAAACTGATCAAAAGTCAGAGAGAGAACATACAAATTAAAAAAATCAGAAATGAAAAGGGGGACATAACAATGGACACTGAGGAAATTCATAGAATCATTAGATCCTACTACAAAAATCTGTACTCCACAAAACTGGAAAATGTATAAGAAATGCACAATTTTTTTGATAGCTACCTCCTACCAAAATTAAATCAAGGCCAGGTGAGCAATTTAAATAGAACTATAATCTGCGAGGAGATAGAAGCTGCCATAAAAAAACCTCCTAACCAAAACAACCCAGGGCTGGATGGTTTTAGTCATGACTTCTACCATAACTTTCAAGAAGACTTAATACCTATACTCCTCAAAGTGTTCCACATAATAGAAACCCAAGGCTCACTGTCAAGCTTTTTTTTATAAAGCTACAGTTATCCTTATACCAAAGACTCAAACCGCACCAAACCTCACAAAGTCTCAATCAAGAAAGAGAATTACAGACCAATCTTTCTCATGAACATTGATGCAAAAATTCTCAATAACATTCTGGCAAACAAAATCCAAAAGCACATCAAAAATGATCCATTATGATCAAGTAGGCTTTATCCCATAGATGCAGGGCTGGTTCACATATGAAAATCAATCAATGTAATCTCCCATATAAATAAACTGAAAGAAAAAAAACAATAATTTCATTCGATGAAGAAAAAGAATTTGACAAAATTTAACATCCCTTCATTGTAGTAATGAGCTGTGGGCAGGCCTGCTTTTCATCCTGCCGACTCCTGCACGGCTAGCTTAGCCCCAGAATAATTACACGGAAACTGTATTCATTTAAACACTGCCTGGCCCATTAGTTTCAGCCACTTATTGGCTAACTCTCACATCTTGATTAACCCATTTCTAATAATCTGTGTACCACCACGAAGTAGTGGCTTACCAGGAAGATTCTAACCACCGTCCATCTTGGATAGGAGAAGCATGGTGTCTGACTCACTTCCCTTCTTCCCAGCATTCTGTTCTGTCTACTCCACCCACCTATGTTCTGACCTATCAGGCCAAGCAGTTTCTTTATTAATTAACCAATGAAAGCAACACATAGAAAGAATACCAACCTACATCACTTCACCTTTCTCTGTTTAAACAAAAAAGAAAGGCTTTCACTTTAACATAGTAAAATTACATATAACAACAGTTATCAAACAAAAATTACAGTTACAATATTTATATCTACTTTATCTTTTATCATAACTGGGGAAAACAATAACTATCTATATATTCTTCAACTCCATCAAAGACTCCAGAAGGATGTATTACCTAAGCAAATAAGAAATAAGCAACTTCCAAATTCTAGAAATGACAGAGCCATATCACTGCCTGGACAGTCACCCAAAGTTCTTTTGTACCATTGGGACATCCATCTTCGGCCTACAGGCCCATAGTATCCAGCAGACTTTTCCATGAAGCAGGAAATTACAAACACAGTCAGTCACTATTTGCTGTGTCCTGCAGAATGTCTCGCAGACTCTTTCATGAGTCAGGAACCCCGAAAGACCATCCCACCTTAAGGAAAGTTCAGTAGTCCTCTCTCTGTGGGTTCTTCATGCCCAGTTTATGCAACAGTCCAGGCAAGAGCAGTTTCTTGCCCAAATGGCTATTAAACTCCATAAGGAGCCTCTTCAATGCCCATCTTCCTCTTGAAGTAGATTGGTGCTGCCAGGAGCAGATTGTCATGAAAAACTGTAAGTTATTAAAACATTAAATGCCATATTCTGCTGTCTTTGAAAGATATGAAGAATGTCTATCCAACTGAAATATATCTCTATATATCTAGAAAATCTAACGTGACTACAAGCCTAAATGTTATCGATGATTATCCATTAACAACCTATATTTCCTAATTATACATTAGATTTTTAAATGAACTATACAATCATGATACCTTAATCAATATCATAAATATATATATATATATAACAAAATTTACCTTAAAATACATACAAATGCAAATTATTCATATCTATATCATATCCCTCTGTAAATGTAAAAGAACATTTATAAACAATATCTGGGAATATGGACGTAGTTATTTCTCTCTGAACTGCTTTCTGCTGTATGGGGGCACTTTTATTCAGGTCTTTCATGGTATAACTTATGTGTCAGGTTCATCTCAGTTGGCAATTGAGTGAAGTAGTCTTTTGAGGGTGTTCACAGCAACCATTCAGGAGGACATGGTCTATCATACCCTATTGGGATAGAAGCAATCCACAGGATCTCATCCTCTGTGAAAACAAAAGAACTTTTCCAAAGCATCATAACCTTAGATCCAAATTCTAAAGTCAAGTTATTTTCAAAATATCTATCTTGGATTAGTTCAGCAACATTTATAAACAAATATCTTTTAGCAGCTGTTGCTCCTTCCTCAGCTTTCAAACAATTCAAAGAGAGCATAATAGCATACAGTATCAAGATTCTCTGTGTATTTTCCATCTTTGTGCAGCTTTATTTTAACCTCTATTTTGTTTATTTTTACATTTTGAGACAGATTCTTTGTATATCTTTGTCCTGGAATAACTCTGTAGACTAGGCTGTTCTTGAACTCACAGAGATCTGCCTATCTTTGCCTCCTCAGTGTTGGGATTAAAGGTGCACGCTACCACACCTTGAAGACACAGAGGTCAATCTACCTCTGCCTCCCAAGTGTTGGAATTAAAGTTGTATACCACCACACCCAGCTACTCCCTTTTTTTCTTTTTTTACTTTTAAGAACTTTAACCTTTAGCCTGCATATATTTTTAACGCAGTGTAAAACATTTAGAGGTTTTCTTTGTCTTTGAATCTCTCTTTACTGTATCTCTCTCTCTTTTTCTGACCACATGAGCTTTTAAATTACTGAGCAATATGGGTAGGATTAAAGCCGTGTCTTTGCTGGCTGGATCCAGCTGATTCCTTAGCTTTCTGCAATTCCAGCCTTGTGGCTGAGGTACCGGCCAGAGTCATGTTCATTGCCACAACTCTACAGTATTTCAAGGTCCCTGCCAGCAAGTAAGCTACAGCATTCTGCTCACAGACCGTTGGACTGCCTGCCTGAAAGAGTCAGAGTTTGCCCTGGCAGGATGGCCCATAAAGCGGGCATTTTCAAGCAGCGTGTTTTTTTCTTCTTGCTACAGCTGAAAACTGAAAAGCATGAGGTCGCCTTTTTATCAACACTATTTAAGTGTTTCATGGCAGGACCTCTTAAAGAGCTGCTGGCTTTTGCAGCTAAAGCTGAGTCAGGAAGCCTCTCTTAAATGAGAGTGCTTGCTTGCCTCTAGCAAGCAGAGCAGACCAACGAAATTGCTGCTACCAAGAAAACATACTTTATTCTTTCCAAAGCTTTCTCAGGCTTTACATCTGGGTGCCGTCACTTCATGATAAAGGTCTTGGAGAGATTAGGGATACAAGGATCATATCTAAATATAATAAAAGCAATATACAGCAAGCCAACAGCTAACATCAAATTAAATGGAGAGAAACTCAAAGCCATTCCACTAAAATCAGGAACAAGACAAGGCTATCTGCTCTCCCCATATCTCTTCAACATAGTTCTTGAAGTTTTAGCAATAGCAATAAGAAAACATAAAGAGATCAAGGGAATTCAAATCAGAAAGGAATAACTTAAACTTTCGTTATTTGCAGATGATATGATAGTGTATATAAGTGACCCCAAAAACTCTACCAGAGAACTCCTACAGTTGATAAATACCTTCAGTGAAGTGGCAAGATACAAGATCAACTCCAAAATATCAGTAGGACTTCTATACACAAAGGATAAAGAAGCTGAGAGAGAAATCAGAGAAACATCACCTTTCATAATAGCCACAAATCACATAATATATCTTGGGGTAACACTAACAAAGGACATGAAAGACCTATTTGACAAGAACTTTATGTCTTTGAAGAAGAAAATTGAAGAAGACACCTGAAAATAAAAAAAATCTGCCATGCTCTTGAATAGGAAGGATCAAAATAGTAAAAATGGCAATCTTACCAAAGACAATCTATAGATTCAATGCAATCCCCATCAAAATCCCAACAAAATTTTTCACAGACCTTTAAAGAATGATACTCAACTTTATATGGAAAAAACAAGAAACCCAGGATAGCAAAAACAATCCTGTACAATAAAGGAACTGCCAGAGGCATCACCATCCCTGGCATCAAACTCTATTACACAGCTACAATAATGAAAATAGCTTGGTACTGGCATAAAAACAGAGATGTTGAACAATGGAATTGAATTGAAGACCTGGATAATATTTCACACACATATGACCACCTGATTTTTGACAAATAAAGCAAAAAAGATACAATGGAAAAAAAAGAAAGCATCTTCAACAAATGTTGCTGGGATAACTGGATGTCAACCTGTAGAATAAAAATAGATTCATATCTATCACCATGCACAAAACTCAAGTCCAAATGGATTAAAGACCTCAATGAAAATCCAACCACACTGAACCTGATAGAGAAGAAAGTGGGGAGTAGCCTGCAATACATGGGCACAGGAGACCACTTCCTAAATATAACCCCAGTAGCACAGACAATAAGAGCATCAATAATAAAATGGGACTGCCTGAAACTAAGAAGCTTCTTTAAAGCAAAGGACAAAGTCAATATGAAAAAAAAATGAAGCCTACTGAATGGGGAAAAATCTTTACCAACCCCACATCAGACACAGGTCTGATCTCCAAAATATATAAAGAAATCAAGAAATTAGACATTAAAATTCTATTTTTTAATTTATTTTTTATTGAGAAAAAGAAAAAAAAAGTTTCTGCCTCCTCCCAGCCTCCCATTTCCCTCCCCCTCCTCCCACCCTTCTCCCCCTCCCCCCACTCCTCTACCCGCCCCTCCAGTCCAAAGAGCAGTCAGGGTTCCCTGCCCTGTGGAAAGTCCAAGGTACTCCCCCCTCCGTCCATGTCTAGGAAGGTGAACATCCAAACTGGCTAGGCTCCCACAAAGCCAGAACTTGAAGTAGGATCAAAACCCAGGGCCATTGTCCTTGGCTTCTCATCAGCCCCCATTGTTCGCCATGTTCAGAGAGTCCGGTTTTATCCCATGCTTCTTCCGTCACAGTCCAGCTGGCCTTGGTGAGCTCCCAATAGATCCGCCCCACTGTCTAAGTGGTTGGGTGCACCCCTCGTGGTCCTGACTTCCTTGCTTATGTTCTCCCTCCTTCCGCTCCTCATTGGGAACTTGGGAGCTCAGTC